>CM037853.1:215540870-216140870 GCA_021234595.1 Delia radicum
TTATACTATTTATACTATTTATACTATTTATACTATTTATACTATTTATACTATTTATACTATTTATACTATTTATACTATTTTCAGTTATGCTACCATTTAGGTTCTTGCAATCAAAATTTTTTGCTGGTTTATTATCTCCTTAATACAACCAAAAGTTCAATACCATGATAATGACGATAATAATGATGTTCTTCTTCGTTTACACTAAAAAACTTCTTTAAAAAAAAATAGTTTTAAATTTCAAAATACAAGCAAATAAACCATTTAAATACTAACACACAACTCTATTTTCGTTTTTCAAGTTTTCAAACAGACTTTATTATATTCTGTGTTATATATTTTTTTTTGTTCAATTGTTTTACTTTTGAGTGACAGTTTATGGTTTATGTGTGTTTATGTTAGGCTCCTATAAATATACACTCAAAGTTTTTAACTACTTTCTGTCTATTCAGTTTTGATTATATATTTTTGTTGTACGTGGGTGTGTTTCTTGTTGTTTTTATATGTCTACATGTTAGTAATGTGCCTGCCACAATGACTCATTGTGTACTTTAGTTATGTGGATTTTTCTATGATTGCATTTTTTACGGCCTATATACCAGACACAATGACAGTAAAGTGCTGATTGTGTATAAATTGTGGTTTAATTATTGAATCAGTGTTTTAGTTTTGAATTGAATTGAAAAAAGAAGGAAAATGTATACAATTATTAAGTGATTTGTAGTGAAAAATCTATTGCATATTTTAAGGATTTTACAATGAGAGAATTATCTTCGCTTCAGTAATGAATTTCTCTATAGCTTTAATGAATAGAATCTATGAAAAAGGTTTCATTAAAGTCGATATTTCTGTTCTTTAGAAGTAATGAAAATCTTCATAAAACTAATGAACCATTCCGACAATGAAGAGTTTATAGAATTTTTTAAACAGTTTCATATTGGAAAATTTTTTAATATTCATAAGTTTCCTTGAATTAATAAAACTCTTCGCATTTGTCTTCAAAAATGCATTGGAAGTCTAAAATTAATAAAAGGACACATTGAAATAATAAAGCACTTTATAAGATATGTTGAACGCTTGAGAATTAAATCTTAAAACTAAAGTTTTAAATGTATAAAAATTATTATAATTATGAAATTTTAACAAAAGTAAAATAATGAGTCGTTAATAAAGTTTACAGCTCTAAAGAAAATTTTTATTAAATTTAAGAAGAGATAATTTCTAAAATCAAAGGAATTTTTTTTTTTTTGAAACTATGATATTTTATAAAAAAAAAAAGGTAGTGAAAAATTTCTTGGATATAATGAAATATAATGAAATTCTTAACTGAATCTACGAAACAAATTCTATGATATTGTTTCATTAATATCATGAAGGATAATTCTTTCAGTGTACTACAAATTTAAATTGTTGCATACTTTAGGGGGGCGAAAAATGTATAATTAAGATTTTAGCTTGTTTTAGAATAAGTAATTTTAAAATACTAAAATTTAATACATTTTGTAGAAAAAATATTACGGGTAATAAAGAGACAATTTTTAAAAATTTTTATAGATTCTTTTTTAGACTTTAATTTTGATGTAATCTAAATTATGTAACAAATTAATTGTAAGAGCCAATAAAATTCATACCTCCTGAAGGGTATACACAAGTGTTTAGAAAGTATTTTTATTAACTCCTCAAACCATACTTCAATTTTAATATTAATATTTTTAAATTAAAAAAAATCCAGTCATAAGTTTTTCTATTCTTTGTACACGAAACGTCAACACTAATAACACACTTCAGATAGAAATATGTATGTATGTATGTATGTGTGTATAGATCAGGCGCGGATCTAGGGGGGTGGATGAGGGTGATATATCGCCCCCCCCCCCCCCCCAGCCAACCAAACTGGTTGAAAAAATATAAAATATAATACGATACAAAATAGCTTTAAAATAACACGGTTTGTAATTTTAAATCATAGTTAAATTAAAAAGGTTTGCTGTTTGAAGTTTTTGCCAAGACTGGCAAAACTATGACAAATATCGTAATTTAATTCGAAAAATTCTGTTAAAAAGGTTATGAGATGAATAAGTAAAAACTAAATAAAAAAATAGGTAAAATATGCTATAAAAATATGCTTTTGTTGTAAAAAGTACTAAAATATGTTTAAAACTAATGTTTTTTTTTTTTATCGAAAATAAGATTTTTTTTCGAAATATGTAAAAACAAGAGCAAAATTTGCAAAAATATGCTATAGAAGATTAAATCTTTCGGCTGAAAAAAGCAATAAACGATAGAAAATTTAACAAAAAAAAATCTTAGATTCTGCAATAAAATTGTAATTAAAAAGACAAGAGGAAACCAAAAGTGTATAAGGTTGGAAATACACATAAAAAAGTCAATATTTTTAAACCAAAAATATGAACAAAAATTTACACGAGCGCTTGAAAATTAAAAAATCAAAAAATTATAAAGTTGTAAAATAGCCAAAAACGACAAATTACTTTTCTCTGGTTTTAAAAGAACAAATTTTCGGAATTTAATTGTTTGTTTAACGGTCACTTTGATGACCTTAATAAATTTGAAAACAAAAAACTCTATAGATTATAAAGAAATATAGAGTATGGCCTCTAACTTAATTAATGTTCATTTTCATTACTATATATACATTTTTACTCGGGCGATCATAAAACATTGATATACTCGAGACGGCAACAATAAAACTGGAGAGAGGGGATGTAATAAATGAAAATCGACAAATAGTTTTTAAGGGACTTTCTAATGTGTATATATAAATAAGAGTACGAAAAAAGTAATAATATTGAAAAATATTGCCACTTAAAGTAAATGAGTCATTCACTAAGTAATGTAAGCATTGATATAAACAATGCATATAACATGAATATGCAGGCATACATGATATATATATTAGACCGGTTCTTAAAATGCGATTAACACTGGAAAACACTTTTTGTCTCAGCCAATTCTTTGCCAATGTTTATTTTGTGTAGACCACTGAAATTATTGTAAAACAAATACGGGGAAAACACTTTTTGTAAACATTGGTAAAGCGTCTTAAACAAGTGTTCTTCCAGTAATTTAATTACAATTCCTCGGTTAGCCAGTGGTATGCCAGTGCGTGATTTTTTGACCCACTGGCATTTTCTGACAGGGAGGATACAAATGGGTTAAATATGACCGCAGAAAAAAAAATTTTCAGAGCTTGTACACTCAGGGAACTTCTGCTTTAAAAAGTTGTAGTTGTTTGGGTTGTAATACGGTTTCTTTATTTTTAATGTAAATGTCAGTCATTTGTAGAACAAATTAAAATATTTACTTAACTTGTCGTTCATTTAAAAAAAACAAACCACAACAAATGACTGTTTTATGATTTTACATTAATTTTTAACTGTAGTTTTTTGTTATTTAAAAAAATAAAAACAATAAATGTTTGTTTATTTTTTACTAATATGTGGTTAATTTTTACTACAATTGGTAGTCATTTTTTTTGAACATTAAAAAACAAATGACAATGTTAGTTGAATTTACTGAAATGTAAGTCGTCCTTTCTTTAAATGCAATTTAATCTGTTTTTAATTATATTTGCAGTGGTCTTTACTTACATAGTATTCTAAGTGTATAGTCTAAGAAATAATACTAAATCAGTCATTAGTTATATGGCAGTAATATACGTTTTTCACACATTCTTTTAAATTTTTTTTTTTACAAAAAAATAAGATTTCCTTGAAATCCGCTGTTGTTAAAACGCTGCACACGACAAGTAAAAAGGGTATAAATATAATAATTTACAGTTTAAGTCTCTATCTAATATACTGTGCAGCCACGATTTTTTTTTTATATTTTGCAATTTTTTAACCTAAATTTTTAAAAACTTGAACTTTGTTATTTGTGAAATACTCAAAAATTTTATATTTTATCGTTGACATAAAAAAATTATATTTTAAATGTGAATATCTGTTGAAAATGTAATACAAAAATATATCGAGGGCTTATATTCAATACCGTCTATCTACATTTTCACGAAATTTTTTTTTTATGCCAAACTCATCTCTGACCCCATCTGCATGAACTGTAAAAATTTCAGTGAAAAAAAACTATTTTTAGTACTATATATCCTGTATTTTATCATTTGTCTATCACGTGTTCACCATGGATGCACAAGCGGTAAAGCTTTGGCCTGACATTAACGCCTCAGCCATTTATTATAAAACACGCCTACAAGTGCACAACTTTACCGTGTACAATCTCGCCACGCATCAATGTACAAATTACTGGTGGAACGAGACTGATGGAGACCTCTCCGCTTCGACGTTTATTTCGTGCATAATGCACCATTTGTCAACACACTGTCTAACAGATACTCTACCAATAATAATTTACTCCGTTGGTTGCGGTTACCAAAACCGTAATCACTTTTTGTCGAATGCTTTGTCCAATTTTTCAATAGAAAACAACAAAATCATAGAACAAAAATACTTGCAGAAAGGACTACACCCAGATTGAGTGTGACAGTGCCCATGCAAAGATAGAGGCTAAGTTGAAAATCAACCATATATTTGCCAAACGACTACGTCAGGGTAACCAAAGATGCCCGCAAAACAGTCAAAATCAAGAACAAAATTATTAAAATGCCATTTGATGCATTACATTTAAAGTATGATTTTTTTAAGAACTGTAAGGATACGAACCTTATTCGATTTTCCAGTATTAGACCTGGTCGAGTAAAAAATTATCCGACAGTATCCCAACTAAGATCTCTCTTATATTCCCCAAGTGGTACCATTAAGTTTAAAGTGAATTTTGATCATAATTACACTGAACTACCTATTAGAATAAAGCAATATGAAGGTCACATAGAACCAAAACAATTGTATACCGGTCGACTACCAATTTAGCAAAACAAATGGAAACATTTACAGGAGTTAAAGGCGGTAATTCCAGAGGAGTATCACTACTTCTATGATAATCTTAGCCACGCGCAGTAAAAATTATAATAAAAAAATTATAAAAACATTGTCTTTGAATTTAAACTGGTTTAAACAATTCTTCTGAACACACCTACCCTCTATCTGACACCCTTTTTGAGACACCCATGCCAGAAACAAACAAAAACTAGTCAAAAACAACCCCTAGCTCCCTGAAGGGTTCAAATGTTAGAACAGGTCCTACTATTTTTCTATCCCCAACATTTCTTGTGAACATATCTACCCCCTATCTCCCACCTTTTTCGGGGTCCCCATACAAAAACCGTAATACAAACTTAATTTTAAAATAAGGCAATACCGTCTATCTACATATTATTTTCCTACACAATGATTTCATTTTTGAGGCAATACCGTCTTTCTATCATAGAAGCTAAAATAACGCGAATTTCAAGAAACTTTTTAGTTAGAACGTTTGTTAGACACATTCTGTTAATATTGTAGAAGATGAGTTCATCGAAATTGTTGCTTATTTGCGAATAAAACAGTTTTTTGGCTCTCCTGAAAAATTGTGTTTTCGTAGATAGACGGTATTGAATATAAGCCCTCGATATATTTTTTTTATTTAGAAGAAATAAAAAAAAATATTAATATTGTTCATATCGACCAAAATTTCGAAACTCTGACCCATATATATGCGAATGGTTCAAATTTGTACCATACAGATGACAGAACAAATTTCACACGTAGGAGCAGCAAACATCGGAAATTGTATTTTAAGAACCGGTCTAATACGTATGTGTGAGTAACTATATCCTTGCAAATATGTTATAACTAACAATACATACTTATTAGTACTACAAACACTACTTGTACGTACAATACACTCATATTCTGCATTATGTGTGATATCAATTTATATATATATGTATACCTAAAGCATGTGTCTGACATTTATAACCTAAAATTTTACATTATGTAGTTAGTAGGGTTGCAAAGTAGTAGTACTAACACCAACAACAATAGCATCTTTAACATCATCATTGTAATTTTTTATAATATCGTCATTCTCATCATCATCAGCAGCAGCACAATATTGAAGAGAAGAATCATCAGCAACATCCTCATGATTTTATGCAATGTCGTGCGTAAGCTTATATGTGTGTGTTTTTGTGTTTGTGTATTTTGTTGTTACACATTCTTAATAACTTAAGTCAACCTTATTGTCATTGTATATTCCCTACACACATTCATACACAAATTGGTATTTAAGTATGTCATTTGCTATATTACTTGTGCACTCATACATTTATAAAATATTGTAAATTATATATATATTGGGTTCACAAGGATCGGTAGGTACAACACAACCACTCATTGCAGCTGTCATCTATGTTTTAATAATAATAGCAAAATATTCTAAAGAAATGTTTACAAAATTTATTGTTGGCTGCTGTTGTTGTTGTCTGATGGCAAGTTGTTAAGTGCTGGTGGCACTAGCAAACAATACAAAGTAAATTGTTGATAAATCAATCGATTTTAGATTAAGTATTTAAGATTTTATTACTATTTAGTAAAAAAAATGAAATAAAAAAATAATTTACGTTACATTTTTACAGTTTATAGAAATATAATGGAACATTTTGCACACTAAAATGAAGAAAAAAAAACTAGTATGCATTTTTTTAAAAAACACGAAATTGGCATTTCTATATCCAGCCTGATGTAGAAATACAAAATGAAGTTGACAAGTTGCTTCGGAAAAAGTCCACTAAAATAAAAACAACACTAACAAAAACAGTATATGCCGAATTTTAACACACAGTGGGGTTGTTTCAAAAATGAATGTTAGAAAAGTTTCAAGAAAAGCCATGGCATAGGAGCTATTAATCGAACATTTGAAAGAATCGCTCGAATAAGGGTATATGCGACATTTAAAAAAAAAAAAAATTTTTGTCTTTTTCTGTTTCAAAACTTACCTTAAAATACGAGTTTTGTTGAATATATATTTTTATTTTCAGAAATTTAGTAAAATTTAGAGTTTTGACATGTATTTTGCAGTGAAACTAATGTTTATTTACCAAAATTTTAACATTTCTGCTACCTAATTTATTAAATATATCCTAAAGTTATATTATTGATAATTTTATTTGTAAAAAACTATTTTAATCATTAAATATTTACATATAAAGTATGAACACATTTCATTTGTTATATCCATATAACAAATGAAACATTATTAAACTTTTATTTTTAAGATATTTTTAATTTTGGCCATGGCAAACTTACAAATTAAGTGTAAAATGGTTAGTCGCTTACTATTTAGATTGCAATAGACTAAAAAATCGCGTTTTTCTTTAATTAAATAAAATTGTTCCATAGTGTTTCGCTCCAATTTTCATTAGTGCGATAATCAGTACAAACTAAAAGATGCATGTTTTATTTTTTGTATGTTTAGGAATTTACAAATAGTTCTTCGAAATCCCAAAAGAACATAATATTTTAATAAAAAACTATACAATACAAATTAAATTATTATTAAAATACAAATAAAATTGTAACATATGCACTCAGAATATTATGTACACTCAAAAAAAGGGTAGTAAAGTCAAAATTTTAGTCAGGAGGGTGATTGCACAAAAATTGCTAATGTCAACAAAATATTTTGCTGAAGGTAAGCGATCTGTAGAAAAATGTTATTTTAGTTAAATTATTTGCTGGAAATCTTAAAAATAAATTGTGATTCTTTTAAAAATAATTCGCAAAATAAAAATTTTCTTATTTCCAGATTGACGAATGAACTAATTTAATATCTGAAAATATATAGAAATGATTATACGAGGGCGGGTCAATAAGTCCGTGACTTTTTGAATAAAACACAGTTATTTTTTGCAAAAAAAAAAATATATTTTTCAACATAATCTTCTTTTAGCTCAATACACTTAGTCCAACGTTTCTCCAATTTTTGTATCCCTTCCAAAAAATAGGATTTTTCGAGGTCTATAAAATAGGCATTTCTTGGCCATTGGTCAATAAGTTAGCATAATATTCGCCGTTTATTGTTTTTCCCTATTGAAGGTAATCGATGTGGATTATCCCGCCTGCATCCCAAAAAAACTGTTGCCATCACCTTATTGGCTACGATTACGTTTATGGTCAATTTAGGGCAAACGCAGCATCCATCTTGCAGACAGCTTTCTTAAACCCAACTGATCATTTAAAATCGAAACCACACTGCCATATGAAATGCCTATGGCATCAACAATCTTACGCACTTTTACTCTTCGGTCGGCCAACACCATATCGTGGATTTTTTTTGACATTTTCGGGTGTATTGACCTCAATTGGCCGTCCAGAACGTTCAGCGTCATGTGTACTTGTGCGATCACAACGGAAGTCAGTAAACCACTTTTTTACCATTGAAATCGATGGTGCAGAGTCCCCATAGTATTTATCAAGCTTTTCCTTGGTTGGATTGACGTTTTTTTGTTTTTCGCAAAAAAAAATGTTTAATGAGCACTCGAAATTCACTTTTTTCCATTTTTAAAAAAATTGTATTTTTTGAACAGCTGTTAAACGCAAAGTAAATGACATAACTTGCTCAAAATTTGACAGTAGTCTATTAACATGTGGTACTTGATGGGAGCAGTGTTGCATTTCATATAGCTACGAGGGAAGTTCGAAAAGTCACGGACTAATTGATCCTCCCTCGTATATAACATAAACAAAATTATCTTTCAACTTCTAATATCAATGGTTATCTAAATATACAACCCTTTTTTGCAATAAAAAAATGAAACATAAAAAATTTCCTAAGATGTGTGTCCCTGTCCTTCGCTTTAGTCTGTCTGTCTGAACGTATATTTGTTTGCAATTTGGCCACACTACATCAATAATCACTATAAAGATTTAGTTTACAAATACACATTTAATCTTTATTAAATCTAAATACTTTATTTTGTCTTTAATTTAATTAATATACAATTACTTTCACAAGCTGGCGAAAACACAAAATTTTTAAGCCACAATTTTGTTTTATGTATATATGTATGTATGTATTACATATATATGTATTCATAAAAAATCTCAATTCATAATTCATTTTAGTTAAAAACCATTTTAAGCCTTAAAACTGTATTCATAAATGAATAATATTTTAAACCTTGTGTAAAAGTTAATATTCGTTTATGAATACAATGTTAATGCTAAAATTTTTGTTGTAACTAAAATGTATTTGATATGCTGTTTAATTTTTGTATGAATACGGGGATTAATGTTTATTAAATTTAAATATTTAATTTTGTCAAACATATTCAAAAGTGTATTTTTTCTGCGCGTAGAGTTGCATTTTTCGATGCAAAATATATATATATTCGATGCGATATTAGATACAAAAATTAAACGATGTTTGTTTGTTTTTTTTTTAATTTAAGTATGCTTTTCGTAAATGTTAATACAAAATCTTAAACGTTGACATATTAATTGAATTACTAAAAAGATAATTTTAACTAAAATCATATTTATTTTCATATGTATCGTATTTAATTTAAAAATATTAACGTTAGGATATTTTGATACTTCTCAGTGTAAACAAATCATTTGGAAATACTTTAGTTTTAGACAACTTAACAATAATTTAAATCTTTGCAATAAGAAACCTAGCTTTGGAAAAAAACGACCCAATCGATTATTTGTATTAATTAAAATAAAATATTTAATTATAATAAAGAAACACAAAAAATGTTTGTATGACATTTGCTCTTATATCTAAAACAAATAATATTTAAAGCCTACAATAATAATGTACCAAAAATTATGAGAATTTGCTATAAAGACGCCACAAAAATCTTATAAACCTTTTTACGCTTTAAGAACATTTCAAGGTTATAAGAATTTTGGCAAATAACAAACTAAAAGCAAACATTTACCAAAAGCCATCTTAAAATGAAAAAATACCAAAAAATGCCTTTATATGAAGGTTTATTTTGTAAGTCTTTCTTCTTAAGTTTTGGGTTTCGCTTTAATACTTTAACCTCTTACAGTCTCCATTCATGAAAGTTAAAATGTTAAACGAAACTTTTATTCTAAACGTATATACACACGCATACAAACTCCGACAATATAACAAAACACACACATACACTTGCAAAAAAGAATCTACTAAGCAGTCGTGCAAACAAATATAATTTCATAACAAACTGTTCAATGATGACATATTAATGTATGTGTGAGTATGGACGTGTATGTATATTAGAATGTCCCTTAAAAACTGACATGTCATTTCACCCCCCCCCCCCTCCCCCCCACATTTATTGCAAATGGTTCCAAATGGAAAAAATCGATATTTTTTTTTTTGTTGTAAACGTTAATCCGAATTTTGGACGAGAATGGTCCATTTACGCAAAAGTGCATTTTTATTAAACTTCCCAAAACTTGAAATATAATCATTTTATTTTTCATTTCATTTATTCATTTAATGTACTCAAAAATGACCCACGAATTTGATAAAAATTCAGAAACGTGTTTTTTTTTAGATTAATTTTAAGTATTGTTTTCAATGCCTAATTTGGAGATGTCGATTGATATACCACTTAGATCTGATTAGAATATAATTATCTTAACTTTTATTTAAAAAGTATTCAACCCATACTTATATTATGACTGCAAGAGTGTAAAGATTTTTAAAAATATTATAAATTTTATGTGGTGAGTTAAATTTTGAGAATTACAGTGGATACATGTAAATTAAATTAATTCAAAAACACGTTTTCAAACCCTGATAAAGGGCAAGCCATCTAACGTTTTTTTTCAACTAGTACTTATTTCGTGAATGTCTGATTTGACAGATTATTAGTTTTATCCTTCCGCTGAACGAATATGGTTGTGTATACGCTTGAACAACGCTGGGAAATATTGCGACATTACTTTGAAAATCATGGTAAAGTTGCAGAATGTGTGCGAAAATTGCGTACGGATTTTGGAAGAAGAGAAGCACCGTCAGCTCCGTATGTTCGTTATCTTGTGAAAAAAGTGAAAGAAACTGGCATCCTCATCGATAAACCAAAGCGTGAAAAGCCAAAAACAGTGCGTACACCCGAGAATATTGCTGCTGTGGCAGAAAGTTGGCGTGAAGCGCCATCAACATCAATTCACCGTCGTTCTCAACAATTGAACATTTCAGAGACATCATTGAGATGAATTTTGCATAAAGACCTTGGTATGACGCCATACAAAGTCCAATTGGTTCAGGAGTTGAAGCCAACTGACCATCCAATGCGTTTTCGCTTCGCTAAGTGGGCGCTAAGTGGGAAGATCGCATTATCAGCCGCAGAGCTGATGTCGTTTGTCCACCTCGGAGCTGCGATTTGACACCGGTGGACTATTATTTGTGGGGTGCCGTCAAAGATAAGTGTTACGCCAACAAGCCAGAGACAATTGACGCTTTAAAGGACAATATTCGTGAAGCCATTGATGAAATACAGCTCCACACAATTGATAATGTGCTTAAAAATTGGACCGATCGTGTAGGCTACTGCATGGCCAGCCGAGGCAGCCATTTGAATGAAAATATTTTCCATTATTAACCGGAAGGATTGTACTTTCAAATGAAAAAAGAAATTTGAGAAAATATTCACATTTATTTCAAAGAAACTATACAAAAATTTACCAAACTAATTTAAAGAAAAATATGTTTATTTGTCTTTTCTAGGCCCATTTTAGGCCCCACCTTTTTAACCCTCAAAAGTAAGATTTACACGATAAAGAACTGCGCCTGTTCGTTAGTTTAGTACCCATTATCACATATCCAAATTAAATACAAATTTTAAAGAAACTGATAACATTAAAGATTTTTAAAATAAAAGTAAAGATCATTATAATCTATTATTAATAATTTTTTTATATTTTTTTTTCCAAAAATAGGATATTTCTGCTCAAATTTGTCACTGGTTAGAGTTTTTCAACAAAAAAAAAACTATTTCATCCATTTGGAATCATTTACAACAAAACTTGGGGTATAATGAAAGAAAATCGACAAATCGTTTTTAAAGGGACATCCTAATGTGTATAAGCTGAAATTCCACTTATAGCTGAGATTTGGACAAATTTTCAAAAATGTTATGGAATAAAGTAAAATTTATGATTAAATATTAAAGGCTGTAACAGTTAATACATATTAATGTTAAATTTTGTAAACTATGTGCACATGCTTCAATTAAATAAATACCACCCTAATTTAAAAACAAACCCAAATATTTAAACGTAATACTATAAGTTGTAAGATGAAATGTTACTTTAGTATAATAAAAGACTAGACTTGAGCAAGCATAAAAAATACGTGAAGTCTAAGGCTGAAAAGTAGAGGAAAAAAAATACATTTTTAAACTCACATCCATATATACGCCCTTTTTTCATATCGTATATAATGATAAACACAAGAAAAAGTAAAGCCAAAGCACGTGCTTTGTGTAGAGGAGTAAACCATAAAACCTTTTAAGAATACCGAACAAGTTTTGTGTAAAGGATATCTTAAAGGACATATATTTTACCAAGAAAAACAAAAGAAACATAGAAGGAGAAATATATAACCAGATAGTTTATTGAGCAGGTTTTACAATAAAGGTCATTGGTTGTAAGTAGTAGTAACTAAAAGCCTTAAGAAATAATATTAAAAATAAAGAACAATGACCTGAAGCTTTTAAGAAAAGTATAAAAAATAACTGTGAAAGATTTCAACTTAGGACACGTTATAGATCTGGAAGTTTTTCAATCAAATAAATTTTAGTTTTGCCTTAAACTGCCCTCTAGTGGAAATATTAGTAACCAAATTTAAAACTTTCACAGAATATGAATCCTAGACAATTGAAGATATTTTCAAAATTTTAAGTTTATATAATTTTATGGACAAATGTTGATTTAAAAATAAATGAAATTTTATTTGTTTAAAAATTTGACGTTGATCTGTTACTTAAAAGGTTGCGGGTTCGATTCCCAGCAACGACATTAATTTAGAAATCTTAGCTTAGTATCCCTCATACGTATCGCAGCGCCCTCTTTCGGTGTTTCCATAGCGTTTAACCCCACCGAAATAAAACAGTGAATAAGGGCTATGAACCAAAAAGCTGTAACAAAGGTTGCCTACTATCCATCAGATGGCGCGTAATAATTGTTCTAAGACTAGTAATCTAGCGCAATTATAGTGTTGCAATTTTTGAAGCCCTCCCTCTTTCACCAACTCTCACTACTTCTCTATTCCCTTTTAAAAAGAAAGCAACATCTTAATTAATACCAAGAATTTCCTGAGTGCTGCTTATCTTTAAAAAACCAACAAATAATTTTTTTTTTTTTTGGTTTTTTTCAATATTGTGGTTTTTAACATTTTTTTAAATTGTGTATGACAACCCTGATAGTATAATTTTATTGATTCGAGTTTAGGTCTATAACAAATGTGGACCTTACATTTTTCAGTCAGATTTTTAAAAATCATATACAATCGTGGCCTGAAATCGATTTTGAGCAAATACTATTTCGAATGAAAGAATTTGCAACAAAATGGCATCGATTTGTTGTATTTTGTTATAAATGCACATTTTTTATATTTTGATATGCATATTTTATGGCATATTTTGGCATTTTTTGTTGAATATCTTACATAATTTCAATTTAATTGCATGTTTTTACATAATTTGGAAAAATTTAAACTAAGTTTTAGTTAAAAACTAACAAAAGAAAACATTTGTAACATCTAAATGTCATTTTCTAGACGATTATATTGGATTTCATTTTTAAATCAACAATGCAATAATAATCCAACAAATTGTACGTGCATATATTAAAGCCAATTTTTAACCGCTTTAAGACAAAAGTTACTTAAATGTTGTTAAAAACAATGAAATAATAAATGCATATTTTTGCACTAATAGAAATAAACCTGTTAAAATAGCAGAAAAAGCTACTAAAAAGTAGTTGAAAATTACCTTGCAGAAAAAACTGTTAAATTTAGCAGATTTGTTTGCTGAATATTAATAAAATAAGAACAGCAAAAATAAATCTGATAACTTTACAAAATTTTAGTTATATTTAATGTTAATTTTAGAAAATTGCAAATAGCATTGCACTCTGTAAAATTTACAAACACTTTTACTAAATATTTGTAGAAATTGTATATTGTAGATTTGCTATGAGTGTAAGATTTTAAGTAAATTTTTTAGGATTTTTAATGCATATTTTGTTTACATAAAACACGATTAAAAATGCATTAACTGCCGAGCCCTAATGATTATGTGTTATACACTCAAAAAAATAAGTTAGTAGAAAAGTTAGTAAAACATCTTGCAAATCAGGTATACTATCTTCAGCAAATTTTTTTGCTAAAATCGCGTTTTCAGCTAAAATTTTAGTTATACTTATTCAGCACTTAACTGTTTTGAAGTAATGTTTTACTAATATTTTACTAATGTTTTACTAATTTATTTTGCTAAACAAATTGTGTTGATTAGCACATCAATAGTGTGAACGACAAACAGACTGAAAGATATACTCAGAATGAATTAGATGTCGCTGCATGTCACGATGTAGTAGTGACGAGGAAAATTATAAAAAAAGTACAGCTCTAGTAAGACATAATATAAAAAAATCAATCATGGAAGATTTTAGTATCTGTTTTTCATACATAAAACAAAATTGTGGATTAAAACAACTTAAATTTTGCGTCGTTGCCGGCTTAAATAAAAGACAAAATAAAATATTTAAATTTAATAAAGATTAAATGTGTATTTGTAAACTAAATGTTTATATATATTAATAATCTTGTGTGGTCAAATTGCAAACAAATATGAAAGAGGTAGAAAGACTAAAGCGAAAGACAAATACATACATCTTAGGTAGATTTTTCTGTTTCCTTTTTCTTATTGCAAAAAAGGGTTGTATATGTTATATTTTGTTATTTTTTCGTTTTGTTTCTACAATTCTCTGCGGAGTTCGCGTTCCTTTAAAAGATAGCATCATGTAGATAATAATTGATGTAAGTAGTTCAAAGATAATTTCGTTTATGTTATATATCAGGGGTGCCCACGGCCTATGCGCTTGGTCCTCAATTGTTTTTGTAAAAACACTTAGCTATAGGCTGTGTGTTTTAATACACATATAGAGCGCTCAGCACTAGCAATACGAAATACACAAACAACTTTGTCTTATTAGTTTTTTTGTCGTTCTTCACTTTATACACGCAAGCGCAAAGCAACAACACTTTCGTATGCTTTGCTGGTAAACATTGAAATATTTTTTTCTTTTTTCTTTGTATGGATTGGTTTTTACAACAAAAAATATTGAATAAAAATTAGTTTTTCTTTAAATGTATTGGTGTTTGCTCTTCCATAAGGAACTTTTGGGCACTCCTGTTATATATATTCTATTGTTTACATTAATTCATGTCGTCAATTAAGGAGTATGAAAATTTTATATTTTGTAACGTATTGTAAATTATTTTAAAAAGAATCACAAAAAAATGTGTTATGATTTTCAGCAAATAAACTAACTAAAGTATAATTTTTCTACAAATTTTTTGAGTTTTTTTCAGTCTACTAATATTTACCAAAAATTTTATTAATTTTTAGCAGGGGTTTTTTAATTTATAATCTACGAAGTGTTAGCAAAACTTTTGCTGAATCTACTAATTTTATTGCTAAAAATCAGCTCGCTGATTTTCAGCAAAAGATTTTGCTGACATTAGCAATTTTTTTGCAAGCACCCTCCTGACTAAAATATTGCTGAGTCAGCAAAATTTTTTCCTGACTTTACTAACTTTTTTATTTGCGTGTACATATTAAGTAAACGCCCAAGTGTTTATAGCCCGATTAAGTTTTAAAGTAGAATTTATAGTAAATTGAGCTTTCGTTTCTAATCCTCATAATTTGTGTCAGCCCATTTTAGATTTCACTGTATATAAGAAGTAAATTGTCTATAAAATTTATTAAAAATTATCACCTTAGAACGTGTAAATTATAGTAATATTTTTAACACAAAAAAATAACTCTTGATAAAAGATACACTTACAATATTTTGTCGGTAAAAACAATGGAATATGTACTTTAAAAAAACTACCCGCTTTTCTTTTAAAACAAATTTATTTTTCATTTATTTTTAATTATTAAAAAATTAACTCAAAATCCGTTTACTATCAAAAATATAAAATCAAATTAAATAAAAAACTCCAAAATCCGCAAAAATTCTTTTATTTTTACTATAAACAATAAGATACAAAATTTAAAAAAAAACTTCCAAATCCGTAAAAATAAACAATTTTATTTTACATTAACTATCAAAAATTAACTCCCAAATGATTAAAAACGACAGTTTTTCTTTTATTTTTGGTATCATTAAATTTTTGGTTTAAATAAAGACGTTTTTGCAAAAAGAAAATTTTAAATGAAAATAATAACTGGTACAGAAACACAGTATTTATGTGTAGTTTTTTATTTTTTAATAAATGCTAAAATTAGTTTAAAACAATATTTTTTTGTAGTTATAGGAGTTTGTATATTCCTTAAAAAACAAAGTTTATTGACTACTTTTTAAATAAACTACAATCAGTTACTGTTAAAATATTGTGACTGATTTTTTATAATCTCAAATGATTTAAAAATGCAAGTCTATGTAAAAATATTTCAAACATAATTTTAGTTTAATATATTTGCGATATTTAATCTTTTAGTTTAAGTAAATAGGCCTTTTTTTATTTAGTCTTTTTAGTCTTATTTCTTCCTACAAAGAGTTTTTTTTTCTCGTTTAAACATTAATTTCTTTTTTATGACATATTTTTTTGTGTACAGTGTTCTCTATTATTTGAATTTGCCTTTTATATTGTTGACCATTTTTGTATTTATGCTTATGACACTGACCTTTTATTGTCAGTGCTTTTTTCTTATTTTTTATTTGTTATAAAATTTATTATTTTTTATTAGTTTTTTTTTATAAATGAAAGGAAACACTGCACGCCAATAGTATACGGATTTTTTACTAAATATTTACCAGAAAGCACAACTAGGCGTATGAGTTATAATTATATCAAATGCATAATAAGTATACGCCAGAGTACCTTACCAAAAACTATTGTAGGTTTTATAGTATTTAAAATAGATGTTTTGTAACGTACATGGTAGTTTTTCAAAAAGCGTTAATGGTAAAAGGTTAGGCCTACTTTTTTTTCCTTTTTATATAAAAATAAAAAGGAAAATTCAAAATTGGATTGGTGTTTACTAGGCAGAAAATATTTTTACATTTTTTTAATATTATTTGTTTACATCAACTTATCACAAAATTGTAATCCTTATTTAATTGTCTTAGCAAAAAGGTAAAATTATTTTTAAAAAAATACCCAGTTATTACAAATTTCCCAGACTATTTTGTTTGCCAAATTTTCTAATGAGACATTATTTTTGTATTCTTTAAACCCAAAAATTCAGTTCAGTTCAGTTCTTCCGTATGGATGTGAAACGTGGTATACGATTGAATTAATTCAAACAAACTGCGTGTTTTTGTCAACAGATGTCTGCGTAGGATTTTGAGAGTATTTTGGCCGAACAGGATATCCAACCAACAATTATGGTTCCGATCAAACTTTAGAGACGTCAATGTGGAAATCCGTAAAAGAAAGTTTGGATGGACTGGGCACACACTACGCATACCGCCTACAGAAGTATGTTGCCAAGCCCTTGTATACAATCCCCAAGGTTCAAGAAGACGTGGACGGCCAAACTCATCTTGGAGAAGATCTACGTTGAATGAAATCAACAGTGTCTCTGAAAGTAGGAGCTTCAGCAACATCGGTGAACTTCGAGAAGTAGCGTCAAGAAGACAAAGATGGAAGTTATTTATAGACAGCCTATGCCCAGTATAGAGGCAGTTCTTTCAACATCAAGAACAAGGCTTATTATTATTATAAACCCAAAAATACTCAAATTTGAATTTTTGCCTAGTTAGGATAATTCAAATACGTTCCCCGGTTCCAATTTTACTTTTTTGAAAATGTTGTTAAAAAAAAATCAAAAATTTCACTTGGAGATTTTATTAATTAAGTTCATCATAAGAACCAAAAATTACTAATGTTATATTCTGCGAATTTCGAGAAAAATTGGATTGTTGTCAACAATTTGGCAATAGGTTAACGAGATATTGACTATTATTGGTGAGTGCCAATACAGCATATTATGCACAACATCATAAGTTATTTATTCTGATAATGTTACCCAGACATCGTCTCTTTTTTTTCCATTGAGGTCAAAGGTCAACTTCATAAACAATTTGAAGTTTTCAATAAACTGTACGAAATATTTTTAAAAATTTTACGAATTTTGTTGAAAATTTATTTTTAACGAACAAATATATATTAACCCATTCATGCACATGAGGCTAAAATTATCCAAAATGTTTAAAATGTTAAAGTACACTGCTTGATAAAAAAAATATTTGCATAACATGCTATGAACCTTTCAATTATAGAGTTTTACAAAGAAATCATCAAAATCGCGCTCTATCCAAAAGCATATCGTTGTCTTCTATTCAAACGGAGCTATCTATAGCCATACAAGTGTTTAAGCTTCCTAAATTAAAATTATTTGCAAATCGACCTTCTAAAATATTAACTAAAAACTGCTACTGAATGCATGTAATTTTTTTTTTTAATAATTCGTTATATTCGCGGCGCTACAGCTGATATCTCCGTATTTGTATTTGTAATTAATCAACAAATACAAATATTAAATTACTTTTATTCATATTTGAAATGAGTAATTTTGTACTGGTATCGATATAAATAAAGTTGGTAATAATGAAAGTGATAAGCTAGTAACAAATGGCTGAATTATTTCCAAAATATTTGTGAAACACACCACTGTACATAGGTCGTTTGAGGTCAATTGGCACATTTAATTGCTATTTTTGCATGTTTACATGAAAAAGACAATTTTAAATAAAAAAAAGCAAAATAAAACGGCAGCTAAAATGCATAAGATAAGGGAATGTTCCCTAATGTTGCCTGTTCTCTGAAGTGGATCTTTAACTTTTTTTTCTTTTTCTTTTATAAATATATAAAAACTGTCAACTGTCATCATGCTTTACTTCCGCTATCGCTATTTTAAAAAAGCTTGGACGTAAATGTATACGTTTTCCTGATTTTATACTGTACACAGAGAGGAGTTTCTTGGACGAGTTTTAATGAAATTGTTAACTAAACTTATAAAGTTTGCTTCACAAAGTGACTGAACTTCAAAATTGTTATCAAACAATTTTTATGAAACAATCGTTTAATGTATATGCTCGACATATGCATTAACAAAAAAATCTTTAATGTTTGTTGATATGATTTGCTTATGTAGAAGGATAGTATATGATGACATTAGAGAAAAGAATTGCCATTTAAAAGTTTTAACTGAAAGTTAAACTGGCAATTATGATAATGACTAGAGAAAAAACAAACACACTATAAATAGAAATCGTTTGTGGTAAATTTCATTCTAACTCAAGACAATGTGGGATTTAAAGTTACCCAATTCCTTTAACGTGTGAGTTAAATAGAAGATATTTACGATTAACACTAAATGGCACGAAGAATGTTGATGAAGACCGTAGTGGGCCAGAAAATGCATTCCATTCATGCTAGTGTCTAAATAACTTTTTCTGTGTTTTTTCTAATAGTCAAAGTAAATTATCATATAAAAATTATAATTTTTCTGTTAATGTAGAGAAAAATTTGTCATGATCTCAAACCGAACGAATAAAATCTCACATTTTTTAATAAATAATATGAAATTTTTGATAAAATTTTTTTTTTTAATGAAAAGGTTCAATGGACAAATTCCAGTGACACTTCATAGATGTAATGCAAAAATTCATTGATATCATAAGGATAAAACTCTCAGTGTAGTTGCAAAAACCCCAATAAAGGTATAATTTTTAATTAACATTAAAATTGAATAATAAGAATTTTTTAAGTCGTATTATTGCAAACAGTAAGACGTTTATTCACAATTGCACAAATGCTAATTGATTCCATAAAAAAACATAACTAAAAAAATGTGAAAAAAGAAATTTTCACAATGTTGGCTTAATTGGATTTTTTGATTTATTCTCTTACTTTTTTGATTTTTTTTTTCAAATTTTAGTCTAGTTTTTAGTCTTTTTCAAATGGTTTAACTGGCCCACAGTGTATTGTTTGCATTTTATGCCTGGTATGCAGTACATTTCTAGCTCGAATTTTCTTTATCGCATATCAGTTATTTTATTGCAAAAAGGAAACTTTCCTGTCTCATACAAAAATTGTATTCAACTTTACACAGCGTATACTTTCTTACCACAGAAAATATAAATGTTTGTCACAAATTCATTTATCCTTTTTTTGTATTATTTTCATGTGATATTAACTAAAATATATTAAGCGTAAATCTAATTTTTTTTATACAAAATCACATTTAGTGTTGTGTGGAAAATTCTTGTTTGCTAGAGATCTATTATATGAATATATATGTCTGCCTATATATATGCTGTGCTAACTGTGTTGTATTTCTGATGGCGGTGATGATGATGATGTCTGAGTGGTTATTGTTAGTTTCAATAAATGTATGAAGGTCTGTGTGCTTGTGTGATTGTATATATGTGTGTGTTTGCTTCTGTCTATCATTGGTTTTTATGTGGATACTAGTGTATGCTAGTATGTTATTACCACAAAAAGTCATTTAAACATAACAAAATGGGAATTTTTACACATGTTTTTTAAACGGTTGTTTGATGTTATTTGAGGAGATGGGGAAAATGTGTGTAATGAAATTTAATAGAAAAATAATTGTTATTTAGTTAAGGTTTAAGTTAGTGGTGTGTTGAAAATAAACCAAATGAAATTGTTGGTTAAATGAAATTTTGACAATATAATTTAAATAAAAAATGTTTTAAATATAATTTAACGTTAAAATTTCTTTAAATAAAATTTGGATACTTTTTTTGTGAATTCTTATTCTATGCGTCAAAAATAATTCGAATAAATAAAACAAAAAATTTTGAAATTCAAACATTTTTCAAAAATTATTACTAATTTTTTGGACAAAAATATGAGCACTTCCAAAAAGAATCATAAAACGATACAAAAATTTGACAAAAAAAAATTTTTAAATCCAAATACAATTCAATTACGGCTGAATAATTCAAATAAGGCTGAACAATTCAAATAAGGCTGAACAATTCAAATAAGGCTGAACAATTCAAATAAGGCTTCAAAAATATAGATTTTTGAGACTATAGAATTTTTTTAATATCTTTACTGAGTACTTTTTGAATTAGAAAGTTTTAAATATAATTGAACGTTAAAATTTTTTTAAATAAAATTTGGATACTTTTTTGTGAATTCTTATTCTATGCGTCAAAAATGATTCGAATAAATAAAACAAAAATTTTTGAAATTCCAAAATGTTTTCAAAAATTTTTACTAATTTTTAGACAAAAATATGAGCAGAATCATAAAAAGACACAAAATTTTGACAAAAAAAATTTTTAAGTTCAAAAACAATTCAAATACGGCTGAACAATTCAAATAAGGCTGAACAATTCAAATAAGACTGAACAATTCAAATAAGGCTGAACAATTCAAATAAGGCTCCAAAAAATATAGATTTTTGAGAATATAGAATTTTTTTAATATCTTTACTGAGTACTTTTTGAATTAGAAATGCAGCCTGTTTTGGATGAACCACTTTCATAGAAAGACTTAAAATTTTAATAATATATTTGAGCCCATTTCTGGCTCATTTTCGAAGCTAGCATAATTTGAAAAATTTTATGAGAGTTCTTATTCTGAGTCGAAAATTAATAAAATAAAACACAATTTTTTGAATTTTCAAAATTTTATAGTCAAAAATTACTCATTTTTTGTACGAAAATATGAGCCTTCTAAAAAGAATAATAAAAGACACAAAAATTTGAAGAAAATTATTAAATCCAAAATCCAAAAAAAAAATTCGAATTGAATTTGAATATTTTGTGAACAATTCAAAAAAGGCGAAAAAAGGTAGTAATTTTTGAGACTATCGAATTTTTTTAATACACTAAGAATACTATGTAGGTAAAGACCACTGCAATTGTAGTTGAAAACAAATGAAATTTCATTTAAAGAAAGGACGACTTACATTACAGTAAATTCAACTAATATTGTCATTTGCTTTTTAGTGTTCAAAAAATGACTAATAATTGTAGTAAAAATGTACCACATGGTAGTAAAATATAAACAAACATTTATTTTTTTTATTTTTTTAAATAACAAAAAACACCAAACAACTACATATTTTAAAAACAGAAGTTCCCTAAATGTACCTTTTAAAAGAAATTTTTCAGTAAGAAAGAAGGTTCGTTTGCATGAACCTCTTTCATACAAAATTTTTAAATTTTAATAATATATTTTATGTCCATTTCTGACTTAGTTTTTGGAGCTTGTTTGCTGGCAGGAAAATTTTTAGTTTAGCTTTATATAAAATAAGTAAATTTTTGGTATTATTCTCCACCTTATTTAAACCTAATAATATTTCTTAACATCCAATCTTAAGCTTATATGTAGATTATTTTTTTATTTTTCCCATTTGTATTTTATTATTAGTTTTTTTTTTCTATCACATTATTGAAAGCATCCATATCGATTTTCATATCCTCTAGCAAATGTGTTAGAATTTTTTTTTTTCTTTATTATAAAAAATGAAAATCGAAAAAATCATCATGATATATAAAATTATATTAGGTCGTGTATTTTATTTTATTTTTTTCTAGCTTTTTCCTTTTGACTCATTCCATATAAAACCATCAAACCAAACTTGGTGTGGAAGGTAAGTGTTATATAAATAGGTCATCGTACAAGTTTTGGGTTGTTAGCTCTGACGGTTGTGGAAATATTGCGTTTTAAAATTTGACAAAACAAATCGAAAATTTAACAAAAGTAATCGTACTTAATCGTCCATATATTTTTAACGGTTCATTGATACTTTAAATCAAATAAGCAAAAAAAAAAAATTTTTTTTTTATGTAAAATGCATTTTTTTTTTTAAATCTGCGATTATTTGAAAAAATTGTTTTTTTTTTAATTTTAAAAAAAAAATAAATGTTAATTATAATATTTTTCCACTATGCCGTTGCCAACTGTATATGTGGAGCTCTAACGGGATGCAAAGTTATGGATAAAAAAGATTTACATAAAATAATTTATTGAAAAAAATAAAAATAAAAATAGTAGACATAATTGCCCATATCTTTTTAGCGGTTTAAGCTACAAAAGTCATTGATATCTCATTTTAAAGGCACTTAAATCGTGGTTTTAATGGTTCACAAGAAAATTTATTTCTTGACGGTAAATGTATTTTTTCCAAAATCCGAACCAATCGCTGTATTTTAAAAAACTGGGTTTCTAAAATTGTTTTAAAAAAAAATATAGATATTAATTGTAAATTATGCTTCTATACTGTAACCAACTCCCTATATAGTACTACTGCATGTTTCGGAGTTATAGGCTTTTTAGTTAAATTTTTTCACAATTTTATTCATAACTCTGAATACCATAAGAGCCTCACATAGGGATTTGGATACTGCCTAGGGAAGTAATTCGTAATAAACATATATTTAAAAAAAAAATTAACAAACTAGCTTTTTGAACCGCGGTTTTTTAAAACAATGCATTTTAAAAGTAAAAGAAAAATAATTTATGTGCACTAGCGAAACAACAATTTAAGTAGCTTTAGAATGAGGTACCAGTGACTCTCGTAGTTTAAGCCGTTAAAAAGATATGGAATATTATGTACGACTACTTTGTTAAAATTTTCGAATATTTATCATATTTTGAAATGCGATATTTCAAGATCCGCTGGAATGAGCTGTCCTACATTTGGATGAGGTTATAGTTATATGATGTGCATCTTCTACACCAAGTTTGGTAGAAATCAGAGTTGGTGGGGGAAATCGAGTGGTTGATTTTATATGTTTTCAGTCTTTTGCTCTTCCTTAGCTGTATGCTATTTAAGTCTATGGGGAAATGTTTACGTTTATCTTGAAAATCTCTTGAAAGAAATAGAAGAAGACGAACAACAGCATCAACAAAAAATAAAACTACTTTAAGCTATAAAACGTCACCTACTACAAACATAGGAACAGTTACAAATACAATTACACACAACACCATAATACCTACATTAGGGTGTCCCTTAAAAATTACGTTGTCTTTACATCCCCTAATTTTATTGCAAATGGTGACAAATTGAAGAAATCGATTTTTTTTTAATGTTATACAGAAAAACATAGGAACCAACAATGTAATTTGTAACTTCAAACACCACCATTGTTAGATTTAAATTTATTTGTTTTAAATGCTTGTAAATTGTAGTTTTTTGTATAAAAATTCTTTAAAAAACAAAAACTTTTGGTTGTATTCACAAAAATGCTCTACTACGCTAGTTTAATAGTACAAACAGAAGTTTGTAAACTATGTCGGTGTAATTTATACCGAATTTCGGCCGAAAATGGCCCATTTGTGAAAAAAAGAGTATTTTCATTAAAAATTATCCAAATTCGAAATTTTGGAAAATTTAAGTTTTCATTTCAATTATTCATTTAATATACTGAACATTTTGCAGATATGGAATTTTGATTTCATTGGAATAAAAATTACCCACCCACGAATGTGATAAAAATGAAAATGTTTCAAATTTAATTTTAAAGATTTTTTTAAATGCCTAATTTAGAGATGCTGATTGCATATGTTAATTGTAATAGTAATTGTATTTATGATTTTAATAGTTGTAATTAAAGAGAAAAAAATAAATTAAAAAAAATTATAATTCGAGTTTGTGTGTGGAGCACCTTTTCAGGAAATTTTATGAAAATTGATTACTTTGTCAAAAATTAAACAAATTTAAATGTCTTCATCAAAATTTGTATAATTTTTGGAAAAATATTACTTAAATTTGATTATATTATAATTGGCTTTACTTTTATTTAAAAAATATTTAACCCTTAGTGGTTTGGGGACAAAAAATACCCATAAAACGTAATTTATATTATGACTACAAGAGTGTAAAGGTTATATATTTATAAAAAAAAACAAATATTCCACTTGATACAAATAATTATTTTATGTATTTTTATCGACATAAGGTTAATTTTTCCATTTTTGATCAAAAAAGACCCACTAGGAAATTTACAAAATATCTATCGTTGGTTAAATTTGGATATGTATAAAGGGTACTAAACTAACGAACATGCGCAAGGAAAGTATACAAATATTGGTATCAAATTAAAGGTATTTTAAAGATCTATCTAACATTTTAGACTATACCAAAGAATTGATCTTGTTAGTTTAGTACCCTTTATCACATATTCAAATTTAATAAAAAATTAAAAGATGTTATTCTATAAATTTCCTAGTGGGTCTTTGTTGGGTTAGATTAGATTATATGGCACTATGCACCGCGACCAACTTAGGTCTTTTGTGCTGCTTTGTTGGGTTAAAAGTGAAAACATTAACCCTATATGAATCAGGTTACATAATTAATCATTTTTATCAAGTGTAAACTTTTTGTTATCCTTTTAAAAGCTTTATAATCATGTAGTCATATTTTAAATTATGAGGGTTAAAGATTTTTAAAGTTATATTTTTCGAAAATTTTGAATTTTTTGTCATAATTAAAATTACGTTTCATGGGTCTTTTTTGTTCCCAACCCAATAAGGGTTAAACATTTTTTTAATAAAAGTAAAGATATTTATAGTCTTATCAAATTTAAGTGATATTTTTCCAAAAACTATGCAAACTTTGATGAAAACATTTAAATTTTGTTCAATTTTTGACAAAAATAATCCATTTTCATAAAATGTACTGGCCACTAAGTTTTAAGATTTTTTAAATAAAAGTAATGATAATTATAGTCTTATCAAATGTAAGTGATATTTTTTCGAAAACTATGCAAACTTTGATGAAAACATTTAAATTTTGTTCAATTCTTGTCAAAATAATAAATTTTCATAAAATGTCCTGGAAAAAAGTTGCTCCACATACAAATACGAATTAAAATATTTTAAAAAAAAAATTTTTTTCTTTAATTACTACTATTATACTATAAAAATAGCAATCGATATCTCCAAATTAGGCATTTTAAAAAATCTTTAAAATTTATGAAAAACTTTCAATAAATTAATGGAATAAATAAAAATAAAAAAAAAAAAAAACATTTCAAAATTTAAAATTTTAGGAATGTTTTTATTCAAAAAATTGGCAATTTTCGGCAGAAATTCGGCACGGGCTGAGGTTTTTCTAAAAATAGATTTCTTCTATTTCTAATCATTTGCAATAAAACTAAGGAGTGTAATGAACAAAATAAGCCAACTCGTTATTTTAAGGGACATTATAACCTGCATACATACAAACAAAACTGACATTTATTCATACCCTGCAGTCAGCCTGGGGTCAAGTGTCCCTTTGTCAACACTCTTTTCTCTAGCGACAACTGCACTAGTGAATAAGTCGACAACTTTCCTTCTACGCACGAGTAGAAACTAGCTACAGACAACAGATCTAGTATATTTCTGGTTAAGCCATCCTTGAAGAAAATGAGCTATAAAATATTAAAAACAGACTGATTTAACTAATTTTTAGTTGTATAAGGTTCTATTTAAAAACTGTAATTTAAGCTTTTCTTAATAAAAAATTTCCTTCAGACAAAAAATATATGTGTTTAAGTGTATCGCCTTAACCTCTGGATCGCCTGAGAAGCGCCAAATATGTAGACCAGAGTTACTAAAATGCACTAGTGAATCTGTGGTTCAAATGTCTCCATGTGGTCCTAAAAGAACTACCACGACAGTAGTGATAAGGTCTACTGGTGGATTTTCAATGACAAGCCTGTGTTAGATGTCAATAGTAGATTACATTGGCTGGGGCATAGCTGGTCAGTAGTACTGGTGACAATGTCACTAGTACAACACTACAGTTTTACTACTCACATTCCCTGCAGGGTACTTATGTTTGTATGCCTCAATGTGTGAATATGTCTGTGTATTAGTATAGTAAGTATAAGTGGGTACTATGTATACATTTTTTTCCCTGTTAAGTACATATCACTTGCATATCTTTAAGATGTAATCAGCATTTAGGCGTGATAGAACAGCTCTAGTGTTATAAATGTGATAAAAACGTACCAAAAAAAAAATATCATAAAAAACCTGAAATGAGATTGCTTGGTAAATATATGGCAATTTACAAAATAATAGAAATAGATATGAAGTTAATTTTGAAATGAAGAAGAAAAAAATGGAAAATACGTTTAGTTATAGATAAATCAGTAAATGAATTTACTTATGGCAATAACTAGTTATAAATGATAAGATTTAATATATATTTATATTTTTTTTATTTTCTACATTCAGGGAAAAAGCTTCATCATATTTATGAAAAGCTTCATAAATACGATAGAAAACTTCATTGATTTTTGTCCAATGTAACATTTCATAAGTATGATGAAGCTGTTTCATAAAAGGGAAAATCTTTCATATAGATCTTTCATAAAGCAGTTTCATAACTTTTTATTATTACAAAATAAAATTTTATGAAATGTTTCATAAATATTATAAAACATTTCATAAACGTTTAATGTATTCAAAAAGTAATACTTAAAATTAAGACTACTTCAAATAATATTTAATGAAAGTTTCAGAATTTCAGTTAGGTTTTGAGTATTAAAATGTCTAAATGATATTTTCTGAATTATGAAATTTATGAAACTTTTTATGAAATGATGAAGGTCTATGAAACATTTGTAATAAGTTTTTATAAAACTTTTTATCATATTGATGAAAACTTCATAAATATTATGAATAATTGATGACAAAAGATTTATGAAACAATATCATCAATATGATGAAACTTTTTTCCCTGAGTGTAGGCTATATTTTGAAACATGTTAAGTGTTTTATTAAAGCATAAAAAATTACTATTTTTTTGTTTTTTTTTTTTGTTCAACCCATTCCTGCCTATTGGGTATTTAAATACCCAAAAAGGAGCCATCTTAAAAAAATGTATAGCTAAATAAATTGTAGCTGGGTAGGACCACTCACTTGGGCTACAGGTATGATTTCATGACATGACCATTAAAATACGTATTTTACAGTTTTATGAAGTACCCTTGCTTGAAATATCGATTATTTTCAAGTAAAAATGAAGAGTTTTACATGAAAGAGCATAACAAAATAATTTAATTAAAAAACCACAGAGGAATTATTATACATCAGTGGTTAATTCATAAGTCCCAAGTATGGGAAATCGAAAAGAAAATTATATCAAATAACTTCCAAAACCCTAAGTAAAGAATGTGTGAAATTTCATCGATATTGGACAATGGAATCGGGGGCCAGGCATTAATGGGTTAATTTATTGAATACAGTATCGTAGATAATATATAAGGGATTGTTAGCCCTTTGGTTTTTTTCGTCATAAAGTCATAAAGTTTAATTTCCTCTAACTTCACACAAAAAAATATTTCCTAAATTGCGCCAAGTAAACATTTTGTTGAATAAAAAAAACATAATCAATTACTTTTTAATTGACTCAATTACTTTTTTAATTGACTCAATTAAAAAGTAATCAATATTTTAAATAATATTGATTACTTTAAATAAACAAAAATATTGATTACTTTTTAATTGAATTAATTAAAAAAGTAATTGATTATTTTTTTTTTATTCAACAAAATGTGTACTTGGCGCAATTTTTTTTTCTGTGTTTATTAAAAAAAGTTTCAATGTGAATGCGCGTACACATTTTAGTTTTTTCTTAAAAAAAAAATTGAGTTGTAAACACACTTAGAATACTATATAGGTAAAAACAACTGCAAATGTAGTTAAAAACTAATTAAATTTCACTTCAAGAAAGGACGACTTGCATTTCAGTAAATTCTACTAACATTGTCATTTGTATAATTTTGTTGTTTGGCCAATGTAGTTGTTCAATAAATTTGTTTTTATTTTAGCTAATAAGGCCTAAAGTTCTTTATGTAATTAAAAATGCATTTAATCCATATTTTCCCAACGTTTCGTGAATGTTATGTTCACTTTATCAAGGGATTCGTTGTAAGAAAAATTATTTTTATTACATTGAACAATAATTTTTATTGTAGACAAACATAAAACAGTAAACATGAAAATTAAATTAAACACAAACTTAAAAATTATATCACAGGTTAATTATAATATTGCAACACAGTAACTGGCGTTAATATTTTGTGTGTCATTTGTTTTTTACTGTTCAAAATATGAACCACAATTGTAGTAAAAATGAACCATAGTAAAATATAAACAAACATTTATTTGTCTATTTTTTTAAAATCATAATACAGTAATTTGATGTGGTTTGTTTTTTTAAATGAAAGTCAAATGTAGTTTAAATGTAGTCAAAAATTAAATTTCTTCCACAAATTACTGTTTTTGCACTTAAAAATAAAGATACTGTATTACAACTCAAACAACTACAAATAATTACAGCAGAGTTTAAACTAGGACGTAAGAGCTGCCAACACGAACACGGTAGTGGTCAATCAATTGAGGTGTCCACGCCAGAAGCGGTTAAGTAAATCCCCAAAATGTTATTGGATGATCGTCGGCTGAAGGTGCATGAGCTGGCTGAAATGATTGGCATTTCAAAGAGTGCTAGACATCGCATATTGACCGAAGAGTTGGAGATGAGACAGATGTGCTCCAAATAGGTGACGCGTTTGCTTACAATAGAACAGCAACAACGTTGTGAAGATGTTTCAATAGATTGTTTGGCGATGTTTCGTCGAGTTTTTGCGACGATTCGTAACCATGGACTAGACATGGGTTCACCATTTCACACCTGAGACAAAGGAACAGTCAAAGCAGGAAAATCTTGTTCAAAGAAGGCACAGACAGTTCCATCTGTAGGCAAGGTCATGGCGTCTGTGTTTTGGGATGCGCTTGGGATAATTTTTATTGATTATTTTCAAAAGGGAAAAACAGTCAACGGCGAGTATTGTGCTAACGTATTGCAGCGTTTAAGTGATGAAATTAAGGAAACAAGACCGAATTTGGCGAAAAAGAAAGTGTTGTTTCATAAAGACAATGCAACAGTTCTCGCATCCACTATTGCGATGACCAAAATCAATGATTAAAGTAACGCACCTTGTTCGCCAGATTTAGCTCTCTCGGATTATTTTCTATACCCAAACTTCAAAAATTGGCTCGGTGGTAAAAGATTTGCCAACAATGAAGTGGTGGAGACTGCGGTTGATGGCTATGTTAAGGAGCTAGACAGTTCTAACTATAAACAGGGTACCCCATTTTGTTGTGTTTTCTTTGTTAGATCGGCTAATTTTGGGACGGCCCTAGTACATTTAACATAGAAATATTCAAATATTTATATTTTTTAAAAACAAAAAAAAATCGGTCGATTTTAATATAAATCGAGTTAACAATTACAGTAAAAATTCGGAAATAGTTCTAACTTTATTTTTTAATTTTATTTTTTTATTCATAGTCTATTCGTAAAGTCATATTTATACCTTTTTCCAAATTCAGTTAAATTATTATAAATAATATACTAATTTAAGCGTAAAATTTGCCAATATTTTACCACTCCCGCTTTTTGAAAAAATTATAAAAGTTTTTTTTTTTTATTAATTAATAATCATATAATTACAAAATTATATACTATTACCCTAACCGAGCACTAGCTACTATGGCCTTCGGCGCGTTGTAGCAAAAACAGACCAGTGCCTCTGGTGGGAATCGAACCTACGACCCCAGCACTGATAAGCCAGAACGCTACCAACTAGTCTACCGGGGCGCACGATTATAAAAGGTGTTCCATTTCATTAGCATCATATAGGACATCAAACACTGTCAGTTTGACATTGATACGATAGGTACCGTGAAATAACTCCCAAATGAAATAAGTCCCAATGAAATAACTCCCAATGAAATAAGTCCCAATTTTAATAAATGAAATAACCGCCAAAGAAAAAATGAAATAAGCCCCAACATTTGGGAGTTATTTCATAGTAATAAAATAACTCCCAACAAAGAATGAAACACCTCCCAATGAAAAAAGTCCCAAAAAAAATGAAATAATTCTCAATTCTTTCTTTCCAGAGGTGACATGTCATAACGTCCAATGACATAATGTCCATGTCTCGAAAAGTGTCATAACGTCCATGACAATTTGGAATTTTGGACATTATGTCACTTTCAAATGTGGCATAGCGTTCAGACTTTTTAAAATAAAAAGATTAATAATATTTAGTATATCAATACAATTTTTTTGAATATATGTATATCACAAAATAAAACTAAACTTATTAATCGTATAATCACACGCAGAAAAAACTTTATTTCGCGCGAAGCCGCCTGCCGCGTTCTACGGAGGAAAAAACCCCTAAGAGCGGCCGAAGGCCGCCACACAGATACACTTGTTTTTACAAATTACTTGATGTCTAAAAAATATAAGATTTCAACGGATTCGACATCTGATTTGAAAAACAAGTTCTTCTGGGTGTCGGCCTTCGGCCGCTCTTAAGGGTTTTTTTCTCCGTAGAACGCGGCAGCGGCTTCGCGAAATACAGTTTTTTCTGCGTGCGACACAAAAGAAACTTCAAAATTACTGATCTGTTTCCACACTGGAGTATAATGTCCATGGACCTTATGTCACCCAAAAAGTGGCATAATGTCCATGGACTTTATGTCATTCCATTTGAGAACATAATGTCGCATTGCAGAGTGTCATAAAGTCCATGGACAATATGACACTTTTCGAGTGACATTATGTCATTGGACGTTATAACATGCCACCAAAATTACCAACATTCTAGCAAGAACTGCGTTCCTTTTGGTAAAATAACTCATTGTATTGCTATTATTTACTTTACGACAATATTAAGAACCGTAAGAAATGCATAAAATTTACCAAAATGTAATTTTAATAGAAATGAAATAACTCCCAACAAAAATAAAATAACTCCCAACGATAAAATCACATTTAAAAATGAAAATGAAATAAGTCCCAACAAATGTGAAATAACTCCCAACAAAATCTGGTTGGGAATTATTTCATTTGGGAGTTATTTCATAACGAAATAATTCCTAACTGAAAATTGTGAAATAAGTCCTAACGCATTGGGAGTTATTTCATAGTGAAATAAATCCCAATTTATATGGAAAATTTTTGGGAGTTATTTCATTTTTTTTTTTTTTTTGAGTTATTTCATTTGGGAGTTATTTCACGGTACCGATACGATATACCTTTTATTTTAGTTGGAAATAAGTTTTAATCAGTAACAATTTTTCAATAGAATTAGTCATGATTAAATATTTTAATATTGCTTCATTAAATTAGTTATTTCAATGATAAATAAACTTATTCCATTTCTCATTATTATTAATTTTTTTTACATATTTTAAATGTTTATTCATTTATTTATATGTTTTAAAAAATTTTTTTGATTTTGTTTCTAATATTCTCATATTACCAAAGTTTTTTTTTATATTTTTTTTTTTTTTGCAACCATTGATGATGACCTTAATGAATATACTCAAATATGCAATTAGTAAAAATGCAACAAAGTTGAATATGTATGTAGGATTTTGTATGTAGGATTTTGTTATTGTTAAATAAACATAAATATTTGTTGCTAAAATTTTAATGTTGTTTTATTTTCTCTTAAAGTTGGATGTGTGTGTGTGTGTTCATTTTTCAATTCTGATGTTATTTTGTATTCATTTCTATTCATTAAAACTATGCAGTTTATATTCATTACACACACACACATACAAGCAATTACACATACATTTGTATATGACGAGTACCAAAAATTACAAACATTTACACAAACTACATTTACCAATCCAAAAGTACATTTGTTGAGTTTATTTTAGTTGTTATAGTTAAATGATGTATTTTGTTTTAGCACGTAACAATGAAATTATATGAAAAAAAAGTTATATATGAGGGTCCTTTTTTCACAAAAAGTGAAAAAAAAAATACTTTAAATTTCTAAAATAACAACATTTACTACAAAACTAGTAATTAAGAGTTAAGCAAATGTAATTTACATATGTTGGCTTGCAACAAAACATTATAGAAATAAAAACAACACACACACTTTAAGCTAAATATAAAGTAATTAATTGTTGCATGTTAAATAAATTAAGAGGGGGTATAATTAACTTTAAAATACGATTAAATGGCAAAAAAAAAAACGAGAGAAATTCAATTTATGTGTAAAAGAATTTGTTTTTTGTTTAGCAAAAGAGGAGTATACTTGATATTAATTGAAAAAGTGTTTGCAATGGTACTCATACGCCTCAGTGGATTTTAATATTTCTTAACCCTCTAGAGGGTAAAGGCTGTTTGCAATGAATTTCATACCATGTGCTCGTCTCGAAACATAAACAATAAGTTTTTCTACACAAATTTTTAATAATTGCGATATGAGCCAAAATATGTTTAGAGTGCATCTCGAAAACTAACGCACATAAAAGAGAAATTTTTGACAAAAAATATTGTTCTTATCAATGTATAACCACAATCCAGAAATCATTTTCTTTGTGCTTCAATTTAAGAAGATATGGCGATTTTCGCTTTTTGAAATAGCGAAACTGGACGAAAAAGTATCTTAACCTTAAAAATTAATTGCGACTGTATATATGATGTTAATATAATATACAATATAAAATTTGCCCTGTTGCGATGTCTCAACTTAAAAAACGCAAAAGTTGTCAACGCTTAACGTAAAATCCATACGTCAATCTGGTAACATTGTGAAATAGAGACGATGGAGATTTAAAAAATAAACAGAAATCTAAAAATAGAATATTTGTGTTGTTACTGTTGTCACTTCTGAGTATAATATACAATAACAGAAAAATCTAATAGAAAAGAAAACTTAAATTTAGCTGCATTAGATTCGAGGCCATACTTGGGTGTGATCGCTAAAAGGTCATGACTTGGTATTGTTACTTTTGTAATGTAAGATGGGCACAGGTTTGATCGTTACAGCCGCAGGTTGTTGAAAAATTTATCATATAGAGACAATCTGACAATTATAAGACACAAATAATAATACAATTTAAATGGAAAATCACTGATGAGCCTGTCCATAAAAATGCAGAGACTAGTCTAGTCTGATTTAAAAATTAATAGTGTTAAAATTTTTAGAGAAAAACGTTTATTCTTCTTCTTAACCTCAACATTTCTAAACTTAATATATATTGTTCAAACTTTAACGCTTTGCTAATAATACTTAATCTTTTCTTTCTGTCAAATTTCATAAAAATCCTTATATTAACCAGTGTAGAAACGGTAATGACACGTCATTACTTTTCTCACTACCAATAATGACAACAGCTTACTCACTGCCTTACTTTAGAACATATATATAATGACATACTAATAACTAGTTAACTTTCCCATTATTTCAATACAAAACATTATGCGTTATCCATAATCACTTTTTTATCATTATTTTAAAAATAAAGTATTGATCTAAACATTTTTTGAAAATCTATATTTAGACGCATTATTTTTTCACCTCTAGTAAGTATATATATAATTAAGGGAATGTTTCCAATTGTGGCCTGTTCCTAAACTGGGCCTTTTGTTTTTTGCGTTGATCTATTAATATGTCAAAACTGGCAACTGTCATCGAGTTTAATTTCCGGTATCACTATTTTAAAAAAGTTTCGACGTGAATGCAGACGTTTTTATTTGTGTTATTGAGTTCTTGCAAAAAAACGCAATATAAAGTGTAATTTTTCGTAAAAATAAAATCTAAAGGTCAAAAAAGTTTTAAACAATTCTCCAAATCGGACTTTTTTTACGGTAAGAATTGTATTTACAACTTTTATAAAATAAATTATTTTATACAAAAAATAATAAATAAGAAAAAAAAAATATAAAAATTAAATTTTCATTAAGTTCCCTAAAGCGGTACTTTGTTTAAACAATTGTTCCCTAAAGTGGACCTCTGTTATATTTTCGATTTTTTTAATTTCATTGATGGGTTTCAAAGTTTTGGCATTTTTTACATGTTTTACGCATTACTTTACTTATTCTTGTCTACTTTAGTACATTCTTCTACATGGAGCACGACAACATAAATGTCGATTGAGTTGTATTGGCTTGCAGAAACAAATAAACTCTCATACTCCGATACGGAAGATGAAAGTTTTTGTATTTTATTTTTATGTCGTAGACAAAAAAAATTAACAATGCTGAATTTAATTAATTGTTGTATATGAACACTCCCAGTTCATATAAAAGGTACACAGAAAAAATTATCAACCTAAAATATCTAATTAAAGATTTGATTAGAATTTAATTTGTTTCTAAACAAATATTTAATTAAATCAATTAATATTTTAATTGACTTTTAAATATATAAATACATATTTTATTTTAGACGCAATTATCATATTATTTTTTCATACACTGTATGCATAAATAGAAATTTTTAAGTATAAAATACCAAATACATTTGAAGTTAACAAACAAAACAAGCACACACACAAACAGACTCAGAATTGCAAAAAACACACATACCAACGTATAGATCACACACTTTTTTGTGACTATCATATTTTTTTTTTTTTTTGTAGAAGTTATTTATAACTTTTTTTTCCTTCTTAATTTTAATAAAAGGTTTAATTGATAGTATCATTGCCGTGATAGGAGCAAAATCAATTAAAATATTAATTGATTCAATACATTTTTTAATTAAAACCCGTTTTTAGTTTTTTCTGTGTACATATAAAAACTAAGGACGTATTTATCTGCAAGAACTGTGATTCTTATTAAAAATATCAATAATAAAAAATTAGGGCAAGGAATTTCATGTAAATCTTGATGCTTTAAAATGGATATAGACTAAATGTTTTCCGAATCATCAAATTAGGAACAAAGTGACATCGACTTGCAGTTACATATTTTGGAAAAAGTGCATGTTTTTGCATACTTTGACTTTGAATGAATATTTTGTGCTTTTTTAATGCATATTTAGCTCTTTTTAATGAAAATTTGTGCATATTTTCCATTTATTTTATTTAAGTGTTTTTCTTAATTTGTCCAAAAAAATATAAAATTTGAATGCATTTTTTAATTTTCATTTATGCAAAAACATTTTGAAAATTCTATTTTTAAATTTTAAAATCTTGTTTAACTGAAGAAAAGGGTAAAATTGTGTTCCCATTATGTTTTTAAGTTTTAATTTTTGCAAAAAATTTTCATTCAAGTGCATATTTTTCAGGAATTTTATAGTCGCCTATTTTGCTTTTTTAGTTGCATTAAACTCCTTGCCGTAATAATAAGAATAATATAGTATTAGTTTGAATCATTTTAAATTTAACTAAAAAGTGAAAATAATAATTTTAAGTTAACCCTTGACGGCAGAACCTAAACTGCTAGAAAATTTGCCATTTTTGGCGGACTTGAGTTTAGCAACCCAACTTTTGGAAAATATTTTTTTGCTGCTCCTTCTATGAAAAATTCCATGGGACATATATTTCCCATTGGTCAAATACTTTAGCCAACTTATGGCAAATGACGTGACGAATTTATTTATACTTATTATCCTTTGTACGTCATATTACACATGTTTTTTAATTATTTTGCTATGCAAAACACGAATATGTAAAAATTTTATATCGAGTTATGACTGTAGTCCTAAAATATAGTTTTTATACGATGTTTTAAAATTGTGGAAGGATACACGACTTGGAATCTGGACATAAAAATCTATAAATATCACTTTATGAATTAAATCAAATAAAAATTGATTAATTATCAATATACACAAAAAATAAAAAAAAATATTAATTAAAAATTAATTACGATTGTCATTATCTGACGGTTGCAAAACACTTTCTAACAAAAAAAATTATCTTCGACGATCAATGGGATATATACATATGTCCCAGTGTAATGCAATGAATGAATTTCAAATATCAGAATGTTTCTTGAAACGTGAAGAATTTGACCATGTCCTACGAAAATTTGTAACGCCTATATCTAATAGCGTTGAGAAAATATGTACGAAAAATTATGAAAAAAATATTAATATATTTATCTTTGGGGTCCCCCTATTAATATTTTTAGCTTTGGGGTCACCCTAGACCATATTGGTCCAAGTAGTTGGTATGATATAAAAGCTACATATATGCTTTGTCGATACACGTCACACTCGGGAAATTTGGTTAAAAATCGTAGCTAATACACAAAACCTAAAAATGGGACATTGTATATGAACCAATCGTCGTCAAAGGGTTAATTTTTAATGTTTTTCAGCGTATATTACAAATAAAATTAAAGATAAAGATTAGTTTTGAATTGTTTTGACATCATTTTCTATCTATTTTATACCTTTTTAGACAGTTTTAATTATAGGTCCACTTTAGGGTACATGTTCCTTAAAGTTGTTTTGAATACTGTTATATAACTTTTTAATATTAGTTTTTTTTTTTAAGGGAAGCAACACTTAGGAAATTCTTCCTATTTATTAATGTGTTGCTTTCTTGGAAAGGAGATAGTGGAGAGGTGGGGAAAGATGAAGGGCTTCAAACATGGCAACACTGTAATTGCACGAGATGATAAGTCTTAGAACAGTTGTTGCTCGCCCCCTGATGGAAAGTTGGCGAAATTATTGAAGCTTTTTGGTTCATAGCCCTGATTCACACCGAAGGTGGGAGCTGAGATACATATGAGGGATACATTATTTTTATAAATTGGCGTTGTCGTCACCGGTAATCAGCACCCGGGACCATCTGTGTAATAGTCCAACGCGCTTTCCATTACACCACACTCTCCAACATTATTAGTTGCCACAAGAAAATGATCTATAGATGGAAAATACCCAAGCGGTTGACCTATAAGCTGATGTATTTGGATTTGGAATATTCCACTTTTTTTATATATCCCAAATACCAGATGTAGGGACACATTATGATACATTCCTTGCGCATTTTTGATTTTTTGTAAGCTGGAAAGTAATGACATTTTTTGCAAGCAAGTTTTTGTCTATCAAGTATAACATGTCGAGAAAGTTGACTGACAACCTGGAGGCCTGGGTTCGCATCCCGTGTGGGCATATTTTATTTAAATAAAATTTCAATAAAATAAATAGTTTTTTATTAAATTTAGTTTTTGGTAATTTATTTTTAAGACTCATTATTTTTGTCTCTGATGGTAAGCATAAAGGTAACAACATATTTTGATTATTACTAATATGTCATTCTTTTTTTTCCCATAAAAAAGTAATGAGATTTGTAATGACAATTGTATGTACTTACCATTACCAAATTTGTAGTGGTTATATACCACTTATATGGTAATGCTTTTTTGCACTGGGTAGTTTATAAGTTAAGACTTTAGAAGTATCCTGATATAATCCTGTGTGTCCTTAGATTTAAGTAAGGAATTGTTATTAAAGATAAAGCTTCAATCTTACTTAGATTTTATTTTCAAGAGATTTCAGTCAACTTAAATTTGTTTTTTTAAGATTTTTAAAAGCTATGGGTTTTCAAAAACAATTTTTTTTGAAATTTTTTCGAAATTTATATTTTAAGCTTTTTCTTTTCCAAACCTTGCATGAAAAACTTTTGGTAAATTTAGGTTTCTATCGGAAAATATTAATTTCTAAATATAAAATACTTATTTGACAGATTTGTGGCTAATTTAATGAAAGCTACCTACGCTAAGGTAGCCTGACCGTGAATGCAGTTTTTTAAATACAAACTGATTAAGTGCATACAATTATAAATGTCTACATTAAAATGGAAATTTGGGTTAGAGCGGATATAAAATGTGAGTGTAAAGAAAAATAGTTTAATTTTTTTTTTAATTGAATAAAATTTTAATTTTTTTTTTTTTTATTTTAATTTTAATTTTTTTTTTTTTTTTTTTTTAATTTTTTAATTTTTTTTTTTAAATTTGTATATTAAAAATAATTTTATCTACTTATTTTTTCTCATTTTGGACAATATTAATTAAAATTTTAAATATTTATAAAGATTTCGTATTATTTTATCACACAGACAGCCAAATAAATGGAAAAAAACTCATTTAACACTTATTTATTAAAACATTTATAATTTCTTTCCTCTGTTTACTGAAAATCATATGTACATAAACTTACCAGTATAAATATTTTTGTAAATGCAACCAATTTTGCACTACTTTTTACACATACAGACACATAAACATTTCTACTCACAAAATTTAAACACAGCAGAAATTCACAGTGAAGTTCTGTTAAAACGAACTTGGTTAAATGAAATGTTGAGGAAATTGGGATAGTGTGGTAATAGTGTATGGTTAAGTAGTAAATTCTGTTTTTCTCTTATATGAATACACTTAGGGAAAAGGCTTCATCATATTTATGAAAAACTTCATAAATATGAACAAAAACTTCGTTGATTTTCGTCTTACGCAACAATTCATAAATATGATGAAGTTGCGTCATAAAAGAGCAAATTGATGACAGACTTCTTCATATTTATGAAATGTTTTATAAATATGATGATGAAGTTTCACAACTTTTTATAAATATTATGAAACATTTCATAAATAGAATGACGCTGGTTCATAAGCTTTTATGAAATGTTTCATAAATATTTTGATACATCAATTAAAGTTACAAACATCAATAAATAATAAAAAATATAATTTTATATTTAAAAACATCACTTAAAATTCCGAAATTTTATATTCCCAGGTAAAAATCGACATTATGAATCCATACAGGTGTAACATATCGCACATTTACTTCCATAACGTCATAACTCAAAAATTTTGATTTTGTAGAAAACGAGTTTAAAGTTTTCAATTTACTCCCACCTTGAAGAAAAAAATAACGAAATAATTTCTCTCAAGAGGTGAGTATACAAGATCTCAGTACGAGTTTTTTACACAATATGATACGTGATATAAAGAATAATTCTGCGTCAATAACTTAAAAATCATGTTTTTTGTGTTGTGACGTTCTTGAAGTAAATGAGCGATATGTTCGTGTATGTTTATAAACATGCATGGATATCCCATACATGGATGCCTTCATTCATATGCATTAACGAAATTTGAGGTAATATGTACATTAGGCCGGCTCGATTTGTATGGAGGCAAAAAAAATCGCTCAACGTTCAAGGAAAATCGTATTCTAGGGATCAAAATAAGAAACTTTGCCGAAGGAACCATACCTCTAAAACGAATTCTGATGTCCCGACTTCTGTATTTCAAATCAAAAATAAAAATTTTAATTTATGGTTTCTCAATTTCAATATTTTTTCCCCTAAAAAAGGAAACATTTTTTTCACAAAAATTAAACATTTGTCATTAATTTTTATGAAATTCTTCATCATATTTATGAAGTTGATGAGAAACGATTTATGAAACAATTTCATCAATATGATGAAACTTTTCTCCCTGAGTGTACATTGTATGACATTATACCGATTAGGCTTTGTGGTTTAAAAATAAATTACTACTTTTAACTATTAATGACTAAGAAGGCGTATGTTGTATTTTGATAGTAGTAACAAAAATTTATTTAAAAAAAGATTGTTTTTGTGCTCGTGTTTTATTTTAACCCTATCTCTACCCTTGTACACTACATTGTACACATTTTTTAAATAAATATAAAAATGTTGATAATATGAATACACTTAGGGAAAAGGCTTCATCATATTTATGAAAAACTTCATAAATATGAACAAAAACTTCGTTGATTTTCGTCTTACGCAACAATTCATAAATATGATGAAGTTGCGTCATAAAAGAGCAAATTGATGACAGACTTCTTCATATTTATGAAATGTTTTATAAATATGATGATGAAGTTTCACAACTTTTTATAAATATTATGAAACATTTCATAAATAGAATGACGCTGGTTCATAAGCTTTTATGAAATGTTTCATAAATATTTTGATACATCAATTAAAGTTACAAACATCAATAAATAATAAAAAATATAATTTTATATTTAAAAACATCACTTAAAATTCCGAAATTTTATATTCCCAGGTAAAAATCGACATTATGAATCCATACAGGTGTAACATATCGCACATTTACTTCCATAACGTCATAACTCAAAAATTTTGATTTTGTAGAAAACGAGTTTAAAGTTTTCAATTTACTCCCACCTTGAAGAAAAAAATAACGAAATAATTTCTCTCAAGAGGTGAGTATACAAGATCTCAGTACGAGTTTTTTACACAATATGATACGTGATATAAAGAATAATTCTGCGTCAATAACTTAAAAATCATGTTTTTTGTGTTGTGACGTTCTTGAAGTAAATGAGCGATATGTTCGTGTATGTTTATAAACATGCATGGATATCCCATACATGGATGCCTTCATTCATATGCATTAACGAAATTTGAGGTAATATGTACATTAGGCCGGCTCGATTTGTATGGAGGCAAAAAAATCGCTCAACGTTCAAGGAAAATCGTATTCTAGGGATCAAAATAAGAAACTTTGCCGAAGGAACCATACCTCTAAAACGAATTCTGATGTCCCGACTTCTGTATTTCAAATCAAAAATAAAAATTTTAATTTATGGTTTCTCAATTTCAATATTTTTTCCCCTAAAAAAGGAAACATTTTTTTCACAAAAATTAAACATTTGTCATTAATTTTTATGAAATTCTTCATCATATTTATGAAGTTGATGAGAAACGATTTATGAAACAATTTCATCAATATGATGAAACTTTTCTCCCTGAGTGTACATTGTATGACATTATACCGATTAGGCTTTGTGGTTTAAAAATAAATTACTACTTTTAACTATTAATGACTAAGAAGGCGTATGTTGTATTTTGATAGTAGTAACAAAAATTTATTTAAAAAAAGATTGTTTTTGTGCTCGTGTTTTATTTTAACCCTATCTCTACCCTTGTACACTACATTGTACACATTTTTTAAATAAATATAAAAATGTTGATAATGCAATAAAGCTTTATATTTTTGTTTAAATGTGTTCATTAGGATATTGGTAATTGAAAAATAAAATCTTTATATGGATAAACTGTTCATCAGGGCAATATAGTCGCGATATTAGTTTCAAAAATTCGCTTTTCAGGCCCATTTTTTAGTGGGTAGCGGTCATACATGTAAACCTTTTTCTTTTTTATCAAAGGACCGCTAACAAGAATCTAAAGTCAAAATAGAAATATATTCACAAACAAAAAGTCGGTAGTAAAAGGGTTCAAAAAATATTCTTGTTAACAATTTAAATTTGGTAAATATACCAAAATCCATTTTATTTGCATATATTTTTAATAAAGAACTTATATCCGTCAAAAATTGCAAATTTTTTAAATTATGCGAATTTTTATGAACATGTTCAATTTGGGGTGAAGTATTAATAGTATTTTGGAGAGAATTAAAGGGTCCGCCAAATAACTTTTTTTTTTGAAAATGCTATAAAAAAAAACTACTGAATATTTTCTCAAATTTCTTTTTTTATTTGAAAGTACAATCCTTCCGGTTAATAATGGAAAATAATTTCATTCAAATGGCTGCATGCAGTAGCCTACACGATCGGTCCAATTTTTAAGCACATTATCGATTGTGTGCAGCTGTATTTCCTCCTCTTCAATTTTTGTGAACAAAAATTCGTTCAACATGGCCCGATAACGATCGCCATTTACTGTAACGGCCACTCTTTGCTCATTTTCGAAGAAAAATGGCCCAATTATGCCTCTGGACCAAAATCCGCACCAAACAGTGACTCGTTTTGGGTGTATCGGCACACATTCTGCAACATTACCATGATTTTCAAAGTAATGTCGCAATATTTCCCAGCGTTGTTCAAGCGTATACACAACCATATTCGTTCATCGGAAGGATAAAACTAATTATCTGTCAAATCAGACATGAGCTAAGTGTTACCATTCACGAGATAAGCACTAGTTTTTTTTTTTTTTTTTTTTTTTTTTTTTTAAAGAGAAGCAACACTCAGGAAATTCTTCCTATTAATTAATGTGTTGCTTTCTTTGGAAAGGAGATAGTGGAGAGATGAAAGGTGGTGAAAGATGAAGGGCTTCAAACATGGCAGCACTGTAATTGCGCGAGTAGATAAGTCTTAGAACAGTTGTTGCTCGCCACCTGATGTAGAGTTGGCGAATTTATTGAAGCTTTTTTGTTTCATAGCCCTGATTCATTATTTTACTTCGGTGGGGTTAAGTGCTATGGGAACACCGAAGGTGGGCGCAGCGATACTTATAAGTGATAGAAAACTCATACATATTATTTTTCTAAATTGATGCTGTCGTCACCGGGAATCGAACCCGGGACCATCTGTGTAACAGTCCAACGCGCTAACCATTACACCACAACGCCCACAAATGGCGGACCCTTTATAAATAGCAGTTAAAAAAATCTTAAGGTACGAGATTTATATTGTGTTAGTATAATATTTTGTAAAGGTGAGTTGTTTTAATTAATTTAATGATACATTTATGCTTTAACCACAAAATAATAGTTTTTAAAAAGTACGGCATTTAATTGTCCAATTTTATACAAACTCTAAATCAAAAACTAGAAGTTTTCAAAAACTACTAGTTTTTGATTATAGTATGTATAAATGAATTATAAGATACATGCGGAGAAAATGCATCAAAAAAACAAAGGTGGCCATACAAAAAAATAGATTTGGCAGCAGGAATAAAGAATGTCAAAATAAGAAAAAGTATTAGTATTATTATTTTTTAATAAACACAAATTAAAGAAAAATTCATTCATTTTGTTTTAATTCTAATACTTTTTTCATATTACCAGTGGACATTCCAATTTCTCACTTCACCCTAAAATGTGCTTTTTTTAATGCATGCAAATGCAACTATAAAATTAGTTAGTTCACTTATCACTCTGTTAAGTTTCTATTGATCGACTTAAAAAAATTGTTTGTTTGGTTGTTTAAAGAGCTAGAAAAAAGAAAAGTGTGTTACAATTTCACCACACATTCCCCTATGTATTTTTAGATCCGAATTTTAGAATACATAATAAATTATTATAAATATAATGATACGAGTACCACATGAAACATCTTTTCAATTTTTCAAAACAATGGTTAAATATTGTGCAATTTTAAGTAATTAATTTTAATTTGTTACAATATTTACTAACATCTAATGGAATTAAGAAAATGCTTTAAATTTGACTATACCAATAGTTTTTTATGAACAATTTAAAAATTAATAAAAACTATTTTAAAGAATTTAGAATGCTTTAATATTAAATATAAAAAATCTCAATTTATATCTATTTTTTGTTTTCTAAAAGAAAAGTCCAAATGTTTTTCTCTGGATTCGGAAAGTTGTGTTGTCTTACTCGTCTTTGTTTTGGAGAAAGCATTCGTTTAATATTGTCAATCTGAAATATGCAAACATTTGTTGTTAAGAACCACAATGCGTATGATTAATTATATTTAATGTATTATTTGATTCATCATACGCATTGTGGTTTTAACTAGCAAATGTTCAAATATTTGAGTATTTTTTTTAGAAATATATTTCGACACAGCCATACATTGTGTACCTTACTGTATAGTAAATTTAAGTGTTTTAAAAACATGTCAATGTACGTCTGAAACTACTGGTACTAGCGAGACTATGACTACTACTATCACAATATTTAATTTAACACAAATGTATGTAAATATCATTGTATCGTACGTTGATTTCTCTGCCAACAGTTAATTGCCATTATAACGAAAAATTTCTGCTGAGATTGCGGAAACTCAAGAGAAATGAAATCGTAATGTGTGTGATTTTTTTTTTATATAAATGCAACAATAATAACAATAAAAATAAAGAACTTAAGTTTACATTAACAACAGTAATATGAGGCTTTCAAAGTCAATTGCTCATTTGCAGGAAAAAAAATGTTCAGGTTAAGATTATACTTTTATTGTACAATATGATACAAATATAACTTTTTAAATTTTTTAAAAAGTAGGCGAAGTAGGCGTGGTTAAAAATTGTCAAATTCAGTATGGCCTTTTAATATACTTTTTTTCAAATTTAATGGAACTTGGGAAATGCTGGAAATTTTATTACCGCAATAGAGTTTTGTATGACAAATTTGAAAAAAATTCAGAACTAGTTCAGAATTTTTAGTCATAATACTTTTAAATTTTTGTAATTCTCTAAAAAAAGAACTTATAAGATATTTTTCCATTGACTCGGAAAATGTAAGCCTGTTACGTGGCTTCGTTAAGGAAATAATATTCGTTAAATATAGAAGTATAGCTAATATTTGATTGAAATTCAAATATTTTTACTAATGCAACTATACGCATACGTATTCTTGTAATACTATTAATGATACGTATAAGTACGGTGGAACTACAATAAATATTTACATTTTCGTTGAATTTTTGCGATACCCAATATTTAACGAATATTTTTATCAAAACATCTAAATTTAAAAAAAAAAAAAAAAACATATAAGATGGTTTTCTATAAACTCTGAAATCTATACCATATTAATCAGCTTTGTTTTGCAGAAAATATTCATTAAATATTGTACATCGCAAATATTTGATTAAAATTCAATTTTAATGCCACTATACGTATACGTATTATTGCAATGATATTAGCCACAATACGTATACGTACGTAGGAACAAATATTTTAATATTAATTGTATATTTGCGATATACAATATTTTACGAATGTTACAGAAAAACATCTACACGTTTTTTATAATTTAAAAAACTAACAAACATGTTTGACCGATTTTTAGATAAATTGAATTAGTTTACACTAAAAAACTAAGCTGTAGTTCTGAACTTAAAAAAATTATATATACATATTTTTTCAAATTGTTCATAAAAAACTTAATGACCACATTCTGATTTCTAGCATTTTCCCAATTGTATTAAATTATAAGAAATTTACAAAAATCTAAATAATTGTAAATGGATATAACCGCGGTTCTTTCTGTCGCTAGTATTTGGAAAAATTTAAAGTTGTTACATCTTTTATTCGTATTATATAGGATACATGCCAATTCAATTTGAAATAGCAGAACCTGACCTTAAAAATATAATTAAAAAACTAAAAAATAAAAAAGCACCAGGTATTGATAAAATTAATAATCTGTGCATTAAAAATCTCCCTAATAATGGTATAAAATTGCTGTCGTCAATACTTAACTCGTGTTTAAAAAATGCTTATTTTCCAAACTGTTGGAAAGAAGCTATGGTTATACCCATCGCTAAACCTAATAAGCCTAGCAACTCTCCACAGTCTTACCGGCCAATTAGCCTTCTACCATCCGTTAGTAAGTTGCTAGAAAAAGTTATTAAAAATAAATTATGCTCATTTATTGATGATAATAATATATTGCCAAAGCAACAGTTTGGATTTAGAAACGGCCTCAACACATCACATGCTTTACTTAGAATTAAAAACATAGTCAAATCAAATTTTGTTAACGGAAAATCAACGGGTATGGTGTTATTAGATGTAAAAGCAGCATTTGATTCTGTTTGGCATGATGCCCTTGCTTTTAAAATGACCAATCTCAACTTCCCCAACCCTCTCATTAAAATTATAAAAAGTTTTTTTAAAAAATCGTGAGTACAGAGTTCATATTGGCAAAAGTTTCTCCAATAAAGTGGGTGTTACAGCTGGTTGCCCACAGGGCTCCTGCTTATCACCCATTCTCTACAATATATATTTTACAAGAAAAAGAAAAGACTGTTATGTTCCTCAACATCCTTTACGTTTTGAAACAAGCAATATTTCTTGGGAGCCTAAAGTTAAATATTTAAGTGTTATCTTAGATTCAAAACTTAACTTTAAAGAACATGTTGCTAAATATAGCCAAGAGAATACTTTTTCCTTTTATTAATAAAAAATCCAAACTTAGTCGTGAAAACAAAATAATTATGATAAAGGTCATATTTCATTCAATAATGTTTTATGGGGCTCCAGTTTGGGCAACCATAGCAAAATGTCATATAAAAAACTTACAAATCGCTCAAAATAAGTTACTAAAAATGATGTATAACCTTCCATGGCATTTCTCTACTGAAAGATTGCATAATATAAACAGCATTGAAATGGTGGACGTGAAGATACAACGGCTTAAACTTAATTTCGAACAAAGATGTCAATTATCACAATATCAGCATATCAGTAACATCATGGTAGCATCTTTAGACTAGTTTATTTTTAAGTTATCTGTGAATTTTTTTTTTTTTTTTCTTAAAGAGTTTTTTTTATATAATTTTTCTCTAGATCTCAACTGTTAATTATTTCTAATGAATTTAATCAAAAAAAGTATTATAATTGTGTAGAAAAGATCATTGCATATCTAAACTCTCTACATTATTAAAAAAAAAATCACATTTATACATTCCTGTACATATTATCATAAATAAACGAATTTGACATTGATATTATATACTTTTTTTTGGCTTGGCCCGTTGTCTTAGAAAGCCTCATATAATAAAATGTATTTCTGTGTAAATTGTATAGAGAAGTGAAGAAAATAGTCATTATTTTTGCATATGATTACAATGAACTACTCTATACTATTTAAGTATGTATTTGTAGTGATGATGGTAATAACAACGATGATGATGATGATGAGTATGATTCATATTAATAATGATGTTCAGTATGATTATAGTAAATACTATTTGTTAAATAATGTTTAAAGGATTCTTTCTTTGACCTTTAAAGAGTTTTCACAAAATAAATGAAGATTTTGAATTAAAATTTTCTAAAACATAAGTTTTTCTAAAACATAAGTTTTTCTAAAAAATAAGTTTTTTTAAAAAATATTTAAATTCGCTAACCATTCTCTACACACAGAAAAAATATTGCCAATAAAACCTTAATTGAATTAGAAATAAACGACAAAAATTACAAAACTTAAAAAAATACCAAATTTAAAAAAAAAAAATCGTCAAAATTGTAGAAAAAAAAAATTAAAAAAACGATTAAATTGAATAAATCACTGATGTTCAAGAAAATCACCAAACTTAAAAAATGCCAAAACTTTCAAATATTAAAAAAAAAAATTGAGAATATTAACAAAAAATCGTCAGAACTGTAGGAAAACAAAAAATTGTCAAAATTTAAAAAATTAAACAAATTAAAAAACTCGATTAAAGTAAAGAAGTCGCTACTATTCGAAAAAATCACCAAATTTAAAAAGAAAATCGCCCAAATCTAAAACATATCTAAAATCTAAATAATCGCCATGTATTAAAAATCCCCAAAATTTAAAAATTAAATCGTTGAAATTTAAAAAATCGCCAAAAATCACAAAATTGCATCCTTGGGCAGTAATTTTTTTTTCTTTATATACAGGCAATGTTTCAAAAAAAGGAGGGATTTTTTACCAATGCTGCAAACATTTTTTCTTTAGCTAATTTAGTTGTAGCGATACAAGTAATGTTCCAACACTAAGGATACTATGTAGGTAAAGACGACAGTAAATGTAGTCAAAAACAAATGAAATTTCACTTGAAGAAATGAACTACAAGGTTAGTAAAAAATTAAATTTGTTATACAAATAACTGACATTTACATTAAATATAACTAAACTGTATTACAACCCAAACAACTACATATTTTTAAAGCAGAAGTTCCCTGAGAGAAATAAATTACTTTTTCCTGTGCGATGATTAGGTTTTGAAACAAAAACGCTATCCAAAAACTTGGCCAATCAAGTCGAAATTTATGACCGGTATTGGTAATGAGGGCGAGCTTTGACTAATGGTTCAATGGCCAGAATTGGAGTAATGAAGGCGTGTTTTGGACAATGATGCAAACATTTTTTCTATAGGTGATTAGTTGTCGAGATACAGACGATGTTAAAAATAATTGACCTTTTGGCTCTTAGTTTTCAAGAAAAACGCTATCTAGTTGATTAAGTCGAAGTTTAAAGCCAGTATTGGCTTTACACTTCCACAATTTGACGATTTTTTTAATTTTGGAGGTTTTTTCAAACCTTTGGCAATTTTTTCATATTTTGGCATTTGTTTTAAATATCCTAATGTAGAAAAGCATTACCATATAAGTGGTTATATAAGTACATTACTTTTATTGAAAATTTGTTTTTAATAAAATGTCCCCACACGGGATTAGAACCCGAACCTCCAAATTGTCAGTCAACCACTCTACCATCTGAGCTTTCTCGAAAAGTTGTACTTGATAGATATAAGCATAAATGACCTGCTTGCACAAAATGTCATTACTTCCAGCTTACAAAAAATCAAAAATAAGTCAGTTATATATGTTGTTACTAGAAGTGAAAAAATTATGAGCCTAAAAATAAATTTTCAAAAATCTTTTAGATCATTACTTTATATTGAAATTAATGATAAAAATAATTGTTTATAAGTAACGCTTTTATTTTTGGTACTGAAATAATGATAAAATTAACTAGTTATTAGTAAGTCCTTATTATTTGTGTTAAAGTAATGCAGAGAGTAAGTTGGTGTCATTACTGGTAGTGAGAAAAGTAGCTGATTTTTTTTTTTTTTTTTTGGAATTTCGAAGATTTTTTTTAATTTTGACGATTTTTTGTAAATTTTGTAGATTTTTTGAAATTTTGGTATTTTTATCATTTTTGAATTTTAGCGATTTTTTAAATTTTGACTATATGCCCTAATATTTGGCGATTTTTTTTCAATTGTAATTAATTTTATTAGTATCTACTAAAAATAGTTTGAAATTAAAAACAATATTCAATTAAATTTTTATTAGACACGATTAAAATTTTAATTGAAACTAAATCAATTAAATAGTTACAAATTATATTAATTAATACTACAATTATATTAATTAGTACTACAATTATGTTAATAGAACCGAATTCAATTAAACTTTTAATTTAATAAACAAATATTTTAATTGAATCTTGATTTTAGTTTTCTGTGCACAGACAAATCAAATATCGAGTTTAATTTAATATATTTGTAGAATCAAACTTTTTGGCGATTTTTTTTTCCAATTTTAGAGATTTTAAATTTTGTTCAATTCAACTCAATTCTTTATTTACATAACATTTTCAGGTGCATTCATTTAACCAATTTTCTTAAAAAGTTTAGGATACATATTCCTTTTCTGCTTCAAAAGATACGATTGAAAATTAAATTGAAACTAAATCAAATTATTATAATTGATACTTCAATTTTCTTAATAGGACCGAATTCAGTGAAACTTTTAGTGAATAACAAATGTTTTAATTGAAACTCGATTTTAGTTAAGAGTTTTATATAGAGTTTCAATTAAAATATTTGTAAATACCATTAAAAATATCACTGAATTTGGGACCAACTAAACTTTTAATCATATAATTTAAAAATATAATTAGTTTTCCAAAATTTCAACTAAACTTTTAATCATTCAATTAAAAATATAATTAAAGTTTTCCAAAATTTCAATTAAAAAGATTAATTTAAATATCCAAGAAAAATGTATGCTAAATAACAAAATAAAAAATGGGGTAAAATTTAGGGATAATATCCTATTATGGCGTAAATTATCGAATACTTTAAAATAAGTTATTATTTGAAATTGATTTATTTGATTTTTTTTAATATTTAACTAAAAAAATTAATTGAATCAATTAACTCAAACAAATATTTAATTAAATTTTTGTATGAATAATTTTTTCTTTGTCGTTTTTTTTAAATTTCTTGCGTTATACCAATATAATTTTGCTTCTTAATATACAGGCAATGTTTTAAAATAATGCTCTTTTCCCTGTGCAATGCATAGTTTTCGAGAAGAACGCGATCTTAAAATATATTTAATCATGTCGAAATTTAGGGCTAGTATGGGAGGGATTTTTTACCAATGCTGCAAACATTTTTTCTTTAGCTAATTTAGTTGTAGCTATACAAGTAATGTTCCAACACTAAGGATACTATGTAGGTAAAGACGACAGCAAATGTAGTCAAAAACAAATGAAATTTCACTTGAAGAAATGACGACTAACATTTCATTAAATTCAACTAACATTTGCAACAATTTAACAATTGTAGTAAAAATTAACCACATATGTTAGTAAAAATAAACAAACTTTTATTTTTTTTAAATAACAAAAAACGACTGTAAAAAATTAATGTAAAATCATAATACAGTAATTTGTTGTGGTTTTTTTAAATGAACTACAAGGTTAGTAAAAAATTAAATTTGTTCTACACATGACTGACATTTACATTAAATATAACTAAACTGTATTACAACCCAAATAACTACATATTTTTAAAGCAGAAGTTCCCTGAAAGAAATAAATTATTTTTTCCTGTGCGATGCTAAGGTTTTGAAACAAAAACGCTATCCAAAAACTTGGCCAATGATATTTTGGACAATGATGCAAATGATATTTTGGACAATGATATTTTGGACAATGATGCAAACATTTTTTCTATAGCTCATTAGTTGTCGAGATACAGACGATGTTAAAAATAATTGACCTTTTTTCTCTTAGTTTTCAAGAAAAACGCTATCTAGTTGATTAAGTCGAAGTTTAAAGCCAGTATTGGCTTCACACTTCTGCTTCAAAAGATACGTTTGAAAATTAAATTGAAACTAAATCAAATTATTATAATTGATACTTCAATTTTCTTAATAGGACCGAATTCAGTAAAACTTTTAATGAATAACAAATGTTTGAATTGAAACTCGATTTTAGTTAGAGTTTTATATAGAGTTTCAATTAAAATATTTGTAAATACCATTAAAAATATCACTGAATTTGGACCAACTAAACCTTTAATCATATAATTTAAAAATATAATTAGCTTTCCAAAATTTCAACTAAACTTTTAATCATTTAATTAAAAATATAATTAAAGTTTTCCAAAATTTCAATTAAAGATTAATTTAAATATCCAAGAAAAATGTATGCTAAATAACAAAATAAAAAATGGGGTAAAATTTAGGGATAATATCCTATTATGTCGTAAATTATCGAATACTTTAAAATAAGTTATGATTTGAAATTGATTTATTTGATTTTTTTTAATATTTAACTAAAAAAATTAATTGAATCAATTAATTCAAACAAATATTTAATTAAATTTTTGTATCAAAAATTTTTTCTTTGTCGTTTTTTTTTTAATTTCTTGCGTTATACCAAATTCAAACCATTTTAAATTTGTTTTCCCTATTTTATTTTCTTTTTCTCCTCCAAAATATCATGAAAGAAGAATGTAAAAAGTTCATAAAATTAACACACAAAAAGTTATGTCATGTTTTTAATATGAAAATGAGTATTTAATTAGAAATTGTTCAAAAACTCTTGTTCGTAGTCTCTAAGTCATTTTGTGTTAGTGTTTATGACAAAAACGTGTCATAGCAAGAACCATCATGAAAATGAAAAAAAAAAAAAAAAAAAAAACAATATTAAAAATCTTAAATGTAATACCAGCTATTAGAATAAATTAAAAACATGAACAAAAATCTAATAAAGTTTTTGTTAAGTTACAAATAGGGAATTAAAAAAGCTAAAATAACAAAAAATAAGATTATTTTTAAGTTAATTTAAAGATTTTTTTAATGTTAGCAATAGAGTAGATAGCTGGGATTTAAAAATAACAGAATATACAATTTTCACTAATTGAAAATAATCAAAAAAAAAAAAAGTAAAAGTTAATAGAATTAAAGAAAAGAAAATGTTTCAACAGAACTTAAATTTTAAATTCTATATGCGAGCTCATTTAGTAAATTTTTATAAAAATCCTGTATAATTTAAATTTTACTCTAAATTTTTGTTTGCGGTTTTCTGCAATTCATTTTGAATTTTCCATCATTTCACTTTGCCAAACACCAAAATGCATAGTTAATCACGTGAGGCTTTAAAGTATTATTAATTTAGTGTACACACAAGTATTTGCAGGCTTTCTACAATTCTATTTGCTTTCAGTACACGCAGAAAAAAAATAAAAAAATCCAACTGAAATATTATTAAATTTATTTATTTTTTTTTTAACACATTGAGTGCCATGGCTTTGGGGTGACACGTCGTACGAAAACGTGCGACAGGCATTGTCTGGCCTTAGATATTGTCGTGCGTTTCTGTTTGACTCTACAGGGTTTTTTTAATGTGTTTCTAGTACCCTAATGTTTGTCCTAAATTTTGGTCCAAGTTTCATAGAGATATCTTCATTTTTGCGGTTTTTATGATAAAAACTCGGAGGTTCTTTTTAATTTTGAAAATTTATTGGAGTTCATTCGATATTTCGGAAAAAAAGTATAAAAAAGATACAAAAATTTAATAATTAATTTCAATTTACATTAATTTTTTTAGATGTGCATATTTTGGAAAGCAATCAATGCACAATTGGGGAGTATTGGGGCATTGCGGACAGTACGTAGTTGTCCTTTTGATATTCTTTCTTGCTTCCTTTCGACTAAATTTTCTTTTTGCTTCAGCGTAGCATAAAACGCAAGCACGTCGGATGGTTTTATTATTTTCATCTACTCTTTTTGTGATAATATGTTTTGATTGCGATACAGGCTGCGGGGATGTGAGATTTAGTAGGTCCTTAGCAACGCGTTCACGGAATGTTCGTATGTTAATGTTTTTATTCGTAGCTGCTTTATACACAGTAAAGGTATTTACCACGGAAAGTCCGAGTAAAAGTTCAAAAAAAAAAAATAAGAAATAGCAAAAAAAAAAAATCGCGTCGCACATTTTCGTACGACAGCGATTTTTACGATTGCAATTCCGTCGTGTAGTGCCACGTCGTACGGAAACGTGCGACATAAAAAAACCGTTATAAAATCCAAAATAAACCACAAAATCATCCGGGATTGGCGCAGAACTGAATATTTTCTACTTTTACACCAGTTTATAACAAAAAATGTGCTTGGCACCCGGGGAAGGTTTTCGTCAAAACACCTTGGCACTCAATGTGTTAAAGAAAATTCTTCCTATTAATTAATTAATGTGTAATTAGGCAAGATGATAAGTCTTAGAACAATTATTGCATGCCATCTGTTGGAGGGTTTCTGAACTTGTTGTGGCTTCTGGGTTCATAACCAGCACTGATTCATTATTTTACGTCGGTCTGGTAAAGTGCTATAGGAAGACAGAAGAGAGATAGTAAACTCATACATATTGCTGTTTGTGTTGAATTGATGTCGTCGCTATGAATCGAACCCGCAAGCTTCTGTGTAACAGTTCAACAAAATGCGAAAATAACATTTATAATGTTGAAATATTAATTAAAATCGTGGGTCGTGGGTTCGATTTTTTCGCTACAACGCTCCGAAGGCCATACACTGATAATAATCCATGCGTAAAAATACAAATAAATGTCAAAATAACCAACAATTTTGTAAAATAAACGAACATTTGTTCATTTTACAAAAGATTTTGTTGTTTTGACATTTTTTTCGTATTTTTACCATGGATTATTATGAGTGTAGTAGCTAGTGCTCGGTTAGGGTAATAGTATATAATTTGTAATTGTATGATTATTAATTAAAAAAAAAAACTTTAAATTATATAAAAATTTCTTAAACACATGAAAAACCATTCAGGGTTTTTTATATTTTTCGTACTTCATTAAAAAAAGTTTTGAAAAAACATTGGGTTTTCAGTTTAATATGATATAATATTTGATTTAACTATGTTTTTTTCTGTGTGTATATAATTTACAAAACTATTCGTTTAATTGTTAGTGTATTTTAGCAATTGTTTTTATTTATAAACTCGTATTTGCCGATTTGTATGTGTTTAATGGTTTATAATGAGGTTTTTTGTAAAATTATTTGTTATGTTAATTAATTGTATAAATAATTTACAACTTGTTTTTTTTACAAAATAACTCCAAATGTAAAAAAAAAAAATATTTAACACTATGAAAGTCAAAAGGAGTTATTTGTACACAATATAACAGTACTCGAGAAAACAAAAATGTTGATATCCATAGTGCATGTTGTGGAGTCAGGGTTGCCACTTTCACTTCATAACAAATCCGTTTCCGGTGTCAACCGATATTTTTAAAACCGAATCGATTCGGCTGTCACAACTTAATTCGGTTCGAATTAGGGGTTATGGCAACCGAATTTGGTTAAGGCAACCGAATTAACGAGGTTGCAGCAACCGAATCAATTCGCTATTAATATTCATTTTGTCGGCATTCGATAAGAAGTTATAATAAAATGTACAAATATGATCGTGTTCTTGTTTTATATTAGAAGTTAGAATTATTTCAGCCAAATATGCGATAAATATTTTTGAAAATTTTAAGCTTACCGTAAAATATTTCAAATTTCAACATTATAATTTACCTGAAATAAAAAGAATATATTTCAAGTTAATAAAAAATCTTAGTGTTTCTAAAATCAATAATAATATCTGAGAGTTTGCTAATTACTAGGGCAACGAAAAATTAGATAAATTCGAATTACATTAACTATTTTTAGACAACAATATAGTTTTAAAAAATACAACAACAACTTTCTATGTTGCATCAATCGAAAGCTAATAGCGAATTTACACAGATAAGATACTTTACTTAAAATGGGATTAACTGCTTAATCAAGCACTAAACAAGTCGATCCAATCATTTTTCACTATTTTTGATTAACAGTTATTCCAACCTTTCCTCTGCTTACTATTTCTAAACAACTCTGCATTCATACTGCTTATTTTCAACAACTACACTGCGTTACATAACTATAATTACAACAGATTTTTGCAATTTTTTTTTTATATTACAATTATTTTTTTAAAACTTATAAATGTTTTTAAGAGTATGATAACTGATCTCTTATTGTGTAAAATTTAAGAGATTACTTAATTGCATATAATGGTAAACAAAGAAATATAGCAAATAGAGACAAATTAAGGAACTATTTTTGTTTATTATGCAATTTTAAGCAATTGGCAATAAAATGCTGCGTGGTTTATATCTGAGTGATTTTGAAAAAGGGAAAATTTCAGCCTATTTAAAAAGTGGCTGAAGTATTACCGAAATTTGCTAGAAAAGTAAGCCGTTCACATGTGGTTGTCACAATTTTTGCCATATCATACCTCTAAAACGAATTCTGATGTCCCGACTTTTGACCCGTAGGGTAAAATTTTGAAAAAGCCCACTATAACCAAATTTTTGGCATAGTACCACGAGTTGGGTAATGAAAGTGAGTTTTATTTTGAGCGAAAAAAATAAAAATCATAAATAATAATTATTTTTGAGTTGTAATTTTTTTTTGCTCTAAAATAATGATTATGGCTGATTTTTATTAATATTACTCAAAAATAATCATTACCATTGAAGAAAATCCTTAAAACTCATAATATAATCATTATTGTGTAATTTTTATTATAAAACTCATAATAATTACGGTCCCTGCTTTAAATGTTATAAAATTAATATGATTAACAAATTGTAATTTAACATCAAAAAAAAGCAAAGATATTTGAATTTAACAACTTTATTTAAAACATTATCACCAATAGAATAACTGGATTACGACAATGTGTATATGAGATAGTACAGCATTTGTCATAATTCAAAATAAATCTACCTTCAACACTCATTCAAAGCATTAAGGCCTCTTTGCATAAAAACAGCAGCAAATAACTTTAAATCATCTGCAACAATTATAGGTTTACAAAACTTTTAACAATTTGGCAAATCATTAATAAAATTTATGAATACAATGGGACCTAAATGAGTACCCTGTGGAATGCCTGAGAAAGCATTTATTGCTGGAATACAATGAGCCCATTTTAAACAGTAGGCTCCTATTAGTTAAAAAATGGTTAAAGAATAAAAATAGATTACCATTTACTCCGAACATTTGTAATTTAATCAATAATACTTTATGAGAAATAGAGTCAAAAGCCTTTGAAAAATCTGTGTAAATAACATCTAATTGCATTTTAGCCTCCATTGCAACTACAATCCGATTGGTCAACACATCTAGATTTGTACAAGTGGACCGACCTGGTACGAATCAATGCTGAAAATTAGATATACTTTGTGATACGTGCTCATAAAGTTTTTCTTAAAGAATACTATCAAAAATGTTTTTGCCATTGCACATTATTTTACAATGGGTCTATAATTAGTTACTCTAGTTCTATCACCAGATTTATATATATAGCTATATCAAGTATATATGATGAGATAAAAAAGATATCAACTTATATATAACATGGAATATAACGATATATGATTATATATAGCGCTGTCTTAATTTTCGTAAAAATAAATGTGCGATGTAATTAGAATTCGTTATATAAGGCCACATATGTAATTATATGAAATCTCAAATTATCGAAATCGTTCCAACAAAAATACTTTTTAAATCTAATTAGCTCCAACTATATATAAATAAATCAAATGAGTTTTTTTTGTATCTATCATTAAGTTATATGTTATTAAGTTATATGTTAATAAGTTACACAGAAGAAAATAATCAACCTAAAATATCTAATTAAAGACTTGATTTGAATAAAATGTGCTTCTAAACAAATATTTAACTGAATCAATTAATATTTTAATTGACTTTAAACTATATAAAAAACATATTTTATTTTAGACGTAATTCTGAAATTATTTTTGCATGCTAAAAAAATTTCCAGTATAAAATGCCAAATGCATTTGAAGTTAACAAACAAAGCAAGCACACACACAACATGTAAACAAACGCAGCATACCAACAAGTAAACAAACACACATACCAACTTATCGTTCACACACTTTTTTGTGAGTATCATATTTTTTTTTGTAGAAGTTATCTATAAGTTTTTTCCATTTTAATTTTCATTAAAAGTTTTAATTTATATTATCATTGCCGTGAAGGTGCAAAATCAATTAATTCAATAAATTTTTTAATTGAAATCCGTATTGTTCACACTCTTTTTTTTTTTTTTAGTATCATATTTTTTTTTTTTTTTTTTAGAAGTTATTTATAACTTTTTTTTTTAATTTTCAATAAAAGTTTTAATTTATATTATCATTGCCGTGAAGGTGCAAAATCAATTAAAATATTAATTGATTCAATAAATTTTTCAATTGAAAACCGTATCGTTCACACACTTTTTTTGTGAGTATCATACTTTTTTTGTAGAAGTTATTTACAACTTTTTTCCATTTTAATTTTCAATAAAAGTTTTAATTTATATTATCATTGCCGTGAAGGTGCAAAATCAATTAAAATATTAATTAATTCAATAAATTTTTCATTTGAAATCCGTATCGTTCACACACTTTTTTTGTGAGTATCATACTTTTTTTTGCAGAAGTTATTTATAACTTTTTTCCATTTTAATTTTCAATAAAAGTTTTAATTTATATTATCATTGCCGTGAAGGTGCAAAATCAATTAAAATATTAATTGATTCAATAACTTTTTCAATTGAAAACCGTATCGTTCACACACTTTTTTTGTAAGTATCATACTTTTTTTGTAGAAGTTATTTACAACTTTTTTCCATTTTAATTTTCAATAAAAGTTTTAATTTATATTATCATTGCCGTGAAGGTGCAAAATCAATTAAAATATTAATTAATTCAATAAATTTTTCATTTGAAATCCGTATCGTTCACACACTTTTTTTGTGAGTATCATACTTTTTTTTGCAGAAGTTATTTATAACTTTTTTCCATTTTAATTTTCAATAAAAGTTTTAATTTATATTATCATTGCCGTGAAGGTGCAAAATCAATTAAAATATTAATTGATTCAATAACTTTTTCAATTGAAAACCGTATCGTTCACACACTTTTTTTGTAAGTATCATACTTTTTTTGTAGAAGTTATTTACAACTTTTTTCCATTTTAATTTTCAATAAAAGTTTTAATTTATATTATCATTGCCGTGAAGGTGCAAAATCAATTAAAATATTAATTAATTCAAAAAATTTTCATTTGAAATCCGTATCGTTCACACACTTTTTTTGTGAGTATCATACTTTTTTTTGCAGAAGTTATTTATAACTTTTTTCCATTTTAATTTTCAATAAAAGTTTTAATTTATATTATCATTGCCGTGAAGGTGCAAAATCAATTAAAATATTAATTGATTCAATAACTTTTTCAATTGAAAACCGTATCGTTCACACACTTTTTTTGTAAGTATCATACTTTTTTTGTAGAAGTTATTTACAACTTTTTTCCATTTTAATTTTCAATAAAAGTTTTAATTTATATTATCATTGCCGTGAAGGTGCAAAATCAATTAAAATATTAATTAATTCAATAAATTTTTCATTTGAAATCCGTATCGTTCACACACTTTTTTTGTGAGTATCATACTTTTTTTTGCAGAAGTTATTTATAACTTTTTTCCATTTTAATTTTCAATAAAAGTTTTAATTTATATTATCATTGCGGTGAAGGTGCAAAATCAATTAAAATATTAATTGATTCAATAATTTTTTTAATTGAAACCCGTTTTTAGTTTTTTCTGTGTATATGTTATAGTAGCGCCAAATTTTCAGACAAATTTTGAGGGATTTGAGGGGATATTACTTTATGTCTTAATTTTGAGATAAGCTGGGATAAGATTAAATACCGATCTATATAAAATGGGATGTGATCTTATATTTGTGATATAACTGATTTGTTATCAGGTGTTTCTAAGGGGTTTTTACGCTACTTTTAGTGTTAAATTCCATATGTCTGATGATATAATTATTTTTTTGTTAATTTTTTGTTTAAATAATGCGGGAATGTTTTTGTATTATTATTTTTTTGTTTTAATATGATATAAATTTAAATCTTGTTTAAAATTTTTTTTCGTTTTTATTGTTGTTTTTGCGTTTTTTTTTTAATAAATACTATTGTTTTGTAATTTTAATATTTAAGTGTTAAAATAATGTTAATGTCATTATATTTATGCCGTATTTAACACATATTTAATAATCTTTCATGTTAATAATTTTTTTGTTAACATTTATTTTTTTTTTTTGCCATTAACAAGCGTTTTGTTTTGTTACAAACAAATTAGTTTTATATTAAATTAACGCGTTTTTTTTATAAACATTTTTTATCAGTAAAGCGAGAACAAATTATATTATTATAACAGAAAAATATATTTATGACAGGTGTACTTTTACAAATAGAATTTTTAATTTTTTCATTCGAAAAAAAAACAGCAAATGTCATTAAAATATATACATCCACATAAATTAATGTCATAATCATAATAATCATATGTCACGTAGTACTTAAAATTTAAATTGTATTAGAATTATATACAAAACAGAATATTAAATGCACATAATTACACTGAGCAACTCGAAAAATAAAATAGAAGTACCGACCATTGATCCGAAATATTTCAGCCAGGCTGATTTTAATGGCGTACCCAGTATTTTTCAATTATGGGCCAGATTTTTCCCAAAATTACATTAAAGTTTTGTATGTTTTAATGAAGTTTTTCATGTAAACTTTTAAGCAATTTCGTGAAAAATCTGGCCCATAAATGAAAAAACGGAGTACGAAATTAAAATCAGCGTGGTCAAAATGTTTTGAATCGATTGTCGGTGCTTTTGTTTTCGTTTTTGTAGCGCTGTGTTATTAATAAGGAATACAAAAAAATTTTATTTTATTTAATTTGTATTTGTAAAACACATTATAAAATTAAAAATATTGCTATTTTTTCTATACATGTTGGACGACATTTTCTTATTTACTTTAGCTTGTTCATGTTAAAAGTATATTAATTTTAAAAATTTGTATCAAACAACCTTAAATTACTCATATTTCGTATAAACTAAATCAACACTTGAATTTTATTAAGTATCCTTCAAGTTTATTTTTATAAATTAAATTTTCTCTCTAGTGACAAGCTTACATTTTTTATGAAAAAAATACCAAGTTTTGTAAGCAATATTAGATGTCAAGAGGTTTAGCAAATTTTAAAATTAAAATAAAACAAATTTGTTGCAAACATGTAAATATTTTAACATAAAATTTAGGTTAGTACTACCTATATTAATGTATAAGAAAGTGAAAAATGTGCAGAAATAATAAGTTGAGGGAGGTAATATGGAAATATGGTAAATGTAAATAAATTTGAATTAGCAAAAAGTATTTTTTGTATGTATTTTTTTTATGTATTTTTTGTCTTTTTATCCCAATTCCATGTTGAGGGAGTCAAAACGATCTACCCTCGGAGCTAATGTTACTGTGTTCCACATTGGCTAGCTAACAGCAAAGTTCTATATGTTGCGTGTATGTTTAAATGCAAATGAAGTGGTAAAATAAACAGTAAAATAAAAGAAAAGCACCTACAAAAAATGAAATATAGTTTAAGCTCAGTGATATGCTTTCGGTTAATCTGTAATGGGATAGATGCTGTCAAGTCAATTGATTTTAACATTTTTCATTTTTACTTAAAGTTAAAGTTAAATTTTAATAGATATTTCCGTTTTTTGTGGTTTTTGCATTTTAATTTTGTTTTTAATTTATAAGCAATTTTAAATTTAATTATCTTCAAAAATGTTTTAACTTTTATATTAAAAATACAAAAATTGTTTTTTCGGACTTTCTATATTTTTATTTTTATTTAGTTAGAATATTGTTCTACCTAAAGTTCAAAATCTTTTATGATATTGTCATATTAGATTTTGCTTGTTGCTTTTCAAACAGTTTGATCATTTGCATGAGAGACAATACAATTGTTTCATTGGCATCACCTAAATCTTCAGCTGTCCGCAGTTTGGGTGATGTCAATGAAACCAAAATATTTGTAAAAAAAAATATTGGGAAAAGATCGATGAAAAAATTGCTACAATTAAAAAAAAATGGAAGAAATCGCTAAATAACAAAAAAAAAATCGTCAAAATTTTAAAAATACGATAAATTTAAAAAAATCGCCAAAAATAAAAAATCGATAATTGAAAAATAGCCAAAATAAGAAAAGTCTAAATTTTAAAAATCGGGAAAAATTTAAACGAATTTTTCAATCAAACATTTAATAGATATTATTAAACTTTTAATTGAAAATGATTTTGAAATCAAACAAAAGTTAAATTAAAATTTTATTGACAATATTTTCTTTGAAAAATGTAATTTGCTTATTCATCCAAACCCTAAAAATGTATACGCAACATAGCTTAAAAGATGCGAAGCCGAGTCTTCTTCAGTGCGTGGAGCTCATAAGTTGGGTTAATTTTTACTCCTGCAATGTGAGAAGTGTTTGCTTCGGTTTTGGTAGTAAATTTTACTTGAAGTGACTTTTTCTAGAAACAACATAATATTAATAAACGGATAGATAGGTTTTCAATCTGTTTTTTTTTTTTTTTGCTGAGAACTAGTAAATGGAATCCCCTACAGACATTTTTAAATTTTTTAAATTTTTTATATAAAAAATCGATAATTTTGGGAGTTTTTTTTTTTAATTTTTAAGTTTACTATCGCTCCTTTTTTTTGTCAGTCAATTACTGTGTAACTCGGCTACGTTTTGGAGAAAATATACATTGAATATTATCCATCTCAAATATGCAAAAAAAAAATGTTGTTAAATTTTAAATGCGTATGTTGAATTTTATTATATGTGTCAAATGATTCATCATACGCATTGTAGTTCTAACTACCAAAACGAAGGCAAGTTACGCAGTGAAACTTAACAGATCGATACAAAAACACCTGAACTTCTTTATACCTCTAACTAAAAGAGTTATTAGAGTTAGTAATAAATTGTGATATATTATACCATCTCTAGATATAACTTTTTTTAATCGGGTATATATTTAAAATATATTTAATTTAAAAAATCTAAAATTTCACAGATAACTACATACTTAATTTTCACATTTTTAAAGTAGAATTACATACAAAATCTACTTTTCACTGACTTATAAAGCATAAAAACATTATATAAAAAGAAACTGTTAACAGCCTTAAAGTATGCTTGAAAATTTAAAAAGTGTTCACAAAACTTGTAAAGAGTAGAGTACTAGAAAGAAAAGCTTAAAAGTCACAACAATAAGTCAATGCTGGCGTAAATGACAGCATGGAACAAAAAAAGTTTATAAAAAAATAAAAATAAACCAAAATATATAAGAAATGAAACACTGTCAATGAAACATGCTGGCTGGTTTGGTGTATAAAAACTAAGAAACACAGTTTTTTTTTACAATGACGATGGTACTAGAGATGATGTTTTACACAAAATATATTTTTTTAAACAAAATAACACAAAACATTTTACTTTTGCTGTGCTTTAAATTTAAAAGAAAAATATATAAAATTTTGTTTATTTTTTCGTTACTCATTTGCCCTGTTATCTTTTTTCCAATTCAAGCGTTTTTCTGTTACTACTTTTTTTACCCGCCCTTTTTTTTGAAAATATATCTAAAGAAAATACAAATTGTTAAGGATAACAAAAAACATAGGAGCAAAGCTTATTATTTATGTATATTTTCACCTACTTTTATTTTATTTATATGTGGGTAAAGTAAAACAAAATATATATATAAAATTTTTCTAGAGAAAAGAAAATTTTTGTAAAATTATAAAAAAGAATATAGAATAATAATAATACAAACAAGAAATGTAAAAAAATAACAAAAAATAAATAAAATATAAATAAACAAGCAATCATCCCCCTACACAACTGAATAGTAAAAAAGGAGTAAAAGAAACAAGGTTATTTAGTATAAAAATATATACATATAAAACTATGTATGTATGTAGTTATGGTATGTATTCCATAGTGGCACATGGTATCCGGCTTTTTTCTTCTTAAAATTATAGTTATTGTTGTTGTTACTATCTTTTATTTACACTCCCTTACCTATACATTAGAATGTCTCTTTATAAACGATTTGTCGATTTTCCAATATTACACCCCCAATATTACGCCAATGGAAAAAATCGATTTTTTAAGTATATTTTCATTAAAAGTTCCCAAAATTCGTAGTTAGAATATTGTTCTACCTCAAGTCCAAAATCTAATATAATATAGTCGTATTAGATTTATATTTGTTGTTTTTTTATAAGTTTTGTCATTTTCATGAAAGACAATACAATTGTTTCATATCATTCCCCTAATCTTCAGTTGTCCGCAATAACAAAACGACAAAAAATATACTTTATGAGAAGTTAGTCTGCTTTAGTGACGTCTCTAAGACTATCCGCTACATAAAACTTCCGTCCGGGGAGCTTTCAAAAATCTGCAAATACTTAACTTTTGTCGTCTACAATACAACATTAAAATTTTTGAAAAAAAAATATTTTTTAGTAGGTTTCCCCGTTTTTCAGCTTCACTATTCTTCTTAGCGTTCCTATCCGGAACTTTTTGCACTTTAAATATACTAAGCCAAACAATTTATTTAGCTTTTCGCACAAAATGTTTAAAAAATTGCACTCGTTGTGCTACTTCGCGTCCAGAAACCTTTGGATGAGCTGCCAATATCTTCTACACCTTTTTTCCATGGAAGAGTTCCTGGGTATCTTTGTTTGTTTAGAAGAGTTCCTGGGTATCTTTGTTTAACTAGTTTCATGTTGTTTGACAATTGTTAGGTCCTTGTTAAACTATACATACTACCACACTACTACTACGTGTAACTTTTTTGTGATTTTTTTTAAAGACCAACTTGGATTATTTAACCCCACCATTTTAACCCTTAAAAGTAAGATCGGTACGATGAAGAATGAAGAAGATGAAGATGAAGAATGAAGAAGATGAAGATGAAGAATTCCGCTTTTTCGTTAGTTTAGTACCCTTTATCACATATCCAAATTTAATTAAAATCTGAAAGAAATTATTCTGTAAATTTCCTAGTGGGTCTTTCTTATTGGAAACATTAATCGTTTATGGATCAAATTGCATAAAGTAATTATTTGTATCAACTGCATTTTTTTTTTTATCAATTTAGAAGCTTTACACTCTTGTAGTCATAATATAAATTACGTTTTATGGGTATTTTATGTCACCAGGCCACTAAAGGTTAAAGATTTTTTAAATAAAAGAAGAGATAATTATAGTCTAATGAAATTTAAGTGATATTTTTAGCAAAGTATGCAAACTTTGATGAAAACATTATAATTTTGTTAAATAAAATGTCGCTCCACACACAAACAAGAATGATCGTGTTTTCAATTTATTTTTTTTTTTTTTGCTTTAATTGCATCTATTATATTATAAAAATAGCGACTAAATTAGGTATTATAAAAAATCATTAATATTAATTTAAAAAAAACGCGTTTTTGCATTTTTATCTGATTTCAGGCAAAAGTTGGAAAAAATGATATCTGATGAAGTCTGAATTAATATGTCTGAGTATATTAAAGGAATAAAGGAAATAAAAAATTTTATTTTTCAAAATTTAGAATTTTGGTAATAAAAAAAGGCACGGATTAAAATATTCCAAAAAGATTAAAATAAAAAAATCTTAAATTTTGAACCATGTGAAATAAAACTGGGGGTGTAATGAACAAAACTCGACAATTATTTTTTAACGGGACACCCTACTATACATACATACTATATTTTATACAAAAATAACCCTTAGACCCCCATAAACACTTGTAAGCTAAAGCAACAACAAACTTATATACAATTGTTTAAATGTATGAGTGTGTAAATAATACATCTAAACAACACATGTGTGTATTAAAGCATATAGTTGGGTTTATTTTTATTTTCGTTAAAACAACAAACACAAATTTACAACAAATTTAGTTTCATCTGTTAATACTGGTAAAATAAAATTATAAAAAAAAAAATTCCTTAGTCTTTTACTTAAAAAAAAAACATAATTTTAAAATAAATAAAAAAAAATCATTTTTGTATTTATTGTTTATAATAAATTATAAAATAAAAATAAACTGCAAAAAATTTATAACCCAACATTTCTTTTTTTTTTAATCTTAAATTTATGGCCTATAATTTTTTTAAGAGAAAAATATAATTGTCGTTACTGAGGAAAAAAATTTAAAATATTGAAATAAATCAAAAGATTAACTTGAGCAATAAAGCATAAAATTTTTATGTTTTGTTACTAATACTTCAATAAAAATGTGATATTTGTTATACGTCTAAGTGGCTGTGGGTTTCATTTAACCCTAGAACACACACCTGGATATAAATGCATCCACTTGCAACTTTGCAGTGCTGTAACTCAGGAACGGCTTAAATTAGGGCATAGAGATTTAGAAAATATAAGTAATTTCTAATCTTTTAAAGGTTATATGATCCAATTCGGATCAGTGGTTCAAGTCGACACCTACGTAAACACACAAAACATTTGGCTATCCCATGCCCGTGAACTTTTTTCCTATATCTCTTGAAACAGGTAGAATATTTGCATGAAACAAAAACTAAAACATTTGTAAAATATTTATAATTATTTATTTATGAAATTGGACCATTTAAACATTAGAAAAAGCCAAAATAAGCTAGTAGGTACAAACGTATCCCGGATGTGTGTTCTCGTAGAAAAAGTTGGGTATGCATCGTACGGTTAAAGGCAACAAACTGTGTATAAAATTTTATAAGTAAATTGACCGAACTTTAAGAAAAATATATAAATTTACACAATTTAAACTTTCTAACATGCAGAATTTAGTCAAGCACTACAAAATTGCAGGCAGGACGCACTTAAAAAAGGTTAATAATCAAGCACAAAATCGATTTTTTTTTTAATTTTATTTGCAGCTAATTGAGCTTAAGATTTCCAAAGTAATTTCAAATTTTAATATATAATTTCTATCGAACTTTTTTTTTTAACTACACAGAAAATCGTAACAAAAATAGACCTGCATTTTTTTAAGTGTTCATACCAAAATCTAAATATTAAATGCGTTTTGAAATATGCTATAAAATTTTAAATATAATCAACATCATATTCATCATACGTCCTACTGCTCCGCATATGTAACACGAACATATTAATTTTTACTGAACATTTGCTATGTCCAATATTAAGCGAATATTTTCTCAAAAACTAATCTAAATGACAAGATGAAACTTTCTGAATTGATCGAAATAAAAATAAAATTTATACACGATTTTTAAATGAAATGTGTCCCTATTACACTTAAAATTCGGATTCAGTTACAATTTTTTTATTTTGACCATTTCTAATTTTTTTATATTGACGAAGGGAAATTTCGAGGAGAATCATCATTTTTTATATTTTTCCCCTAAAATTGCCAATTCCAAAACTATAGTTTAATTTGGTTGGCCCTGATGGCCACCACAAATATTTGAGAGATCTAAGATATCCTCGCCAAATTTACTGCAAGCGAAACCATGGTGGCGGATCTCTCATGATATGGTCTACAGTTGGAGCACGAGGAAAGTCCCGAATATGCTTCGTCCCTACTAAAATGAATTTGAAGACATATTCTGACTTGTTTGAGAACAATGACCTAGACTTTGTTGCCAAACTATATGGAGATCCTTTCCGACAAGGTCCTTTTCGACAAGGTCTTTTATAAGGCGTTCGCCGCTACACGATTGAGTGACTACATACAGTTTGCTATTGTTTTTTCGTTCGTCTCAATATTAACGTCATCTAACAGGGTCATAAACTAGTAACATTGACCGAATGTGCAAAGATTGATGTTTTCACTTTGATAAACTGGGTGGGTTATATGCCCGTAGGTTAAAACAAGTTCTAATACACAAGGGCAACACAATTACTTTAATATAGTGTTAATCAAAACGAATAAATATGAATTTTCATTTATGCACATATAGGCCTGGGTTCTATATTCCACTACGAAGTGAAAGTGGAATCGTTTTTAATTCCACATTATCAATTCCGCTGTGTTCTGAAAAACGAGTGAATCGTTTTTTTCACGACGATTTCATTTTCATTTTGTTCTTAGCAACAACATAAAAAAATGCGGGAAAAAACCAAATTATCACTTTAAAGTGAATGAAATTGCAATAAAGAAGAGTGCATTTTTTAACAAAAATAAAAATTAAACAAAAAAATACTTAGTTTTTAAAATAATTTAAAATGAGTTTCGCAATTGTGATTTCCTAGTATTTAATTAAAAAAGAAAAACAAAGAACGGAAAATTTAAATAGAAAAACGCTTCGGGACTGTTCAAATCCTTTGGAACTACCAGAAAAATCGTAAGACAATAATTAAAACTGAGTCGCAAGTGTTTAAAATTAATAAAAAAAAAATAGTTTTATTGCGTATTTTAGATTAAATAAGTATGCATTTATAATGGTTTTAGAAGAAGTATCACCAATGGCTAAAAAGACAAGCATTCCAATTATTTTGCAATTGGACACATCACTAATCAAAAAGGGAAATCATCGGTTGCGGTTCCTTATTTTCTATATTTTCAGTACTTTTGTCATTTTTATTTAATTTTTGTAAAATCACGTTTACTACATTGTCGGAACTGGTGCCATCTAAGTTTGACAGTTCAGTAGATGAATTTGTGGTTGTTTACCCTTTGCTAGTCGTCCCGAATGATTTAGCAGCTGGAACACCTTCGACTGCTGTATAAAGGCCAGAAAGTTTGGCAACTGAATCTTCTTTGGATGATATGTGTTGGATATTACCGTTACCTCTACTCTATTTTCGGCCAATTTTTTACGAATGGTAGCCTTCCAATCAGCCCAAGCCTTTTTCCAACCAGTTGCATCGTTTTCTGGAGGTCCTAAGCTATTTAATGTACTTGCTAAGTCCTTCCACAACTGGTCTTCAACTGTTTTGTCGCCCCCCTAAAAACCTTTTGCCAAACCAGATTTTTTTGCATGAATGCTAAAAATGGGGCCTCTTGTTCCGGATTCATGTGTTTTCCCGTAAAAAATACAACACTTTTTCAGTTAAATAAACGTATATTAGCAACATTTCACATTTACTTACATTTTTTGATTTTTTTTTTACGTTTAATATTCAAAATAATTTTATTTTCTAAAAAGTTTGGTTTTGCACTCAGTTAACTAATACCGTTTTACAATTACTTTTTTTGTAGTGAAATTGTTTTATAGAACACATCAAATCACTTTAATTCCACTAGAAACAAAATGAAAATGAGATTTTTCTTTTCAAATCACTTATGTGGAATTGGGAACACAAATTGAGCGGAAGTTTCACTTTCACTTCATTTTCGGAATGTAGAACCCATGCGATAATTATTTTCTATGAAGCATTTAAGTTTTTACTTTTTTCTGCATTAAAATATAGAAATGAATATGTATTTTTTTCATAATTTAAAGTCCAAAAGCGCAATATAATAAATTGCACATATAATTATTTGACAGAGGTACGTCATCTAACAGCAAATGTCATAAAGTAAGATATCTTTGAAATCTGTAGTTTCAAATAAACAAGTTTTAAGTTAATAGCAAACATTTTTACTCACTTATTTTCAGTCAAATTCAAAAAATTTAAAAAAAAAACAACTCGCATGTCTTTTTGAAGATTTTTTTTACATTTTATATTCCTTATCGTAAACTTGCATTTGTTTGAACAGTGAACGGGAAAAATGTGGCATTTTTTTTTTTGGAAATTATACCAAGTATACAAAGTTGTAGTTAAATAAAGACGTATATGTCTTATATAAATTTTAGGGGAAAAAAAAGAAATGTTAACTAACTTTAAAAGTTTAACATTAAACTATATCGAGGGCTTATATTCAATATCCTCTATCTAAAATTTTCACGAAATGCGTTTTTGATGGCAGAATATTTAGTAAAATATGCCTTATCTATGGTATCAATTTCAAAGTAGAAGTATATGTGTTTGCAAATTTTATTTTCATTTTGTTATTTTTCCATCTCAAACAATTAATTTTTGTGAATGAAAAATCCTCTATCTCTTCATATAATAATAATACAACAATTATTTTACGAATAAACTCCTATTACAATATATGTTTTCTTACTAAATTATGCATGCAGATCACGAATCTGGCCAAATTTCTTTTTAAAATATCGAGAATTATAATTTTTTTTCTTAATTTTAAGAACATTCTTGGAATATCGGGAATTGTGCCATTTTAGTTCTGATTTTAAAACTTTAATATTTTCTTACGTATTTCAACATTTGTTATTCAATTGTAAAAAAAAAGAGTCTTTGGTCAAAAAATCTGATAACAAACTTGGGTACTTTCATAGATATTTTTACGATGAAACGAAATTTCTAAATATTTAGCATATCCTTTTCTTTACCTATTTCCTGTGGTTTTTCGATCAAAATATTTTTTGAACATGTTGTGGACATAGTTATTGGGAAAATAAAGGGTGTCCCAAGAAGAGCGCAATTTTTAAATTTTAAATAAAACACAGATATTTAAAAAAAAATCGTGAAACTTTATTATATCGTAAAGTAGACAGAATGAGGTTATGTATGGAACAATATATCGTGCAGATGGCCGCCGCGGCTTTGCTGGCATGCACGCGATCTTTTAATGAAATTTTCAATGACCGTTTTGCATGAATGCTGCGGTATTTCATTAATGCAGCGTCAAATTTACTCTTTTTAGGCTTGAGTCGTCGTCGGCTTATTCGCGTAAACCATCGACTTCAAAAAACCCCAAAGAAAAAAATCTAGTGGTGTTAAATCGCACGATCTAGGCGGCCAATTCTGATCTCCAAAACGCGAAATAACGCGACCGGGAAATGACTGATGCAGCAATTGAATTGTTTCTCTGGCTGTATGACATGTATCGCCGTCTTGTTGGAACCACATGCCCTCCACATTCATTTCTTCAATTCTAGGCAAGAAAAAACTGGTTATCATTTCACGATACCGAACACCATTGACTGTTTGCGCTTGACCTGCCTCATTTTCATAAAAAAAGGTCCAATGATTCCTCCAGCCCAAAAACCACACCACACAGTGACACGTTGAGGATACATTTGCTTCTCGTGAATCACTCGAGGATTTTCCTCACCCCAAATGCGACAATTCTGCCTATTGACGAAGCCATCAAGATGAAAATGGGCCTCGTCACTGAAGATGATTTTATCGGCAAAATCAGCCGCAAAACTTTCACCATTTTGGTAAAACAATTTCACAATGAGAATGCGTTGTTCATTCGTGTAGCGCTCCATTTTTACTAACCTCGTACCTTCTACTAGCAAACAATAACAATTGTTCAAATGTCAAACAATGACACTTCGAATGTTGCCAGATTTAAAAATTGCGTTCTTCTTGGGACACCCTTTATAAAGGTTTCATAAAAGAATTGTCAAAGGGGACAATCTTATACGTTTTTCATAAATTAGAACAGGTCGTTTAAAGAGCGGTATCTCATATAAGATCACTTTTACATCTTTTAGATGGCAGCGTCAATATAAAGTAAATTTTGATATTAAACACATTGCTCTATCTCTTCGTATTAAACTATATAAAGGTCACAATGAACCAAACCCCTTATATTATGGTTCACTTCGAATGCAATTAAATAAATGTAAGAATTTACAGGATTTGAAGAGTGTAATTCCGCCTGAATACCATTTTTCCTACAATAATCTATCAAAGACAAACTCTGAAAAAACTTAAATCACAATGTTATTTTTTTTATAATTTTAAAATTACTTCGTTTTTAAATACTATTTATTATTATTTTTATACCTTATGTTAACTTCAATAAACAATTTTAAAAATTTACGGAAGTCATAAATTAATTGATTATATTGTTTTTTTTATTACTTGACAAAACCCTCTATCTAACAAAATTTTTTTCATATAGATTTTTTTCAAATCCAAAAACCTCTATATGCCACAAAATTGTTAATAATGCAAAATTTTAAAATTAAATTATACATGAGATTCAGTAGTCGCTTAAAAAAAATTTTTGCTTTTCTATAAAGTTATGTTTTATAAGATAGAGGATATTGAATATAAGCCCTCGATATATATTATTTTTGAAATTTCATAATTTTAGTGTCAAAAATTACAAATTTTTTGGACGAAAATATGAGCCTTCTAAATCATAAAAGACACAAAAATATAAAGAAAATTATTTAATCCAAAAAATATTTTAGAACTTGAATATTTTGTAACAAAAATCCAAATAATTCTCCAAAAAGCATTGATTTTTGAGCCTATAGAATTTTTTTTAAATCAAAAAAGTGGATGAAACACTTTCATACACAAATCCGAAATGTTAAATCACATTTTTGACGCATTTTGCAGCTTGTTTGTTGGCAGGGCGAAAATTTTGTTTTTCATTATGAGTTAACTTTTCAACAAATTAGTTTTTATGTGAATAAAATTCCAATAATTTTTTATAATTTTATTCCAGTTGTGTTGTTTTGAGTTTATAGGCTTTTATTAAATAAATAAAGTGATCAATTGCCTGATAAGTCCTTTTTCTTGTGATCAAAAATATTTCCCCAAAATATTGTATTTAGTTTTATTTCAACTGTCTCCTGTTTTTTTAAATAAAACAAGAACAAGCCTTTATTTTCTTCACATCTACTTTTTGAAACAGTAGATGTGCAGCAACGTTTGTGTGTGTATGAGTATGTGTGGCTGAACACATATACACTTTTCATGTTTGAATATGAGATTACCAAGAAACTTTTTATCTTTTATGCAAAATTAAAAAAAAAAAAAAAAAAAAAATGAGCAAAACACAAAAAAACTGAAAACACGAGGTAGTCTCGAAAACACCCACATTTGCAATACAAAAGATACACATTTTATATAGAAAATGTATGTAGGGTAGTATGTGTGATTTTAGTGTTTGAGTGTGTGTATGTAGTTCAGTTTTGCATGCATTATATTTTGTGTTACAAATATGCATACGTGGATGTATGAAACAAGTGGGCCAACAACGTCTTTATAATTTGTTATTATTGTTGTTTGTAAATTATTTCATTTTTGTTGTTGTTGTTTCTTGCCTCTCTAGTTTTAGTCTATGTTACTACAAGCTTTTGTAATTTTTCTTAACAAATATATATTTAAAAAAATAAACTACTGTTACAGATTTATAAAACAGTATAAACTAGTAAAGCAGGACAGTTATTGAAATAAAATAAAGAAACAGAAGTAAATGATTCTTAAGTTTAACTCTCAAAAATTCGTCGTGACAAATATTCGCTATTTTTTTAATTTCAGATGCAAATTGCAAGTCAAAGATCAATATTGATTTGACTTAAGCTTTTCAAAAATATTTTGAACACTTACCCACAAAAAAAAAAATTCTTGAAAGTCAAATGTAATTTTTTGAACACCTGCGGTGCAAAATGCTGTAACTCAAAAAAATTTGTTATACAGTGACAAACTAACTGAATATTTTGAATATTTGACATACACAAATTACAATGCTGAAGCTTTCTGAGTCGATAGAAAAATATGTTGTTTTTTTTTAGAAATTATGAAAAAAAAAAATTTTTAAAAAACTAAATGTGAATTATTGTATATTTTTTCACTTTTGTTTCCTATATAATAAAATTTCCTACCATTCCCCTAATTCAAATTACGCTATCGCACGTTTAGGGGTTAAAAAATACAATATAGTTGTAAGAAAACATATCTAAAGTTTAAGAAATGCTGATTTAAGAAATGCGGTATTTAAATACTCAAGAAAACAAAAATGTTGATAGCCATATTGCCTATGCTGTAGGCCCAGGGTTGCCACTTATCTGAAATATTTAAAGTATGGGTTATAAAAGCTTATTGGGAAAAGTCGTGTTAATGCCGAACGTTTAAGGAAATTGAAAAAGCTCAGGCACCCCCCTCGATACAATTAAATAAGGCTCCATGAAATAAGTCGCCAAAAATTTGTATGGAAAACAACAACAACGATAACACGGTGCTACAGTGAAAAAAAAAACTTGGAAAACGACCTAGCGTGGGTTATAGGTCTTGTTGAGTACATTACTAATTGTGTCAAAAAATTTCAGAAACACCCTCAAGTTCAGAAGTTATTCTAAAAAAAACCGTTTTCGGTGATGTTCGTCAACTTATCGACCTGTAACTCAGTCAGTTTTTGTCCAATTTAAACTTTTTTAACGGGTTTGGAAAGAAAACTGATTACGCTTTAAAATGACGTGCATTTTTTGATACATTTGTAAGTTATATTGTATTGTTTTTGGTAAGAATATATACAAAAAAAAAAAACGAAAATTATAAACTTTTTTGATTTTAATAGCTTATCATTGCTTATTTTAATATGAAGGCTTATAAAAATTTATACCAACGCATAAAGAAAATTTAGTTCTTAACAAAACATGGTTATCATTTTTGAAATCGGATGAAAATTGTAAAAGTTATTCAACTTTTCATTAAGAGGGCTAGTAATCATTTGTAACTATACATGTTAACTTAGGTTAAGCTATTTGTACAGTTTTTAATTTACGTTTGTAAGTCAAGTGGTTTACCAAAAGAAAAGTCTGCAATCCCAAAATGTTTACCTTAGATAAAGTTTAGTAACTTTTGCAAATATAAACCGATTTTAACAAATAATATCTCGTTTTTTCTGTATAAAATTGTTTTTAAAATACAGTGCAAAAAAAAAGATAGGTTTTCATAAAAAAAAAATTAAAATAACTCTTGTTGAATTTGAAAAATTTGGAAAAAAAAATAAAAAAAAAGAGAGAAACTTTTGATAAACACTTACCTAATTTCTAGGAATATATATTTTATGAATACATTTCATGAAAGCTTAATTCTTTACCTTTCTAAAACTGTTTAAAATTTTGAAATCGGTCAAACAATGTGTGAGTTAGAGGTAGGTACTAAGTGCTACGACCTACCCTAAAACAGTTTTTTTGAAAATAACTCTAAATTTTGAGGGTGTTTCAACATTTTTGAAAACGGTTTTTGTATGTCCTCACCTAGGCCTACATCCCCCACTAGGTCGGTTACTAAGAGTACTAAGTACTAAGAGATAAATAGAGAAAAAATTATTACAAAAAATTTTTGAACAATAACATTAAAAAGATGACTATAGACAAAAATACAAAACATAATAATATTTTTGATGAAAATCAAATATACTCAAAAAATTCAAACATAAGCGAATTAATAGTACACTCAGGAAACTTCTGCTTTAAAAATATGTAGTTGTTTAGGTTGTAATACAGTTTCTTTATTTTTAATGTAAATGTCAGTTATTTATAGAACAAATTTAAATTTTTAGTGACCTTGTAGTTCATTTAAAAAAACAAACCACATAAAATGACTGTTTTATGATTTTACATTAATTTTTTACAGTTGTTTTTTGTTATTTAAAAAAATAAAAAAAATAAATGTTTGTTTATTTTTTTACTACTATGTGGTTCAATTTTACTACAATTGTTAGTCATTTTTGGAACATTAAAAAACAAATGACAATGTTAGTTGAATTTACTGTAATGTAAGTCGTCCTTTCTTTAAGTGAAATTTCATTTGTTTTCAACTACAATTGCAGTGGTCTTTACCTATATAGTATTCTAAGTGTAGCAAAAATTAGAGCGAATTTTTAATTTAAAAAATTTATAAGTTTTGCTGCAGAAAAACTTTTGTTTGAGTGTAAATCGGTTGCAAATGCTAAAATCGCTCGAAATTTTAATGTTTAGCCGATTTACACTTTAACAATTTATAGCTAACTAATAAAAGTTTTGTTATAGATAAATTTTGATTTAGTGTACACCCGTTGAAAACACCAAATTCGTGTCAATTTTTCACTTCCAACCGATTTACACTCAAACTAAATTTTTCTGCATTAAAACTACTATTCGTGTGCTAAGAATTAATTGGTTTTGTTGCAGAACGAACAAAAGTTTTCTTTTTAGTTAGATTTTTAGAGGAAGAAGAAAACATTTTTATTGAAAACTTTAACGGACACAATGGATAGCCAGACTGCCGCAGTTTCGTCACCTCCAAGGACTCATCAGTGGTTAATGTATGTGTTAATTGAACAAAGTATTTTATATGGTTAAATTTCTCTATATGAAAAATTTGTCTGCAGTAAAACTTTATTAGTTAGCTAATTTACATTGGTTTTGGTATAGAACGAATAAAAGTTTTGCTGCAGAAAAATTTTTGTTTGAGTGTAAATCGTTTGGAAATAAAAAATTTGCTCGAATTCATTTCATTTCATATCCAATTTTCTAATAGTTTAATAACTTATAGACGAGTATATTAGAACAACATCAAATTGGGTTATTTTTGATCCCACTTTTTACCCCTAAACTTGAGATTGCGCGCTATGTATCTAATATGTTGTTGTCTGCTTAAGTTCCTTCTAAGTGGAATATTCCAAGCCCAAAATACATCAGTTTATATGCCACCTCAATGGTAAATTTTTTTGGTATATAAATTAAATTAAAATACTCTCCAAAAACATAAAAAATTATTAGAAAATTAAGTAAAATCGATAAAAATTTGTATTTCTTTCAATTTTGCTTATTAAAGCGTTGTTTGCGTCCTTTAAAGCTGCTTTATGGGTACTATATATAATGCTAACTTTTTTAATTGCGGTAAACAAAAGATGTAGTAGGTTTTTACGACACATGCTGAAAAAATTTCCAAAACACACAAGAACAAGAACTATTTAAAAAATACTTAATTTAAGACTAATCATTCAAATAAGAATATAAAATCAACTTCAGCGAACAATAAGAAAATTTTATATTTCAATCTTTGTTCTCATTTATTTTTTTTTGTTTATGAAATAAATTAGTTTCATTAACATTGTGAATAAAATTCTTACTGTTTGCAAAAATCCCACTTGGAAAATGCTTAAAAATTTGTTTGTTAATCACTTTCAACAACACGAAAAAAAAACGAAAGGTTCACTTTATCGAGCATTCCCGCACACCAGTGAAAAGTTCTGCCATGTTCATTCACTTCAAAACTTTTGTAAAATAGAGATAGCGGAATTTCAACTTGTTGGCAGACTACAGTTTTGACATATTCATGCAGCAACACGAAAAAATTAAAGATCCACTTTAGCGAACATTCCCTTACTCCAATGGAAAGGTTTTTCAAATAACGCAACAATAATGAAAAAAAAAGCGGAAAATTGGGTAGTTTTTAATACCAAAAGTTATTTTTAACAAAAAAGATATCTGAAACGGTTCCGTTTCAAAACCTTTAATAAGTTAATTAAATCTTTACGATAATCGCATATAAAAAAATTATTAAAATTTTTTAATCTAATTTTTTAATTTAATTAATTAAAATTTTTTAATTTTTTAATAATTATTTAAAAAAATCAATTTTTGCCCTTTTTTTCGATGGAACCTTTTTCAAAAAATGTGTAAAAAGACACTACACGAAAAAACTCCGGGGTGGTATCTATTTTTATTGTTAATTTATTATTAATAGTGTTCATGGATAGAGCTAGAAGCACTACATAAAAGCACATTTTAAATAAATAATTTTAAAAAAGTTGTAACGAAATATTTATAACGTACAAAATTAAAAACTCCGTATGTGCGCCCCGGTAGGCTAGTTGGTAGCGTGCTGGCTTATCAGTGCGGGGGTCGTAGGTTCGATTCCCACCAGCCCGGCAAATCGCACAACGCATTACAGAGAAAATTCGTTTTTCAGTCGCACTAGCCGTATGTTGAATTGTCTCCCTGCGGAAGTCTTCCCTACAAATTACAATTTAGAAAATTCTCCTCCTCCCCATAACCTATTTTCCTGATATCAACACAATGCAATGCATTAGTAGGCGCATCCCCTGAGTGTTGGTTCAACGTAAAAAAAAAAAAAAAAGTAAACTTTGTTTTTTAAATGAATATACATTTAAGCTACAAAGAAATATATTTTTAAAATAATTTACCATTTATTAAAAAAAAAACAAATTACACAAAAATACTGGTTTTTGTACCATTTACTATTTTCATTTCAAATTTTCTTTTTACAAAAATTTCCTTGTTTAAACCAAAAAGTTATTGATAGTAAAAAAAAAAGAAAAACTGTTGTTTTTAATAATTTGAGAGTTAATTTTTGATAGTTAAAGTAAAATAAAGTCGTTTAATTTTACGGATTTGGGAGTTTTTTTTATTTTTGATAGTAAAAAGAAAAGAATATCGTTTATTTTTACGGATTTTGAGTTAATTTTTTAAAAGTTAAAAAACAATAAAAATACATTTAATTTAAAAGAAGTGAGAAGACCGCTTTTTAGCCATATGTTTGGTAGTTTTAAAGTACATATTCCTTTGCTTTTAACTACAAAATATTGTACAACATATTCTGTCAAAGTTTTTACTCTGCTAAAGAAATTTACAAACATTTTAATATAGGGATCTCACCAAGGCGTATGATTAATATATAAATATTTCAATTTATAATAATCATACGCACTGATGATTTTTGGTATTATTTATAATTTTTATAATATATTTGGTAGATAGATTTAAAAAAAAAATATCTGAATATCTATTTGCACAGATTTTTTCGATTTTTAATTAGACCATTTTTTTTAACGCAATAATAGTTTACTAAAAGCGATAATAGTTTAAAAAGTGTTATAATAAAGTGTCAAAAACGTTTTGGAATTTGGTAAACTAGTGTAACTTTCTATTTGTTAGACTAGTTTATATTTCGTTCTACTATATGAGACTTTTATAATTTTGGTTTTAGTATTCTAAAGAATAATTTTTGTTTAATTTCTTTAAAATTAGTTTTCTTAGATTTTACTGTTTAATACAAATTTTTTCAAGCATTTTATTACTGAGGCTGCATATATATAAATTTTATTTGTACGTTCATTTTCCACACATAAACGGGGTTTTTATACGCCACTAGTTATGGTAGTCGTAGTAGTAGATTTAATTTTTTTATGTATAAAATTTTATATTTTATGTAGCGTTAAATATTTTTATGCATATTTTATAAAATTTGTGGCAATTTTTTTCTGGCACTTTGTGTTTATTGTATGTTCGTCGTATTTTTTTTTTATGAGCAGATATAATGTGATATTTTTTCTTTGGTTTGTTGATGTTACTATAAAGTAGTAACATACATATACTGTAGGGTGTCCCGTTTTAAGGAATGGCACTCAAATAATACATATTAAAGAGCTGAATACGAAACATACAAAAAATTTTATTATGGAAGGTACTTTGAGGTTCCGATACGCGATTTAAGATGTAAAATATGGTATGGTTTGTTCAAAAAAGTTGTGATATTTTTTATCGAAATAGGGCTCAAAAGTTTTGTTTCGCATATTAGGAGAAAAATATTTATAAATTTTGTTTATAATAGTTTTAGTCCAACGCAACATTTTTATGTTTTCAGCAGATATTAAATTGTAATTATTTTGATTTTTCTCACAAAAAATCTTAATACTATAACGCACTTCCTAGCAAAACCACACATTATTAAATCATGGGTAAAGTAATGTATCGACATAGGGCTGCACGCATTACATTACACTTTACTTCACTGATGAATTTTACAGGCGATGAGCCTAAAAGTAATGGGTGGACTCATTACCTTGTAGGGGGTAAAGTAACTGGTTACTTGTGCTCCCCGGTAGGCTAGTTACTAGCGTGCTGGCTTATCAGTGCGGGGGTCGTGGGTTCGATTCCCACCAGAGGCACTGGTCTGTTTTCGCTACAACGCGCCGAAGGCCATAGTAGCTAGGGCTCGGTTCAGAGAACGAAGCCTACATTAAATTGTCGCCGGCGGCGGCGAATCAAAAATATACTCGGCGGCGGCTGAAAGTCGACTAAAGCCGAACAATTTTCGGCGGCGGCTGCTAAACGAAAAAAAAAAACTCGGCGGCGATGGTTAAACTAAGCTGATGGTTAAAAAATGTATTATAATTTAATTCACTTATTTATTTGTAATCTAAGCAAATTTTACAAAATTTCATGTTTTCCAATATGTGTCTATCTTTTATGTATAGACTACCAAAATGCTTCCAACATTCCGATAAACCCGTTAGGTTTACTTTAACCTTTGCCATTTTTTTATATCATCTTTTCTTTTAAACAAGTCTTCATAATATGCTATATCGGCAGATTTTGACATAAATGTATTTACGTCAGTAGAAGCATCTGAGTTAGAATCAGATGAAATTGTGGGATTAGCTTGTGTAGTATGAAAAAAGTTTTTTATATTTTTTTGAGCCATTGTAAGATTTGGAAAATTTACTTTTTCTTTTTCTAGTGAAGCGCAATATAAGGGCACATTTTGCAAACGCTGGAGAATTCATAGTTGCCAGATTGGTGGGTACTAAAAGCCGGATGAAGGCGGAGGATTCTTAAAATAATATGATTTTTTAGTTAAAATGAATTTAGATAAAAAAATATCGGCTAAGCTGATATAGTCGGCTCAGCTGATATAGTCGGCTCAGCTGTTATAGTCGGCTCAGCTGATATAGTCGGCTAATATTTTGTAGCCAAAATTAGTGATCGGCGGCAGCTTAGCCGCGGCTATTAGCCGATCGGCTTCGTTCTCTGGCTCGGTTAGGGTAATAGTATATAATTTGTAATTATATGATTATTTATTAATAAAACAAAAAATTAAATAAAAAGCGCATGATTTGAGTGCTATTACTCAAGCGAATTCGTAAAAACTCCCGTTACCGGGACACCCTAATATACAAACATATACACACATACACATATACACAAACATCCTCACTTGTTTTTATTTTTGAAAAATTTATTTATGTGTGTGTGTATATATTTTGACTTGATAGCGAAATTAATTGGATAAGTTTTTAATTTGCATTTTTTTTTTCATCTTCTGGCTCATGCTGTAAACATCAGAGTAAGTAACATACATTTTTTTAATATTCGTAAAGTGTGCGCCCAAATAAACGTCAACACACATTTTTCTTTATAACTTTTTTTGCTATTGATTTAACTCTTTCCGGGGCACTACCAGAAAAAAGTAAAAATTAAACAAAAATTTTATATTTTTTTATTTATTTTGAACTTGTAATTATAAAAATATATTTTAAAAATTTTTATTCCTGAAAGATTAAGCGCAAGGACATGGTATATCATATATACCAACACGCATTAAGTGCAGCTTTATGTGTGGAATTCTGTAAAGCAAAATCTTGCTTTGCTTAGACAAAGAGGTACGTTACAAGTGGAGCACATCCAAAAAGTTCTTCTTTGGTGCTTTTAGAAGCCAAATGCTGCTTTTTCTATAAAAATAAACTAAAATAACGGTAACTCCTCTGGCCTTGTCTTATTTTTACTTTAAAAATTTGAAAAAAATGTATATCTATTTCTTTTCTGCACATGGAACAATTTTTTTCTTAAAATAGCACTATAAACATACATTGTAAAACGGTATGTAATCAACACCAACGCGCACAAAATTTATAAAAAATATTTTAATAAGTGGTATATCATATATACCACCAGCCCGGAAAGAGTTAAATAGTTTTTATTCATCGCACTATGTTTGCAAAAAGGACAGATAATAAAAATTTTTGATTTGCCAAAATCAGTTGCATAGCTAGTTCACAATAAATAATCAAATGTAAGTGCGTGAAAAAAATATTTAAACTTTACGAATTAATCCAAGTTGGACTTTCAAAAAAATCACAAAAAAGTTACACGTATCCAGCCAGTTTGTTATGGTAGTACAGTTTAACAAGGACATACATTCAAAAAAAAAAGAAGTTAGTACAAAAGTTATACAATTTTTAAGAAAATAGTTTTGCTAAAATTATGTTTTCAGCAAAAATTTTAGTCATACTTCTTCAGCACTTAACTGTTTTGAACTAATGTTTTACTAATATTTTACTAGTGTTTTACTAATTTATTTTGTTAAAAAAAATTGTGCTGATAAACACTTTAATAGTGTGTACGACTACTAGATTGAGAAATATACGCAGAATAAGGCATATGTGCCGACATGGCAAGATATATTAGTTAAGAGGAAAATAATACCAAAAAGTACAACTCTTGTAAGACATAATCAACCATGCAAAATTTTTGTACATGTTTTTCACACATAAAACAAAATTATGGCTTAAAAAATTTTGTGTTTTCTCGCCGGTTTGTGAAAGATATTGTCTATTAATTAAATTAAAGACAAAATAGAGTATTTAGATTTAATAAAGATTAAATGTGTATTTGTAAACTAAATGTTTATAATGATTATTAATGTAGTGTGGTCGAATTGGCAATTTTAAATTGCAGACAGACTAAAGCGAAAGACAAGGACATGCATCTAAGGTATTATTTTATGTTTCCCTTTTCTTTTTGCAATAAAGGGTTGCATATGTCATATTTTGTTATTTTTTCGTTTCGTTTCTAGAAATATCTAAGGCATTTGTCTTCCTTTAAAAGATGTCATCATTTAGACAACCATTGATGTAAGTAGTTGAAACATTATTTTGTTTATGTTATAAATATATAATTATTTCTGTATATTTTTAGATATTACTTTAATGAACATTTTATATTTTGTAACTGTATTGTAAATTATTTTTAAAAGAATCACAAAAAAAAAAATTTCAGGATTTTCAGCAAATAAATTTACTAAAGTATAATTTTTCTACAAATTTGTTGAGCTTTTTTAGTCTACTAATATTCGACAAAAATTTTTTTAACTTTTAGCAAGAATTTTTTATTTTTTAATCAACTAAGTGTTAGGAAAACTTTTGCTGAATCTAAAAGTAAAAGTCAGCTCGCTGATTTTCAGCAAAAGACTTTGCTGACATTACCAATTTTTTTTGCAAGCACCCTTCATGCCAAAATTTTGCTGACTTCAGGTTTCAGGTTTTTTTTTGTCAATTGCTACACTCAAAAAAAAATTTGCTGAGCCGATGAAAAAATTAAAAACTACTTACATCAATGTAGAAAAATTAAAAAAAATTATGTTAAACGCTTAACTTTTATATAAGATGGTACAGAATATAAATCTGTATAAACTATCACTTAACTCAGTCTCTATAAAGGTAACTTTTTCTGTGTTAACGTTTATTTGGGTGCACACTTTATATAACCTTCACTTATACGAGTGTTTTAATATTTCCTTGGTTTCATTAACTTTTTTTAGGTTTTTTTTTTTGGGAGGGAGGTAAAAATTTCAGTAAAAAAAACTTTTAAGCAAAAATTTTCATTTTTCCAAAAAAAAAGTTTCATATTTTTTCAAGAAAATTACATTTTTGTCTTTAAAGTGTTTGTTATAGTTACTGTTGCATGTGTATGTGCAAAATTTATGTCATTGCAGAAAATCTTAAAAAATAATTTTATTACTTTCTATAGATTTAAAAAGTTTTAAACAAAAAGTAAATTCTATTAATAAATTATTCACATTATGGGAGATTAAAATAGTTTTTTATCTAATAAACTTAAAGTAGTTGTTGAGAAAAATAAATTGAATTAAAATTACGCTGTGCGACATAAGATACCAAATATGATTCTATCCAATCCAAACACCCACTACAGCAAAAAAATAATGTTTCAATGTCAAACTTATAGTTTCTGTTGTTCTGTTCTGATTTCAAACTCACTTTCAATTAAAAATTTAATATCTGTTAAATGTTTAATCGATTTTGTTTGCAATTTTTTCGATTTTCTTTTTAAGTTTTGGTGAATTAGCGTTTTTCATTTTATCGATTTTTTTTTTTTTTAATTTAAATTTTTTTTAATTAGTGACGATTTTTGTCAAAATTGGCAATTTCTTCAGTTTTGATAATTTTTTTAAACTTTGTCGATATTTTTTGTGTTATTTTTTTAAAATGTTTCATTTTGGCGATATTTTTAGATGTTTTCCCTATTTTTGGCGATTTTTTTTACAATTTTTATTTAAGTTTTAAAAATATCAACAAAAATTTTGTTTGAAATTAGAAACAATACTCAGTTAAATTTTCAATATATAAGATTAAAATTTTAATTGAAACTAAATCAATTATGAATGTCGCACACAAAATTTTTTAGTTTTTATAACCCATAATGACAACAAAGTAAAAAAAAATGGTAAAAAAAAATCGGCGGTATTAAAAAAAAGTAGAAATACAAAATTTTTTCGAGATAAGAAAGTTTTAAATTTTATTTGGCTGATTTTTTAACATTTTTATGATTTTCTATAATGTTACGGACTTTATTTGGGTGATTTTTTAAATTTTTTATGATTTTCTTAAGTGTTACGGCTTTTTTCGGGTTTTCCCCAATTTTTTTCGATATTTTTAAATTTGGATTAAAGTTTTAATAATATCTACTAAAAAATTGTTGGAAATTGAAAACAATTTTTAATTAAATTATTAATAGATGTGATTAAAATTTTTGGAAATTAAATCAATTAAATAGGTACAAATTATTTTAATTGATACTACAATTACATTTACAGGACCAAATTCAATTAAAATTTAAGTGAATTAACAAATATTTTAATTGAAATTCGATTTCATTTTGTCTGCGTTTATAATCGCAAAAAATATGGAAAAACTTTTTCAATATTTCCAAAAAGTTTGCGAAGTGGTTAAATGTTGTCAGTTTTACGCTCATTTTTAGTACATTACTTATAATATTTTCGATCCAGAAATTTAACAGAATTAGTTAATATTTGTATGGTAAAACTACATGGCACATGATGAATTTAATTATATGCATTATATGATTCATCATACGCCATGTAGCTTTAACATACAAATATCAGAATATTAAGAAGGGACAATATTCAACGAATATTTTCTCTAGAGGTGAAACCAGTTACATTGTGAAACGTTCTGGATCGAAATAAACAGAGCTAAACTTTTTTTATAAATAAAAAATTACTGACCGATTTGTAGAAAATTTGTGGAATTTTCTATTACACTAAAAATTCAGAACTAGTTTTGAAACAAATACTGTTAGTTATTTCAATATTTTCATTAAATTTGAATAATTTTCCCCAAATAAGTGCTTTAATTTTACTGGACTATATTTATCTTTACTTTTATTTAAAAAATATTTAACCCTTGGTTACCTGGGGCAAAAAAGACCCTTGAAACGCTTTTTAAGTATGGCTACAAAATTCCAAAGCTTTTTGAGGACATTTGTTTTTTATTACACTTTTGTAGTCATAATTTAAAGTTCGTTTTATGGGTTTTTTTGCCCCAGTCCACGAACGGTTCAATTTTTTGTTATATAAAAGTAAAGACAATTTTAGTCTAATTAAATTTAAGTAAAATTTTTTCGCAAATAATGCAAACTTTGATGGAAACATTCAAATTTTGTTATATTTTTGACAAAATAATCAATTTTCAGTAAATTTTCTGGAAAGCAGTCGATCCACCCAAACACGAATTATCTTATTTTCAATTTATTTAATTTTTTTTAAAATAGCAATCGACATCTCCAAATTAGGTATTTTAAAAAAAACTTTACAATTAATATAAAAAAAAAGGTTTTTACATTTTTATTAAATTCGTGCGTCTTTTTTATTTGAGCCTAAAGTGGGTTAGCCTCGCTTTATAAAGTCAGAATTCCACATCTGTATAATTTTGATTATACTAAAGAAATAAATTGAATAAAAAAATTAATTTTTCAAAATTTGTAATTTTGGGAAATTCTAATAAAAATACACTTTCTTCCATTTGGAACAATTTGCAATAAAACTGGCGGTTATTCCTCACTTAATTTTTAAAAATTACTCTAAAAAGAGTTAAAAAGTATAAAAAATAACAAAATATTTAACTTCTTAAAAAAAAAAAAAAAATAACACACCTACAACTCTAACTAACCTTGCTTTTTAAGTGTTTTACAAGTGGAGTATAAATAATAAAAAAAAATATATATAAAAATTAAATTTTGCGAAACCACGCGGGGTAATGAACTCCAGTATCTCTACATAAACCAACAACCATAACAAGAGAAAATGAAAAGCAGTAAAAGTATAATTCAACAACTACCACAAGACTTAGAAGAAAGAAAATAAAAATTAAGCAGGCAGGCAGGCAACAGCCATCCAAACAACAACGACAAGGAGAAAACCATTCTACTACAACAAGCTCAAGGAATAACGACAACCACAATATCAAGCAGAAAATGTCAGCAGCACAGCAGCAACAATGGCAACAACAAAATTATCAACAACAGATACAAAACAAAAGTCTAAGCAACATTTTCAAAATGTCACATACATATTTAAAAAAAACACTAGAAATTCAGCGAAGTTTAGTAAAAATATACAACAAATATTAAAAAGTTCCTTTAAGAATAAATATTAAAAGTACAAGAATTTGTCAGCAAAGAATAAAAAGATGTAAAAATAAAATAAAAATGATTTTTTACCTAGATTTTTAAATTGAATTGAAGTGTTTTTTTTTCGTGCAGCAAAAATTGGTTTATGGTTTATAGGAATAACCCAGTGTAGAAAAACATTAAAAAAAAATCGAAGCAATTTTTCAAAATCGGAGCAATTTTTCAAAATCGATTTTTCCTGTTCATATAGCTCAAACGCCAGATATCGGAGTGTGATTCTGAGATCAGATTTGGATTCGGTGTACCTTATACCTTTAGAAAAGTATGGTGTAGGTCTAGTGTCAAATATTTTCGGCCTGAATCTTCAGGTACAAAAAGTACTTACATGCACTCAGAAGAGCTCCCCACTGTATACCCCCATATAAATAATTTTGAAACATCACAAAGCTATATACAATTAGATACAAATATTTATGCGTTTACATATATGTTTATATGACTACACACAGAGAAAAATTTTGTAATTTGCCAACTGAAATTCGATTACTACTACTCCAATTCGGTTATTACGAATTTCAGTCGGTTGGTACTACTCAACATTCGTTTTCATAACAAATTTCGGTTAATTCCACTGAATTGTAGTTGCACCACCCAAAGTATTCAGAAATCTAATGTAAATTTCGTTGGACTAACTGAATTTATAAGTTGATACCATTAAAATGCACTTTTCAATTCGGTTGGCACTTTTTTTCTCTGTGTGCATATAAATTTATACATTGAAACATTTATTGTATAAAATTATATCTGAATATATATGAACTTTTTTACTTGGGTATTTTTTTTTTTAATTTTTAATGAACATTATTTCTTTAGGTAACGGCTTTTCGACGTAGAACTTTGCGTGTCATAGTTTTTAAGTATAGTCTACCTAACCATGTCCCACGTTTCTCTCAAGTCAAAAAACCTTGAGAAATAAGAGGCATCTAAAGTCAATTTCAGCAGGTGTCGAAAATTTTTGAAATTACTCATATATAAATCCGTTGACTATTAGCTAAACATATAATGCTATTCAAAATCTACTGAAGGTTGCTTGGAAGAGCGTGATATCATGATATAGAATACTACAATGTCCGTAGTTCTCAATAAACTCAATTTTAAAAATGTCGATTTTTAGCAATTAATGTAGCTTTCATGAACTATGGCAATCCTTTTGAAAAATAAGGCAAACCAGAACGATTTTGACAGAGTTGAACTATTTTAGAAGCTAAAATTTGGTTAGTAATAAATTGTTCACCTTCTTTGTTTTAAAGCATTGGGGAAGGCAAGTAAAAATCTGAATTTATATGCACTACAATAACCGCAAATGGTCTATTCCAAATATACGAGATTTAAGTTCTACTGAAGATCACTAGGGAGAGTGTGAAATCATGATATAGAATAACATAGTGTCTATGGATCTTAATAAATTTAATTTTCTTTACTCTTTCTGAGAAAACTAACAACAAAATTCATGGAATATAAATTAAACTATCTGAAAATCTGTTATGGACCGAGAAAATTTGAAAATGGAATTATTTCACTCTGAAAGCAACATTTTCTTATGTTACTATTCAGCAGGAATTTGTATGATCTGGCTCTTATGGGTTAATTTAAAATTTTTATTAATTTTTATTCTCCCAAAAAAAATTTATTTTATTTTGTTTTTTAACTCATTGAATTGAATTAAATTTAATTTTTAAAGCATACTTAAAAATTTATAAAATACACAACATTTGTAGCATACTTTTTGGAAATATTATTTAAATAAAGTTATACAATTTGTAATTCATTTTAATAACAACAAAAAGCTCTTTTAAAATAATTTTTCAAATTTTAATCTTTAATTAAAAATTATTTCATCTTTTAATAGCTATTTTTATTATATTAACCTACCCACCCAACAGATATCACATCGCTACTCATACTACAACAAAAAACCAAACCTATCCAAACATTCTCTCACATATGGTAAATTGTATTATAAAAACTGACTAAATCCCCTTTATTGTAAGGATTATAGCCAGTCAACAATAAAACAACAATATATAAAATTATTGACATTTTAATTTTTCGTTTATTCGTGATTTTTTTTACAATTTTATTTTCTACTATTTTATATTTTACTTTTTTTTATATAATTTGATATGATTTTTTATTATTGCATTATAGACAGGCGAATTAAAGCAACAAAACCCAATATCAACTTAAATTTGTGGCCACAAAATAAATTTAAAAAAAAATATACCAACAAATTCTTTTTATGGTAAAAGTATAGTTTGAAGAGAATTGTGAATTTACGAAAAAAAAAATAATTAAAAATCGGGTTAGTACAAAAATAAAAAATATACAACATATCGAGTGGCCAAGAAAACTATGATTAATCTAAAACAACATCTGGTTCTGTATAATCGAAACAAAAATTTGTACCATCCTTTTAAATTAACTCAACCTTACTTGACGTAGTTTTCAGTTGCAGTCTAAACACTTTATAATCTAAAAGGATTAAAATATGATATGATATATTTTTTATTGGCAATGTTAGCAAAGAATTTTATGTTTTTTACCACCTCAAAAGTTTGCGGTAATTGAAAAATGGAATTAATTTGTTTGTAGCTTTTTGTTAACTAACTAAATATGTAAGGGAATTTGGGGTAGTGTGGGAATAGAGCTGAAGTAGTATATTATATTTTTAACCAATATTAATACATTTTAAGACATTCTACCAACAGTGTCTTGTTTAAAATTAAATTAGTAAAAAATATTCAATCACACTTTACTATTTTTGTACTAATTTTAAGTACAATTTTTTATTTTAGTAACACTTTTTGCTATTCTCAATTTACAAATTACTGAATTTTGTACTAATTTTTGTTGCTGATTTTAGCTAAATATTTATAAAAAAAAAAAAAAAAACTATTTTTATTTTTAAAAAAAATATTTTACTAATTTTTAAAAACCAAGAAGAAAACAGTGTAAAGTATTGAAAACAATGTATTTTTATTTTACTTTTTTAATTTTTATTCTCTGAAGTTCTATTAAATGTACTAAAATTTAGTTAATTTTTTACTGATTTCAGCAAATTTATTTTAAATTGATGTTTACTGAAATTTAACTAAAATTTAGTACCGGTTACTTATTTTTGTCTACTAATTTAATTTTACTACAGTTCAGCATACATGTGTTGCTAAATTTTGCAAAAAAAAATACCGCAAGGCTCAAAATAGTTAAATTTCCCGTAATAACAGCAAATTTTCAGTAGCCATAACAGTTTCTGTTTTCTTAGTGGACACTGAGAGAATTATTTACATGATATAAATGAATTTTTTCATAAGGGCAATGAAGTTGCACTGGAACTCGTCCAATTAAAACTTTTCAATAATTTAATGCAGGTTTTCATAAAATTTTATAAAAAAATAATTTTAGAATTTTGTATGTATTGTTGATCTTTTAAAATTGAATTGTCAGGTTTAAGATCATAATTATATGTTACTATAAAACACTAATTAAAAATATGCAAAAAATTATAAAATATGCATTTATAGCAAAATATACAATTATAGCAAAATATGCATTTATAACAAAATATGCAACTACACTCAAAAAAAAAAGTTTGTAAAGTCAGCAAAAAATTTTGCTGAGTCAGCAAAATTTTAGTCAGGAGGGTGCTTGCAAAAAAATTGCTAATGTCAGCAAAATATTTTGCTGAAAATCAGCGAGCTGATTTTTAGCAACATAATTAGTAGATTCAGCAAAACTTTTGCTAACACTTAGTGGATTAGAAATAAAAAACCCTTGCTAAAAATTAATACATTTTTTGCTGAATTTTAGTAGACTGAAAAAACGCAAAAAATTTGTAGAAAAATTGTAATTTAGTTAATTTATTTGCTGAAAATCATAAAACAAATTTTTGTGATTCTTTTAAAAATAATTTACAATAAATACGAAATATAAAAATTTTCATTTTCCCACATTGAAGACATGAATTAATTTAATATCTGAAAATATATAGAAAATATATACATAACAAAAATTTTCTTTCAACTACTTACATCAATGGTTGTCTAAATGATGCTATCTTTTAAAGGACGCAACTGCCGAAGATAATTATAGAAACGAAACGAAAAAATAAACAAAAACATACGAAACGAAAAAAACAACCCTTTTTTGCAATAAGAAAAAGGAACCATAAAAATCTACCTAAGATGTGTGTCTTTGTCTTTCGCTTTACTCTGTCTACATGTCTGTATATGTTTGTTTGTTTGCAATTTGACCACACTAGATTATTATTATCTATAAACATTTAGTTTAGAAATACATATTAAATTTAAATTTTTAATTTTGTCTTTTATTTAATTAAATGACAATTATTGTCACAAGCCGGTGACAACTCAAAATTGAAGTTGTTTTAATCCTGAATTTTGTTTTATGTACACTCAAAAAAATAAGTTAGTAGAAAAGTTAGTAAAACGTCTTGTAAATCAGGTATACTATTTTTTAGCAAATATTTTTGCTAAAATCGTGTTTTCAGCTAAAATTTTTGTTATACTTATTCAGCACTTAACTGTTTTATACTAATGCTTTACTAATATACTAATGTTTTACTAATTAATTTTGCTAAAAAAAATTGTGCTGATAAACAGATGTCGCGGCATGTCAAGATGTAGTAGAGAAGAGGAAAATGATATTAAAAAGTACAACTCTAACAAGACAAGTAAAAAAATCAACCATGAAAAAACATATACAGACATGTAGACAGAGTAAAGAGAAAGACAAAAACACACATCTTAGGTAGATTTGTATGGTTTCTTTTTCTTATTGCAAAAAAAGGGTTGTTTTTTTCGTTTCGTTTGTTTTGTTTATTTTTTCGTTTCGTTTCTAGAGTTATCTTCGGCAGTTTCGTCATAGCATCATTAAGACAACCAACCATTGATGTAAGTAGTTGAAAGAAAATTTTTGTTATGTTATATATATTTATTTCTATATATTTTCAGATATTAAATTAATTCATGTCGTCAATGTGGGAAAATTAAAATTGTTATATTTCGTTATTATAGTAAATTATTTTTAAAAGAATCACAAAAATATGTTTTATGATTTTCAGCAAATAAATTAACTAAATTACAATTTTTCTACAAATTTTTTGCGTTTTTTTCAGTCTACTAAAATTCAGCAAAAAATTTATTAATTTTTACCAACGCTTTTTTATTTCTAATCTACTAAGTGTTAGCAAAACTTTTGCTGAATCTACAAATTTTGTTGCTAAAAATCAGCTCGCTGATTTTCAGCAAAAGATTTTGCTGACATTAGCAACTTTTTTGCTAGCATCCTCCTGACTAAAATTTTGCTGACTCAGCAAAATTTTTTGCTGACTTTACAAACTTTTTTTTATGAGTGTATGAAAAACAGATACAAAAGTCTTCCATGGTTGATTTTTTTATACGTCTTATTAGAGTTGTACTTTTTAGTATCATTTTCCTCTTCTCTACTACATCTTGACATGCCGCGACATCTGCTTCATTCTGCGTATATCTTTCAATCTGGTTGTCGTCCACACTATTAATGTGCTTATCAGCCCATTTTTTTTCTAGCAAAATTAATTAGTAAAACATTAGTATATTAGTAAAGCACTAGTATAAAACAATTAAGTGCTGAATAAGTATAACAAAAATTTTAGCTGAAAACACGATTTTAGCAAAAAAATTTGCAAAAAAAAAAGTATACCTGATTTACAAGACGTTTTACTAACTTTTGTACTAACTTATTTTTTTGAGTGTACTAATCGATGCCATTATGTTGCAAATTATTTAATTCGGAAAAGTAAGTGGCCAAAATGGATTATGGGCTACTGACTACAAGCATGTGTTTACATTACAATCTCTGTCCTGTGTAGGCGACTTTGAATTCTAAGTTCTTTGCGAAAACTTAAACTTTTATAGGAACGAAATACGCGTAGTTCTTCCAATAAAAACAATTTTCGAAAAAAAAAAAAAAATTGCGGAGCAAAATTAATTTTTTTTTTCCAAAAATTGATGATTTTCAGATAAAACTGCATTTGTAGATAAATGTCGATTTGGCTTAGGTTTTACTAAAACAAACGATTTATTCATAATGTCTCTAATTAGAGAGGCAATTCATCTACAAGAAAAACTTCTCAAAATGTAATAAAACACTTTTTACAATCTGATAGTTTTTTTATAGAAAATATTTTTAAAATCAAAAAGTATTCTTATATGAAATAGCTTTTACAAGGATAGTCTCCCGATGGGTTCTCTCTAATCTTAACACAATTCGGATATGTGATAAGAGGATAAAAAATAAGGGACACGTATCTCACGTTTAATAGTTAAATGGTGGGGTCAAATTCAATACATTTTTGTATGGAAACATGTCTGAAATTAATATAATTTTAATTTTTTGTACGCAGCGTAGAAGTATTCGAGAAAATAACAATTTTGATTCTCATATTGCCTATGCAGTATGTTAGGATTGACATTTATTTGAAATATTTAAAATATCTTTTGGAAAAGTCTCATAAAAACCGACAGACAGCCCCTTAGACAATCCCTCGATTAAATATGGATTAATATAGATATTTTTAGTTTAATCCAAATATAATTCCTTAACAAAATGCAAGTTTTCATTGTCACATAAAACGCATTTTCTTCAATAACAAAAATACTCGGGCTAATATTTAGCAAATTTTTGCAGAAGATCAATTAACTAAGTTAACTAAAACTTAGCTCAAATATAACTTAATTTTAGTAAATTCAATAGACTAAAATGTAACATAATTTTAGTAGATTCAAGGAATTTACTTTTGATATTCTTAGTTTATTAATATTTAGCATACCAAAATAATTTTCAAATTTTATTTGCAACATCATTTTAAACTAAATTTTCGTAGCTTTATCAACAAATTTTACTAATCGAGGGATAATTTGATTAAAAAAAACTTCTTTAGAATCGACGATAAATATTAAAAATTTTAATGTCAGTATTTTTTAATTTGTTTATTCAAAATTACTATGCTGTAATATTCAGCTCGAATTCGGTTTTGCAATTTCAGCCATTTTGATAAAAAAAAATCCATATTTTCACAAAAAAAAAATATATGTTTCGTAGTTTGCATAAAAATTTATTTTTTTTGTCGACGAAATTAAACAATTTTATTAGAAATATTTTTAAAATTTTAAAATCATTGCGTGTTTTTTATTTCAGGTTTAAAAATTCTTATTTTATTGATTTATAAAAAATTTATTTTAAATATTTTTATAATGCTGGATTTATTCAAAAATGTTTGCAAACACTTTGAAAAATACAAAAAAAAATATTATGTATAGATATTCTTTTTTAATTTAAGATGTTATTTTTAGTTCGGTTAAAGATCATGAAAATTCTACCTAATTTGTTAGAATAATACATACATTATGTGATAATTTTCTTTGACAAATAAAAAAACACTGAAAAAGTTATTAGACAAACACCAGCAGAATGGAATGCATTTTCTGATGACCTACAGAAAATGCATTCCATTCGGCTGGTGTTTGTCTAATAACTTTTTCAGTGTTTTCTTTGTTTCATTATAAAAATTAAATTATCACAAATAAAAAATAATGTTTCTTTTATTTTAGAGAGAACTAAAAATAACATCACACATACAATTTATAGTTTAACAATAGAACTTCATTATTTTTTGATTAATATTACAGTTCAAAAAAATCAGAAACATTTGGGGTTGCGACTTATCATTTCTAAAAGATTGTTCGCGAAGTAGAGCTAATATTAAAAATTGGTGTTCACATTCGTGATATACGTCCTAAAACCTATCACAATTGATAAGTCGCACCTCCGACGCATTTTTAGTGTTTAACAGTGTATTTATGAAATTTAAATAAATGAAATATGTTAAATTCTATTTTTGTGGTAAAAATATTTCACTTAAACTTTCAGAGCCTCAAAACGTAATTAAAATTGTGAAAGCGACATATTCACAGCAAACCCAAATCTACACTTTATTTACTTAAACTCACAGAAAATAAAATTTTCAAAAAAATTACCTTTACAATTGTATTGCCGAAATTTTATTTTTAACATTACTTATTACCTACTTTAGGGATTAATTTTCAGTTATATATTACTATATACTTTTAGGCTCAGCATTAAATTTAAATTTAATGCCAAACTCTGTATAATCAACTTAATATAAAGAAAAGTATAATTGTGTTAATAAAAATTTTCTCTGCCTACTTTTAGGCACCATTAAAAAATATTATTATAAAGTATAATTGCCAGCGCCCTGTTTATGTTTATTTTATTACTCAAATAAATTAGCATATTTATAGGCTCATTGTTAATAAAAATTAATATTAATTTGTATATTATTTTGTATGAATACCTTTGTATTTCTTCTTAGAGACACATTCATTAAAAGTACTTAAGACGCAGAGTAAAGAAAATTAACCAGCTGTTTTTTATTATTGGTAGAAATTAATTTCAATTTAAGGATATTTTATCCTTCACTTTAACAAAGACACTTACACTAACACTTTTTCACTTAAACAAAATTTACACTTTAATGATATTTTATTTTTAGATATTTAATTTTTTGATAATTTTTTTTTATATTGATATTTATGTAAGAACAAGGCTAGTTTAATATTTTCTTAAAGCACTTTAATTTAATTCTACTACTTTTTTTTATTTATTATTTTTTATTTTAATCTAAAATTTAGAATACTCAAAATTTTCTTTAAATTATGATTTATTAGAAGAAGAAATCATTTCAAAATAATAAATTTTTTATTTATTTTTTTTTTTTTTGCTTTGCTTTGCTTTAACTTAAATTGGTATTATAATAGATATTTTTGTTAAAGAAAATTATTTGTTTTCCAAAAAAAAATCACGGAATTTTCTTTTTTTATTTATATTTTATTATTCTTAAAGATTACGCACGTTTTTATTTGAATCTATACACAACGTATAATAACGCGTTTATTAACTTCTTGTGTTTCGTGTTTATTTCAAAATATGTGTGATTGCAACGACTTCAGTCACACAACTGAATAAGCGCCAACATGTATTCAAATTTTTTTTTACACTTCTAAATTATTTTCTGTGTTTTTTGTTTCGTTGGTTTTCGAACAAGCAACAAAGGATATTATGAACAAATGATATCAAAACGTACAAGGATATGAAAAGGAAATAAAACGAGAGAGCGAGAGTCATATGTGAAAATTAGTTTTGTTATTAAATTGTGAGAGTATTTTGTATAGTGGGTGTTAAAAACTCTGAGAGTAAACAAAAAGTGCATTGGTTAGATGATGATGTCTAAAGGAAAAGGTTAATGCATTAGTGACGTCATAAAAAGCTTTTTATTTATTTGACAAAGAATTTGTTAAAGCAAAGATTTTAAACATACCATTAAGTGCTTTAGATAAAATGACTTTAAGAAAAAAGTGTTGAAAATTTAAAAAGTAATCGATCATTGTTGTAAAAAGTTTTTAAAAATAAGAGCAGAAAAATTTACGAAATATTTATTTTTCTATTTGCACTTAAACTGCTCTAATTTTAACATATGTACCAAAATACAACAAAAAACGTATCTCCAGTAAAGTGCCTGTACACAGTACGTATAAGTAATATTATTATTCGGTCTTAATTAACTCATTTTTGACACAGTGTTCCTTTTTCGAAATAGTACTTTTAAATGACTATATTTGTTTACTGGCAAAAGATAATTAAGAGATTTAAAAACCATGAACTATTCAACATTTTTACTACAATTGTAAAAAATGCAATGAAAATGAAAATTATTCAAGTTCGAGGCTATGTTTCTTTATTAGGATATTGTCCTAACAAATAATCTACAGAGTTTTTTGTTTCCAAATTTATTATTTGACCCTTTCAGGAATGTGTTGATAGATCTATTTCGGGAATTTTCTAGGTTACCATCATCAGAACACGTTTTGAAAGCGGTAACAATCCCATGCCAAACATCAAACATTCATATGAACTAGTTTACTCACTACATGAGAACTAATATATGAGCTTGAAGTTAAAGATTATAACCATTGATCAAAAAATAAATTGAAAACTTGTTTGTTAAAAAAAAATGGTTATCTGAAAACATCAATTTATTACCTTTTTTGATGAACCTTTGTTCAACAATTTTTTAAAATTATAAAAAATCATAATCTTTTTTTATTTTTGATTGTTTTGTAGATGAAAGAATACGGAAATATATATATTATTTTTAGAAATCTGACAGATCGAATGATGAAATTTGCAAATACACAAAATTTAAAATATAACAAATTTTAATTTGTTTTTACTCAAAACATAAATAATGGATGTCTTTTATTAAAATACCGCTAAACTCAAAATGTATATCGTCAGGGTTGCCATATGCCAATTTTAAAAAATGTAAAAAACCACGATATTTTTCCAAAAAATTTAAAAAATTAGTTTATTAAATAAATATAATTTTTAATATATTTTTGAATAAATATTTGTTCGTTAAATTACACAAAATTTTAATTTTTAAGATATCTTTAGGAGTTATATGCTGTTAAAGTTTCAACTTTGGTTGTCAATATTTCCACTAGAGGGCGCTTTAAGGCACAAAAATTTACAAAATTTTTTTAATGAATCATGATTCTATATATCTGAAAAGTTTGGTTGAAAAATGTCCAGCGGATCAATGAAAAAAAAAACTGTTCTGCCAAGGAATGATTCTAATCAAGAATTTTCATCGATGAATTTAACATTGGCTTCTCATAGGAAGGAATCAATCTTTTAATGATGCAAAACCCCTTCCCAGGAATATTTTATGCCTAAATAATTTCCAAGCAGTTGCTTAGACCGAAAAACTTCCAAAGAATCGTATTTGGTATGATTCCATGCTATGACAAGCCAATGGTAAATTCCTCGATGAAAATGCCAAATTAGAAGAGAAAAAATTGTTGGTGGATACGCACTAGCAATAACATTTTTCTTCTTCTTCTTCCTGTAAAGAGACTAACTAAAGTAATATTCTACAGTAATTAATATAAAAATTAATTACGATTGTCATTATCTGACGGTTGCAAAACACTTTCTAACATTTTTTTAATTTTATTCGACTTTATACTAAAAGGGGAATCCCAACATGCCTGCGCTCAGATTTGAATGAAGCTTGGATAAATCATAGATAATCCAAAATACAAGGTTGACCTCATATTTTTTGTCCAATGTTTATTTTAAAATAAGGCCAACACCATTTTTTAACTTGTAAAATTTAAAAGTTATAGTCAATTTTTTTTTTTTTTTTTTTAAAGAGAGGAACACTCAGGAAATACTTCCTATATTTAGTGTGTTGCTTTCTTTGGAAAGGGATAGTATAGAGATGAAAGGTGGGGAAAGATGAAGGGCTTCAGACGATGCTTCAGTCAATTTTTATAGTTTTTTTTTGCAATTTTCATGCCGTCATATTTCGAAAACCGAAAGGGTACGGAATCTGAAATGTATGTCTCGTCGATTTATTGTCGTGTATGATAGCTATAGGGTGTCAATTATTATTTTATATTTTGTTCGAAGAAACGATCAAGCAATTTTTGATCGAACGATCAAACGATACATTTTTAAAATTTATTCGATTAATCGAACGAATAAATATTTAAAGTATTTTATATTACAAAAATCTCGCTATATATCAACGACATGACTTTATTGTGAATTCCTTCATACTGCTTGATGGAAAGTCAAATCATATATCTTTACCCATTATTAAAGAGTCCATATCTTGAAAAGGAGTAATAAAAGTTTTAAAATTTCTGTTATCTTTTCAATAGAGTTTTGATTTTATTTTGTCCATTGTCATTTTTATTCAAATTTTAACAAAATTGGTAAATTTTCGAAAAAGTTTTATTAAAGAAGTATTTTTTTTAAATAATTCGGTTTATTCGATTAATCGTCAAAATGTATTCGAATTATTCGTTATTCGAAAATCATGTTTTTTTTAAATTATTAGTTCGAATTTTCTTTTTGTACGGTCGATTATTCGAATAATTTTTATTCGAGTGACAACCCCAATAGTTTTGGTGAAACGAAAATCCCATTTTTTTGATTGAGTTGACATGTTTTCACTCTTAAGGAGAAAGTTTTTAAAATATATACCCAGTAAGGTGCTTCAAAATCGTATGAAGTAACAAGAAGTAGTCCGATTTGTGCTCTTCACGGCAGATCTTTGAGCATGGTCAACACTTACATATGTTCCACTAAAAATCACAATCACATCACAAACCTTTAATAAGTTTTTAACGATTTTCAAGATATTCCCGTTTTGTTTGTGATTTTGAGAAAAACAAAGTAATTAAGTAATAATCTTCTTTAGAGCCTAAAATAAAAATTAATGGCATACACATTGAAGGAAGGACAACGTTATCCCGGAGATGTTTCATAAATTATTATTTTACCTTTTCCTTAACAACCAATTTTTTAATTTAAATACGTTTTAGAAAAAAAACTTTATATACACTCAAAATTGTTTGTGGTTTAAATTAACAAAAAAATGTAATTTAACATCAATGATAAATCACTTAAAATTTGGTCGACTTACTTTTCACTTAAATCAAATGTTTCTTGTGATTTATTTTTAAATATTGTTTAAATAACTAACAAATCCATAAGAACAAATGAATATTAAGTTAAAAATAATTGTTTAAATTCTAACTACAGATCAGTAAAAATAAAAGTTATATTCAGTTATTTGAAATTCTTTCAGTTGTTGTTTGTTTGTTCAATTTTTCTACAAAATGTAGACACACAACACTACATACACATTTTGTTTGAATGGCTGTAGTATTTGTATAAAATTTTGCAATTTCTTGTAATTTGAATTGAAATAATTTTGTATAAACAAACCATTTTAATAAAAAAAAAAAAAACAGACACGAATATTTTGCATATTTTTTTTTTGAAAAAAATAATTTAAATTCATTAACATTAACATTAAATTTTCAAATTTTAATTAAAAAACTTAAAAATACCAATTGCAAAAAAAAAGCTCGATTTTTTAAAGAAAAATGCTTTAATACTCCAAATTTTTAAAGAAAACGGTCAAAAAGCAGCTAATATTAACAAAATAAGCTAAATTATGCAAAAATCAAAAAAATAAGCTAAAAAAAAGCTATAACATATATAGCTTAAAATTTTCATAATTTAATAATCAGAACTTGTATTTACGCTGAATAGTTCTATCCTTTCAAATAAAAACAAACTAGTATAGCGTATTTTTGGTTGCCCTAATAATGATAAATAAATCGGTCGATTAATTATTTCTGATATTTCGAATACTAACTGATAAACAGTAGCTGCACAAGTATTTAAGATCCCTAATAATGTTTTAAAAAAACCGACTTTTTCAGAAACCGGTTTTTCGGTTAACCGAATGTGAAATAACCCGCTTAAATCAGCATTTTTCTTACCAAAAAATTTACAAAATGTTTGTAAAAATGCGAAAATTACACTTCAGAATTTTGATTAATTGGTTTATTATTCATGCAAAACAATTAAAGCACTCTATGTACACAGAAAAAATGATCAACCTAAAATATCTAATTAAAGTTTTGATTTGAATTTAATTTGTTTCTAAACAAATATTTAATTGAATCAATTAATATTTTAATTGACTTTTAAATTTATAAATACATATTTTATTTTAGACGCAATTATCAAATTATTTTTTCATACACTGCATGCATAAATAGAAAATTTTCAGTATAAAATACCAAATACATTTGAAGTTAACAAACAAAACAAGCGCACACACAAACAGACTCAGTATTGTAAAAAACACACAACATACCAACGTATAGATCACACACTTTTTTTGTGAGTATCATATTTTTTTTGTAGAAGTTATTTATAACTTTTTTTTTCTTCTTAATTTTAATAAAAGGTTTAGGTGCAAAATCAATCAAAATATTAATTGATTCAATAAATTTTTTAATTGAGACCCGTTTTTAGTTTTTTCTGTGTAATATATTACACTTTATTATCCTTTATTATATTCCAGACTAATACAACAGATTTTTCTGAAATTAGTATGTTTAAAAAAAAAATTAAGGTAAACTTTCCTTCTTCTTAAGTGCCATATCAAAGGGTGAGGAATTTTTAGAAATTGTAATTTGGCGATCTTTCGGCTTGGTTCCAATGTAACCGCAAGACAATCAGATATAATTAAAGGTGATTATAAATCTTAATATAAAGAACTTTCGGAAGTTTCTGAATAATTGAAGTGCTCTCTATGACTTATTAAAGTTTCATTAAGATCTGAGTGTTCATGTATTTCGAATATCTTTTAATGTTAAAGAATAGTAAATTGTTTACGTAAAAAAGCACCTATAATCCGTAAAAAGTTTTTTTTTTTAATTTAACGACTTAAAGATTTTGTAGAATTTATTTCATTCAAATTTTATATGACAAGTTGAGTTTGTTGCGATTTTGTCTATTTTATAAAATTAAAATTTCGTTCACTTTCATTATTTTAATTACGATTTGAGGCTTTTAACGTTCAAGAGAAAAATTTTTACAGTAAAAACAACTTGCAATTCTTAAAAACTAAGTTTTTATAAAATTTTTGCTTTCCAAAACCAAATGTTTGCCAAAAACCAAAATTTAGCCCAAAAATCGGTTAATCGGTGAACCGTTTTAGGAAATACTAATCCTTAATATAAATTTAATATTATATAGTTTAATTTAAGGAAATGACTTAGATTAAGATAAATATAAAAAATCGATTTAAGTTCCATTCGTTATTAAATTATTTAATTTCTTACATTTTTGATTCATTTAAAAAATTCATTATAAAAACATCCTTTAATAAAAAGTTTTTGTTAAAAAGCTTTTAGAGAGCTTAAAACTCTTAAGATAAATTCTACTCTCTACTCTCCTATTACAATTACTTCTTCCTTTTTAACTCCTGCCTACAAAAAACCTACCACAACAGTTTATTACTTGACTTCTTATCATACCACTTTACTCTCTATAATCATCATAGCAAAGGACAACTAGCATTCTACCATTTGCTATAATGCTATACTAACTACTACAACTACTTGCACAACGACACTAAATACAACGACAGTTAATCGTTAGACTTTGACAACTCACAAGTTGTAGGCGCAAAGCACAAAAAAAAAACAAAAAAGGACAAAGTGGTAGGCAGGTTTTTAGTCTTTTTGGACAAAACAAAAACAAACAAAAAAAAATCAGAAAAACACAAGGATAAAAATGCCGCATACTGTTTACTTATATGAACACAAGGAAAAATGAATTTTCGGCTTGTTGTAAAAAGAGTGAAAAACTGCTAGAAGGAATAAATTTTTTTTCTTTTTGTTTTTTCTGTCATTTCTTACTGATGGTGTATGAGAAGCGCTTGCGTTGACGATGTGGAGGAATGCAAAAAAAACAAAAATTACCAAACACATTGAAAGAAACATAAAGCAGCATCAACCTTAAATAGGCCTAAACTGAATAACTGAACAAGAAATAGCAACTACAGCTACAACAACTACATCTACAACAACAAAACTGAAAACATCAACTACACTAACATGGCCTATGCATTAGTGCAACCACATTTATAACAAATGCTATGAGAAAAAATAACGAGAAACTATCAAATAAAAAACAGAACTATGGTAATATTCAACAATGCTAATTTAGATACGTTTTTTTTAAGATTTAACGCTTTTTAAAAAATAATTTAAAACACTTAATATATTAGTTAAGTACACAAACAAGAACTTTTCCATAAAAAATCAACAGTTATTTAACAATTTAATCGGTAAAGTTGTTTCAATTGAGTTTACAGTTAAATTACCAAAATAATATATTTTTTAACTTTCTTTCTGTTATTCAATAAACGAAATCAGCAAAAAAAACGTACTTTTGGTAATAGTTAAAATATTCTACTTAAAACAAAAAGTTGTTATATTAAATTGAGTATTGAAATAAACGAAAACAATCAATTGTTTTTATGAATTTTGTCAATTAATTTTCAACAGTTGAAAATAAACTAAAAAATACAATTGTTTTAAACGAAAAGTAAGTAGTCCTGTTTTTAACTGATTTTCAGTTAATTTAATGTGTATATTCAGTAGTCTTTACGGAAAAAATATTGTGAGTGTAAGCATACTTTATATGGATTACCGTTTGGAATTTTGACTTTGCATTATAAGTAGGATGTAGGAAATACAAATTTTTTTTGTGATAAATAATATTTTTTTTTTAAATTAAAAAATATATTTTTTTTTTTTTAATTAAAAAATATATATTTAAAATACCGAAAAAGTAACTGTTAAAAACATTAGTTTTTACCAATTTTTACAATTATTTAAAAAAATTTGTAGTAAAAATTTTTCTCAATTATTTTTACTACATTATTAGTTGTTTTTACTACATTTGCTAGTTGTTTTTCAACTGTTAAAAACAACAAAATTTTTAGTTATTTTATTTAATATTTTTTATTTTTAACTAAAATTACAGTTGTTTTAACAGCCATTAGTAGATTATATTGTAAAACTTTGTTGAGTGTAGCATTATAAATTATTAAAAAAAAACATCTGCATGGCCCTCTTTAAAATTAATCATAATATTCACTTGAAGAAAATGCGACTAACATTTCATTAAATTCAACTAATATTTGTCATTTGTTTTTACTGTTCAAAAAACAACCAAACAAACATTTATTTTTTTTATTTTTTAAATAACAAAAACTGACTGTAAAATATTAATGCAAAATCATAAAACAGTAATTTGAAGTGGTTTGTTTTATTAAATGAACTACAAGGTTAGTAAAAAATTAAATTTGTTCTAGAAATGAGGGCTTTATATACACTGAGAGAATTATCTGTATGAAATCAATGAATTGTTTCATTAGATATATAAAGTGTCACTGGAATTCGTTCATTGAAACCTTTCATTTGATTAATGCAATTTTTCATAATATTTAGTAAAAAATTTCATTTAATTTATGGTTTAACTAATAGTTTCATAAAAAAATATAAGGCTTTTTCATAAAGTTTAAGAAAATTTTCATTCACTTTGTGAAGAAAACTTTACAAGTTTAGTAAAACATATCATTAAAATTCTGTCTGCGTACTAAAATGTTAATTTTTAATACCAAAAAAAATTAAATTGCATTAGGAGAAGCTTCAGCCATCAGAAAAATATTTTATATTTAATAAAAATGTCACATAAATTAAATAACCATTTCATTATTTTAATGAAACCGTTCTTTAGCAAAATGCCAATTAAAATTTTCATTGCATTAATGAACAAATATATTTATACTACACACAAAATTCTGTCGGTGTATTTTAGAACTTTATAAAACTGTTTTATAATATCTATGAAACACGTAATTTTCGAAATTATGCATTCATTTTATGAAGATTTACATAAATTCGATTAAGAATTTCATAAGAATTGACTTTAATGAAACCTGTTTCATAGAATCTAATAACATTTTCAATGGACTAGTTTTAGTGATAATTTTCATTAAAACTATGTAGAAATTCGTTACTGAAGACAATTCTTTCAGTGTACAAAGTAATATATAACGAGATATAGTTGTATTAAATAATATAAAATAATATATAACTCTTTTTACTCCGGAAACTGTATTTTTTAAGTAATTATATGACACCAATAGTTTTTAATTTTTGAAGTATTTTTAAAGTTTTTCAAGTTATCGCATGCTTTTTCTGCATTATTATATCTCCCTCCTATCCAAAAACTCGTTATTTGGATTTATAAATTGTTTCATATTTTTATAAAGAGCCTCTTATACTTTAAAAAGATATTCAAAAATAAATTCCTATCTTTTTTAAATAAAACGTTGATTACTAAGAAGACAAGAATGGAGCAAAATTGATTATTAATAGGTTTTTTGTTAAAGTTCTGCATATTATATAGGCTCTAGCTTTTCTAAAACTTCGGGTTCTGATGAGATCTTTAGCCAGATCGAAATACTAGTATCAACCTAGCTAATATGTTTGATTTGCTTTATTTTTGTAAATATACGGAGGTTGAAAGCTCGTTATAAATTGAAAATAACATAAAAATAATCTCGATGTATATGTTAACATGCTATTTTTGAAAATTTCATTAAGTAATTTTCGAGACTAAACAGATCACATTACAGACTTTTAACTTAATAAGGAAATTTGTACTAAACAAACTATTTCATCAAAATCGGTGGTATTCAGCGTTTTATTGTGTTTTTAAATAAAAAAACGTTAACATTACTGGTGAAAACTAACATGAACGAATCACAAATATCAAGAGAATAAGAATAAGAAAATGTATGAACAAGAAGGAAAAAACAACAAAAACAAGAAAAACTTAAATGAATTTTTGAAACAGAGCCAAAAACACGAGTAAACGAATTGAAAATATAAAAGAAAATCTCGTGCAACTTTTGCACCATCATCCTTTAACATATTTTTCAGTTTTTTTTCCAATTTTTTCTTAAATGTTAAGTTTTTGTAGGAAATTTGTTTTTTCTTATAATTAAAAAAAAAAATTATGTAAAGAACATCTATAAACTTTATATAAAATATTTATACACCCCCTATTGGGGGTCTTTATCTACCTCCTCATCTGAAGATTAAAACCAAAATCAGTTTAAAAACTATATAATATTCTCTCTACAAGCACGTGCTTTTTTTAGTTGTTGCCGGTATAAAATTTTATGTTTTTATTATTGTTGTTGTTGTTTTTGTTATTACATACAATTACTTTGTGTTTGTTATATACCAGACATGGCAAATGCGGCACCAAAAAAAAAAATAAACAAAAAGTCGTTTAGTAAATAATAAAAAAATAATTTAATAAATTTTGGGGTAAAGTGTTTGTAAAAGTCATATACTAAAATCATAATTAATTCTGTTATAATTAATTACTGAAGAAGAAGAAAACATTTTTATTGAAAAATTTAACGGACACAATGAATATGCCAGACTGCCGCAGTTTCGTCCAATTCAAGGACTCGCCAGTGGTTAATTTATGTATCAATTGAACAAAGTATTTTATATTGTTAAATTTCTCTATATGAAAAACTTTTAACTTTGTGTCGTAGTGAGTTTCAAACCCACAGCCATACATCAGACTATGACTCGTAGCATCACCTCTTAGCGAGTTGAGCCACCTTCTCTTTATAATCCTATTGTTATCTCTTTTTTCAGAACATAAATTTTAATTAAAAAATGTTAAATAAATAACAACTTAAAGAATATAATTAAGGAGTAAGAAAAGCAAACGGTACTAAAGATCACAATTTGAAAACATAATTAAAAATGGATCCTCAACAGAAAACAAATATTTCCAAGTTGCAGTCTTTCCTCCATTTAAACTTTAACTGTGGGAAAAGTCATTTATTTCTCAATTGCCATTTACCAAAATTGCATTTTGGGGGAATAGCCATTGTAGTTCTTATATTTGGTAAAATATTTGGACACATTTAAACTTTATTCGTGTGGAATTTATAAATTTATGAAAACCTCGACGACTATACTCCAGTAAATCAAAAAAAATATTTCAGATTTTAAAAATAAAAATTTGTATGAAAATTTGCTATCAAATAAAGAAAAAAACTTAATTTAAAGTTGTATTCATTCGACATTAAAAGTTTAATTAAACGAAAATGCTTCTGGCCTCAAGCTCGAGCATTTTCATTTAAATAAAGGAAAAACTGTTAAACTTCCCAGGTAGAAATCGCCAACCGTAGCAAAAAAAAATAGTAGTGGCAAATCTCTGCTATTTTTGTAAAACCCACCGTGTTAAAAATGATTAAAGGTACAACTAATATTGCACTAGGAAAACACTATTTTGTTTGCAAAGCATGTGTTTTGCCAGTACCGCCCGCATAATTCTTTGCCAATATTTTTTTTTTTTTTGCCAATATTACAACCAATTAGAAGCATTTTTTTTAAATATTTTATTATATTTCACATATTTAAATATGATGTATACAGGTGCGGATACATAAAAATTTTTTGGGGGGAAGTTAGAATATTTTTTATTAACTTTTTAATAGTTTTTCAATTTTTGTACTGGAAAACTTTATTATTGTGTGAGGAAATGTCAAATTTTCACTCCCACTGAATCCGCGCCTGGATGTATAAGACTAAGTTCGAACTGTATTGCTGCTTTTCAAATGTGTTTTATTATACATATTTCTCAAAATTAATTTAATTGACTATTTTAAAAGCACTAAATTTTTTGAATTACCAACGTTATGCCAACGGTGGCAAAATTGCTCAAACCAACGGTTGGCCACTGTTACCAATCGGGTAACAGGACATTGCTGTCAAGATTGTTAATCCCACGTTCTGCCAACGCATAACCGACCGTCGCAGACGCTTTGTCAACACTGTGCCCATTGCATTTTGTAAATAAAGAATGGCCCAGTTATAATCTGGACGCATTCATAACGTTGTTGCAGCGCCCCCAGTGTATGAAATTTTAAACCATTTACATATCGCACCTGTACCTCTAAACAGAGTCAACTCAAAATTTTTAAATTTTCACTTTTTGCAAGAAAACGATGCACAGTGATCATATCTACCTACTGTAAAAATCTTACACATTTTTTTCTACTCTTTCTCAAAAAAAAATTCAGTTGTATCCCTATTTGTGTTATAAGAGTAGCTTCTTTAAAATCAACTAAAGAGACATATTTTGAGTTGTCTCCAAATGTAAACCCAATTCATATCAGTGTTTTTTGAACTAAAGAGAAATATTTTAAGTTCTGCCTGTGTTTATGTCATAACGGATTATTTTAATGATGTTCTATTTTGTTTTGTCCCTCTTTCGCTGTTATGGGTAAGTTTATTGTACTGTTTTATATCGGTTTGCTTCTCTATTGATGAAATTGTTTAGTTTTTTTTAATTGTCAGTTTCAGATAAAGAGGAACAACTCAAAAAACTTGTTATTTTTTGATAATCACTGAAAAAATCGCAAAAACAACTACCGTTCTGTACTCCTTATACGTATTTCTTTACAATGGCATAATTGTTTTTATTTTTTTTTAGTAAATAATAAACAAAAACAGTTTTTTGCCTCTACTGAAAATTTGTAAATTTTGAGTTGACCCCCTTTAGAGGTACAGGTGCGATATGTTGTTGACAAGACATATACCGTTATTTGACATAATTTTCAAGTCTGTCATTCGAATAGTATTTCGTACAGACAAATAGTATTTCGTACATGGAACAAAAAAGACGTGAAGAAATTTTGCACACTTTCTTAAAAAATCCAACATTCAGTGGTTCGAAAATTTCTAAAATACTTAAGACACAATTCACACAATTTCGACCAATCGAAAGATATTGGGCAAATGTAAAAAATAAATTGAAGAAGAGTAATAAAGAAGCAAAAAATGAAGTTATAATGTTACAAAAATGGAACCAGAGTGCTAAAAAAGTAAAGCCGAAGGATGTGCAAAAATTAACGGGGAGCATCAACAAACATGTCCGTTCTTTTATTCGTAACAAAGAAAATTAATTTATTTGTATGATTTTCCTTAAAGCTGAATAAATTTCCTTTAATTTGGTGTATAATTTATAAAAATGTGTCTGTTATTTACAAAGTTATAACTACTTTTGTGCGTCCAGATTATAACTGGGCCATTCTTTATGACAATTCTCCAATTCATTAAGTAGATTCACTATTATTTGAAAAATATATCAACATTTTTTTTATTTTTTTTAAATAAAACTTTTGCTTTATGGTTCATAACATTAACTCGATAGAACTTTTTGTTTAAGATTTGTATTTGAGAGGATATAATATTTAATTAATAGTAAAAAGTCGTGCTATGTAAAAAATCTCTTCTTTCCATAGACTTCTGATAAAACTTTTTTAGTGGAAACAAACAATTTTTAGTGAAATAAATTTGGTTCAAAATGTTGACCTGTTGTTTGCAAGTTTTTATCGAAGATTTATTTACTGATATGTCTAGTATAAATACAGATTTTATGTGTCCAATTTTTAAAGCAAATTTAAGTGGACGTCTTTCAACTTTTTCAGATATGGTAATTTTATGTTTAATTTATATCCATAAAAATATAAAAGATGTTTATGAACTTCCCAAAAAAAAAAAAAACTGAGCCATAAAATATTTCCCCGTCGGTCTAAAAACAAAAATACCCACAATTGAAAAAATACGTTAACTCTTTTTTGGCTTTTAATTTGGGTTAAGAAGTGCAAAATTCTCTTTGAAAAATGTTCACCGTTTTTCAGTGCGGATTTTTGTTGATTAGTTTAATATAGTGCGGTCCTCCGTAAGATTGTGAAATCCCAAATTTGGCCCTTCAAGCCATTAATGTGCTTACCCCTGTTTAATACTATGTATATATAAATTTTTTAAGTATATAAGGGAGGTTATATTTTATATAAATGTAGTGGTAGATGTTAAAAAATGCAAACATAGTTGCTATAGCAGTAAAAGTGGTGGTGGTAAATTTTAGTTTTAAAAAATCCTAGTCTAACAAATACATAAACATGTAAGTAAAGCACGTGGTTTTTAAACCATCTATGTAAAACTTCTTTTTGTAGTTGTGTACAATATTTTCTTCTTAAAATGCATTTGATTGGGTGGCACTGGGTTAAACTGGAAATTTATTCGGTGGGGAGTTTAATGGTTTTTTTTTTTGTGCAGCAAAATGTTTTTAAAGAAATAAATAGTAACGGAAAATGGAATCGAATACATTGACGAAGAAGGCAAGTAAAGTATTTAATTCCAATAGTCTTATTTCCTGTAATATCAATAGGTTTTTCTACAAATTAAACCCTTTTTTAAAAATTGCATCTTAACTAGATCTATATTAATTTTGATTTTTAATGTAAATTATTGAATATCGCACAAAATTTAAAAAAAAAAAAAATCACTAAAAAAATTTAACAAATCTATAAAACATACAAAGAAACCGAAGCGCCAGGCTTTTAGTTCTTTAAAGTTCATTACAATGTTGTCTACCTGTACGTATGATTATTATAGATTAATATTAATATTCATCATACGCCTTCGTATCGGTTAAGGGTTTGGTAAAAGGTCAACAAAATGAAATAAAATAAAAAAAAGTTTAATATAACGGCAAGGTTATATGATCATATATGGTCATCCATATTCGTACATAATAGAAAAATTAATCTTTAGTTCCTTATATGGACAAATATGGTGTTATAGGTTCATATATTATTTTATATGGTCATCCATATACGTTAATACATTATATAATTTTTGTATTTTTGTTTTGAAAATTTTGTATTTAAAAAAACTGTTTTAATAAAAAAAAAACAATACTATTTAAAAACCTAATTGCAATTTTAAAAAAGTGCCCAGCAAAAAATTTTCAAAAAGGTAAGCAGAACGCATTCCATACTAGATTACCTACTCGATTCTTTTAACAGGGCGTGAGACTAAAATAATTGATTCTTTAGAATTGATTATTTTTTTTACCGAAGAACCATTTACTTTATATTTTTAAGAACTACATACATTTTTTAATAAAGAAATAGTTCCATTGTAAAACTACGAAGTACTTACACAAAAAAAAATAAATAAATAGTTCCCTAGAAAAAATAAGAACTACTTAAATTTAAAAAAAAGAAGTAGTTCCATAAGTAAATTCAGCTTTTACTTACACGTGATTCTCCTAGGTCACTCAAATATAACGATCAAAACTCATACGGAAATAAAATCCTAAAAAGTGAAACATCGAATTGTTATGATAACATGGATTTGTCATAATTTTGGAGCTATAAACCACGAAAATATAAATTTTTAAAAAAGAAGAACAATTCAAAATTGAAAAACAAAAATATGACTCACGCACAGTCACCCTCGAAATTTTTTTTTACACTCACTCACGATAACCTCAGTAATTTCAACTGTTACTCACAATTTTCTGCTCACGTGCGCTTCCCTAATTTATACCTAACCACAGTTTAACAAAATTTAGGCAACATGCAATTTCTGTTTTTAGTATTATTTTCCAGCAAATAAAAATTTGTTTGAAAAAATATATGAGATAAATTCTTTAAAATTGTATAACTTCTTTTTTCAAAATTAGGAACTACTTGCAATAACGTACTTTTATTAAGAAAAAGTATATGATTACTTCTTGAGTACAAAAAGTTATACATACAAGTTAATAACATTGTTATTTTCTTTTAAGTAAATAATTACTTTGTTATTGAGTTCATGCTTTCTGGTTTAAATTTAAAGAATTGGTTACAATACTACTTTTTTGACTCTATCGTTGGAATGAGTTTGGTATTGCAGTTACTAAATTTGGCAATGAGATATGTAAGCAAGTGTGGGCATCACCTTCTTTTTGGAATGTGTAATTTTTTCCTGGGTGGTTTTAAATGGCGCAAACATTCTGTTTATTGTCACATAAAAAAACGAAATATTTGCCGATAAAACGACATTTTAAACAACTTTAAAACAAAAGGATAATGCGACCACATTAAATTAAAACATTATGAACAATATTAATATTATAAGTTTTTTAAACAGGATCTTACAGATACAGATAAAGATACGAATTACTCAAAAATTTATATTTTTTCTCTTACACACAGAGAAATAAAGTGCCAACCGAATTGAAAAGTTTATATTAATGGTAACAACTAATAAATTCAGTAAGTATAACGATATTTACATTCGATTTCTGAATATGTTGGGCGTTGCAACTAAAATACAGTTGTTGCGAAAACTAATTTTAAGTTGTGTCAACCGTCTGAAACTAGTGATAACCGAATTTGAGTGGTAGTAAGCGAATTTCAGTTGGCAAATAGCTAAACTTTTCTCTGTGTGTACATTCATAAAAATAAACCTATAAAGATAGCAAAAAAAAAAAAAAAAGCTACCAAAAATCATTAAAACATTAACTTACAGAAAAAACTACTAAAATTAGCTGTTTTTTTTACTAACTATTAGTAATATAAAAATAGCAAAAATAAATCTATTGATTTTTCAAATATGTAGTTATATTTGAGCAAAATTTAAGTAAATTGAATGTAATAAAAAAAATCTGCTAAAATCAGCAAAAACATTTACTAAATATTAGGAGACAAAAAAATCATGAAATTTTTTAAGTTTTTTTTTAGTTTTTTTTTTTTTTTAATGCGAAATCAGCAATCTACAATTTTTTAGTAAAAGTTTCGATTGATTGTAGCAAAAAAAAACTTTTATTTACATTCTAATTAATTTGAGGTAAATATAGCAAAAATTTTGTTAATATTACAGTTTTTGTTTGCTATTTTGAGCCTACAAATATTTAAAAAAAGTTTTTGCTAATTTTAAATAAAAATGCCATTTTTAATTAATGCCATTTTCAATTAATGTCATTTTCAATTAATGCCATTTTCAATTAATGCCATTTTCAATTAAGGGGGGACATGACATTGGCCGTTTTTCGAAATCGACTTTTTTTATAATTTTGTATTTTAGTAAATATTCTTCACATTCTAAGAAAAACAATTTCATGGAAAAATTCCTACGGGTTCAAAAGTTACAGCCGGATTAGTGAGAGCGTATTTTTAATTTTCGAGCTACCTACGTACGGCAGCTGGTATATACTTGTTTTACTTGCTACATAAATGCGCCAGAGTGAAAGGATATGAAGCTTCAAAAGAAGCCCGAATTGCTAAACGATTGCTAAAAACTGTAAGAAACAGCACAAAACAAGATAATGAAGGCATACAGTACGAAGCAGGCATGGCAGATTGAAGGTAACCTTTTTTTCTTTGTTCACAAGCTATGAACGCGTTTATCTGGAAACCATGTTTTTCGTACTGGTTGCGGCACTAGCGGGTTCATTTTTTGACGAAATTTTTTTTTTTTTGTATTTTTTTAAACTTGATTCGCTATCGTATGACACGAGCTTTTTTAAAATTTTTTATTCGATTTTTTATGAATTTTTAAAGTCAATATTTTTTCGAAAAAACACACTTTTAAATTTGGAACATCACCAAAAATTGAAAAATTTAAAAAAAAAGCTCGTGTCATACGATAACCAATTTTGTTAAGATTTAAAAAAGTAATTTTTTTCCAGATCGGACAATTTTTGCGACTTCCAGCGCTGCAACCACGAGGCCCCGTTTTTTTCTCTGCCGCCATTTTGGAGCCATAATATATTTTTTTGAATTTTTTTTGGAAAAATGTTTGTTTTTGACTGAGTTATGAATTTTTAAAAAAATATCTGTCCCCCCTTAATGCCATTTTGAATTTATGCCATTTTCAATTAATAATAAAATGCCATTTTAAATTAACTAAAATTCACATCGAATATAACTAAAATCTATAAATTTAGCAGTTTTTCTGAAGGATTATTTTTAACCAGTTTTTAGTAGCTTTTTCTGTTATTTTTACACGTTTATTTCTATGAGTGTACGATTAAAAAAAAAACTTTTTATATTCTTAGTAATTTTAAATGAAAATGTAAACTTACAGTTCAACAATTTATACTAACTGAACGTTTTGAGTAGTTCATAGTTGCAATTAAAAAAAAAAATATACTCCAAAATTTGTCCACAATGTTTTAATTTAAGTAACGGTTATACTTATATTTGCACTTCATAAGGTTAACAATAATTTCTGAAACACATTTCTTATTTTTGTATGGACTTATTTGTCTAAAAATAATAGTTAAAAAAAAATGTTAGAAACTATTTCTGAACTTAATATAATTTTAAAATAAATCCTTATGAATTAGATTAAGAATTGAAGTTGTTTACAATCGATCTTAAAAATGTGTTTATAAAACTGATTAAATACACAATTTTTATATGTTTCAAACTCTTTCTATGGGTATATGGAGTCATATATACTTCCTTATATGTTTATATATGAGCGCTTTTTCTACATTAGGAATTTCATTTACTTCGATATTTGCCCATATATGGCCCTCTTTAGCGAATATGAAATAACATATACTTCCATACATTGAAAGAATTATTCTTCATGATATTAATGAAAGAATTTCATATAATTTTTTTCGTAGATTCAATGAAAAATTTCATACCAGAAATTCAATTAATATTTTAAAATCTTTCATAAACTTATTTTCATATAATTTTATAGTTTCATAAAAAAAATAATTTGATTTCATAAAATATCTAATCATAAATTTAACGAAAATTTTCTTTAGAGTTATGAAATTATTTCAAAGAGTTAATTTTTTTTATTTTTTCATAAAATTTCATAATTTTATTTATTTTTATACATTTTAAACTTTACTTTTAAAGTTTATTTAATACTCACGTCTTCAACATATATTTTTTTTATTTTGGTCTTCATTGGCTTAATTCCAATGAATTCATGAAGAGTTTCATTAATTAGATGAAACTTTTTAATATTATAGAATTTTATGAAACTGTTTTAGAATGATTCATTAGTTTTATAAGTATTTTCATACATTATACAAAGCATTTCATAAACTTTGAATTTAATTAAAAATGTTTCATAGATTCTATAAAAAGTTGCCATGGACGAGTTCCAGTGACAATTTTCATTAACCGTACGATGCATACCCAACTTTTTCTACGAGAACCCACACCCGGGATACGTTTGTACCTACTTGCTTATTTTGGCTTTTTGTCATGTTTAAATGGTCCAATTTAGGTAGATGTCGACTTTGGAAGCTGGAAGCTCCTGAACCACTGATCCGAATTGGATCAAATAACCTTTAAAAGATTAGAAATTATTTATATTTCCTAGATCCGAATACCCTAAGTTAAGCCGTTCCTGAGTTACAGCACTGCAAAGTTGCAAGTGGATTCATTTGTACCCGGGTGTGTGTTCTAGGGTTAAAGCTATGAAGACATTCATTACCCAAGTGAAGATAATTCTCTCAGTGTACAGATGTGTTATGGGCTCCATAGAATATGTGCGTTCAAAAAATTTATCAAATTTGACAAAACCCCCCTCAATTCTTATTTGATGTATCAAAGAGTTCATGGCATACAGAGAAAATAGATTCATCGTTGCTATTGAATATCTTACCAACCGAATGGCAATTGAAACATAATGTACCAACCATTGTCTTCAAAAAAAATTTGAAATCTTGTTGAAATACAGATTTTAAAAGAAAAAAACAAACTGACTTTTAAACCAAATTTGCGCTTTTTATTCGGTCTAAATCCGATTTTGATAAATCAGTAATAAATATTAATCATACGCCTAGGCACGTATTATGTAAATATATACAAAATTATTTGTTTGGCACCTGAGCGTATGAGTATTATTTTAAATACATAATACGTAAGCCAATAAAAGCTGTTTAAAATTGTAGTTACATTATACAGTAACATCTATCCATAAAAACGACAACTATAACAAAGAAATTGTCCGCTAATTGCTGGAAAATTTAAAACTAAATAATTTGGTTCTATATTTCCTCATAAAATGTTTATACTCACAATTTTAGTTTTCATGTTTTTGTTGTTCATAGGATTTCACTTTTCTTCACAGTTTACATTAAACCCTCACTTTTCATCTAAAAAATATGATAAAAAAAAAACTTACAACAAAAGATTAACTAAGTAATTTTGTTGTGTTTTTTTTATTTTTTTTATATATAACATTTTAGAAAGTAAAAGTTTTAACCAGGGACCGGAAGTTTATCCAAATGCATGGTTTTTACCTTAAGTCTGAGAACAGGTAAACAAAATATCTTTGCGAATCAAAGAATTTGCGTTAAAATGGTATCGAGTTGTTAGTGCATATTTTTGCATATTTGGCTATAAATCCATTTTTAGCATATTTTGCTTTAAATGCATATTACTATTGTATATTTTAACTTGTTTTACTTAAATTAATATTTTTATAGTGTATTTTTAATTATTTAGCTTTAAATGCATTTTAAATAGCTTTTTTTATTTTCTCGTAAAAAAAAATCGCTTACAATTTTATTTTATATTTTACCAACTTGAATATACAAAGATTACAGAATATCCAATTTGCTCAAGCCCTGTTGAATTTTCTCTTAAATTGTATATGCAAACTGGGATTAAGGAAAACAGTTTCTGAGAAATATTATACAATACAAATTAGCTTTAAAATTAAATTAAAATTGCTTAAAAACATGAAACATAATTAAAATAAATGCCTCTCAGTTCACGTTTTTTTTTTTTTTTTTTAAATCTCAGTTCATGTTTTTAGAAGATAGACGTAGATACGGTTTGGTTTACCTCAAAATGTTAAAGTTGTATATGTTGTATTGTAAAAATAGAGATGGTAAAATTTTATTTATTTTATATCAATTTGATGAAGATTTTCTGTAGGGTATTCTCTCTGTCAGCACACTTGAACATAGTACACTAAACATAGCAGTGACGTCCCGTCTAAGGTGCGGAGGTGTTCTCTGAACACCCTAAACTATTTTAATAATCATGTAAACTTTTTATTTTTATAATTTTTCCTAAAGTTCAAAAATATTTCAGCAACATACTACATATACACCATTTATTCAATTGTTTTAATCTCTATACAATTGTGTTTGTATATTTTTTTATTGACTGCGTTCAAACTGTTAAAAGAACCAAAATAGCATTAGCACATGCAACAAAAAACGAATACAATAATTTTCTAAACTACGTGATCAACATTGTTGCTAGTAATTCAAACTAGAATGTATGAAGATGTTCAATAACAGGCAGAGAACAAATTTTCTATGCATAATGAAATGCATATTTAGAAAGTTGCAAAAGAAATACACGTTAAAATTGTTCAACATGACGTATCGAACCATCTTAAAATTTTTAAAGACAACATTATTGCAGAAACATACACAATTAAAAACAAAAACATATGTACTAAACTGCGTAATCAACATTGCTGCTACAAATTCAACAAAAAATGTATGCAAGCTGTTCAATATGCCAATTGAACCAATTGGCTGAGCAAAATGAATTGTTTAGCAGCAAAGTTAAAAAGAAAATATACGCTAAAATTGTTCAATTTTTATATTGAACCACTATTAAAAGTATTAGATACACAACATTGTTGCTGTCTATACCTAGTGAAGACAATTGTAGGGAAAATTCCATTTTTGAAGGGAAGTTAACAAAAATATATGCTTTTTTTCAAAAATACAAAACAAATGATAATAAATGCCCAAAAATATTAATTTTACTTACAAATTGCCTGCGTGGATACAAAAAATGTTGTATACAATTTTAATATTTTTTTAAACAAAATTTTTTGTAAAATTTAGGGACTTTGCAGGTTTTAATGCGGTGCTTTCACAATTATTAGGTCTCTGCATGAAATTAGTCCATTTTTCTATTTGGCCGAATAACTCGATTGATTTTTTTGGTTAATGAAGAAATTATCTTTTCTTTAAGAAAAGGGAAAAATAATTTGATGGAATATTTTAAACGTGCAATATTATTTTCTTTAAGAAAAGAGAAATTAATTTGATGGAATATTTTTAGAAAGGTTAACTTAACTGGGGCTCAAATTGAATAAATTACACCGGTCGACACGATTTTTGGGTCTGACTTCTAAATGACAAATTTTGGTTTCTTTTATGTTACAAGTAAAGGGAAACATATTTTTTTTATCAAAGTTTGCTCTTTGAACTAAGTGATTCCTACTGCTGAACGTAAAATCTCGAAAATTTTCATATAAACGTAAAACAGCAAAAGCAAACATTAAAAGCTTGGAATGGGTATTTTGGCGTTTTTCGATGTCTAGAATCCAAATTTCGACATTAAAAGAGAAACCCAAGAAAAAAATATTATTTTGTCGACCGGTGTTATTTTCGGTATTCGTAACACAGAGAGAATTTCACTGGACGAAAAATAATGAAAATGTTCACGTAATTATTTTAAATTTTTCTTCACAAAATGAACGAAATATTTCATAAAATAAATATAATTAACTCATAACTAGTTTTTCGATGAAACTTCATCATTGACTGAATAAAACTTTTAACAAACAAAAACATATTTTTCAAAATAATTTATGAAAACATTATTGCCTTTAAGTTTGATTCAAACGATGTCCACCCCTGGCCACCCATATCTACTATTTCTCAGTATTAATGATACAAAATGTCATTTTCAAAAGAAAATACATAATTTGAAAATTTGTTTCACCAATATGGGGAAATAGTAGATATGCGTGGACAGAGATGGATAGATTGTGAATTGTCGTTTATCATGAAGATAGTTTTCTCAATATATATAAAACAAATAATAGAAACCGCTCTAAATTTTGTATCAAAAATTATAAATACAAATGTTTTTGATTTATAATTCCTAAAAAAATCGTTCAACAAATTTTAGTAGTGATCAGAAAATTTCTGTGGAAAATTCGTTATTATTGAGATCTTTTTAAAAAAAATGTAAAACGAATTATATTGTATAACTTTCATTATTATAATTCATTCGATGTTATTCATCTAATGTATTTGATGTTATTATATCCATTAGTCTAATTTGAACTACATACATGCATTGATAATCAATCAGAATTACATATTTAATTTTTTTTTTTTATTTTTTGTTAAATTAAATTTATAAATCGTGTAGGAAAAATGTAGGGAACATTTTTTTGAGTGTAGTAAAAAAATTAAATTTTTATAGCAAATGTAGGGAATTTTCAAAATATCGAATACGCACAAAGGCAGAAATTCAAATTCGAAAACCCGACGTATTAAGCTGGTTTATAAATAAAAAAGTAAAATTTATAACAAAAATTCCAATCTCAAAAACAAAAAGATAAAAACACAAAAAAAGATTATAGAAAAAAAAATTGAAATGTGGAGAACACCCAGTTGAACACTTCACCGCACGTCCCTGAAACATAGGTACTAATGTTGTATTGTAATGATATATATTTTAAAATTAAATTTTACCATCTCTATTTTCTATACGACAATACAACATTTAGCACACCCAAAAGAATTAGCATCGTTTAAACATTAAATCGATCACAACTGCCGACGTTGAGCGGTCATTTTATATGTTCTAAAACTTTTTGAGAACCAAAAGACTAAATTTTACATATGAAAATAAAGGATCCGCCATCTAACGTTTTTTTTTTTAACTAGTGCTTATTTCGTGAATGGTAACACTTAGCTCATGTCTGATTTGACAGATAATTAGTTTTATCCTTCCACTGAACTAATATGGTCCGTATGTTCGTTATCTTGTGAAAAAAGTGAAAGAAACTGGCATCCTCATCGATAAACCAAAGCGTGAAAAGCCAAAAACAGTGCGTACACCCGAGAATATTGCTGCTGTGGCAGAAAGTGTGCGTGAAGCGCCATCAACATCAATTCACCGTCGTTTTCAACAATTGAACATTTCGGAAACATCATTGAGACGAATTTTGAATAAAGACCTTGGTATGACGCCATACAAAGTCCAATTGGTTCAGGAGTTCAAAAAAAAAAGTTATTTGGCGGACCCTTTATATAAAAAAATTTATTTTTACAAATAAAGATTTTATTTAAATTTATTTAAATAAAGATTTTATTTAAATTTAAATAAATATTTAAGAAAACAATGAGACTGGATAAATTAAAATTTTTTTATTCATATTATGTTGTGTTTTTTGTTTTTAATAAAATAATAAAAAAAAAAATAAGTGCAAATTTTTTTAATTTATAGGCGCCTAAAACACACTTTTTTAGCACATAAAGTTCCTGTCCCTGATTTTAACAACTCTTTTAACAAACATTTTCTTGTATATTTTAAACATACACAAATGATAAAGTAAAAGTTGTTCCATCTATTTGTAATGCTGCAGTAAACTTTTCATCAAAATATATATAAAATACATAGAAATATAACATAAAATTTAAATACTTTAAAGAAAAATAAATCCACAACATCATATTTATATGTATGTCATAAAATAAGACAAGCTTTTTATGATTTACAACATTTTTGTTATTTTTTTTTTACACACATACTACGACAGTTCGCTCACGCATTTATATACTACACACAAATACAGCTTTAACATTTACATGTTTAGACTTAAATCTCTATACTTCACACAACAGTTTGAATACGAATATGTTTAACATTTTGTTACATTTCAACAAAAATTATATATAAAGTGCTTGTCTTTTGTTTATAAATTTGTATATTTTTAATGTTTTTTATTTTATATGTTGTTATTCTTATTTTTTTTTTTTTTTAGTTTTTTATGCTTAACACGTTCAACTTGTTATCACATGCAAGCTTATCATAAATGTCTTCCCTTTTATTTGCTCATTTTTTGTTTTTGTAACAAAATCTAGCATAAAAAATAATAATGTTTTTTTTTTTGAGTTTTTTGTGAGTTTTTTTTTGTTATTATAGTTGTTAGATGTTGGTAATATGTTACCTTGTGTCACGTGACATGTGTTTTTTATAATATACACATTAATTTGTGCTGTTGTCGTTGTTGCAGCTGCTCTGGTGTTTTATTTGTGATGATAAAGTTATAAACTCTTGTTATATTTTTTGATAGGTTCAAAATTTTGTAAACAGAGTTGCCAAGAGTTTATATTTTTAAAATTTTGCGATTTCTGAACAAAAGAGCCTGATTTGGACATATCACATATTAAGGAAGTAAAAAGGTGGTTAAAATTTTTTCCAAACCCACTTTTTCCTTTAGCAGTTTAATAATTTCAAATTCAATTAACTTTTTCGTTATGTTGGATTTTGGGGATTTTTCAAAAGCAGTCAAGGTTGGGTGAAGTAGAACATTGTGAGTGAAGTTTGATATATTAAAAAAAACATACTTAAATTAATAAAACAATCACTGTAATCATTAATACACTAAAAGAATTATTCTTCATGATATTAATGAAACAATTTCATAGAATATTTTTCGTAGCTTCAATGAAGAATTTTATTATATCCAAGAAATTTTATTAATATTAAGAACTTTTTCAAATACTTTTTTTCATAAAATTTCATAGTTTCATAAAAAATATCATTTGATTTCATAAATTATCTCTTCATAGATTTAATTAAAATTTTCTTTGGAGCTATGAAATTATTTCAAAGATTATTTTTTTATTTTTTCATAAAATGTTATAATTTTATTAATTTTCATAAATTTCAAACTTTAGTTTTAAGATTTAATTCCCAAGAGTTCAACATATATTATAAAGTGCTTTATTATTTCAATAAAGCCTTCCATTAATTTTGGACTTCTATGAAATTGTTTAAAAAATCATATGGAGCGGTTCATTCATTCTAATGAATTTTTTGAGACATTCATGAAGAGTTTTATTAATTCCAGGAACTACTTAATATTAAAAAATTGTGTGAAACTGTTTCATAAATTCTATCATTGTCGGAATGAATGATTAGTTTTATGAAGATTTTTATAAATTCTACAAACATTTTATAAACATTGACTTTAATGAAACCTGTTTATACATTTGTTTAAAATAATTTACTACCATTTACTGATTATTTAGTTTCATTCATTATTGTCATTTATTTAAAGTTTCATTCGAATTTAAAAAATGGAATATTGTAGTTTATTTGATTCCGTTACAGTTATTATAAATTAGTTTTTTTTTCCAAAAAAATGGTTTCTTTATACTAGGGCGGCTCAATAAGTTCGTGACTTTTCGAACTTCCCTAGTAGTTATATAAAATGCAACACTGCTCCCATCAAGTACTACCTGTTAATAAACTACTGTCAAATTTTGAGCAAGTTCCGTCATTTACTTTGCGTTTAACAGCTGTTCAAAACATACAACCTCGTGGATTTTTTTAAAAGTGGAAAAAAGTGAATTTTGAGTGCTCATGAAACATTATTTTTTACGAAAAAAAACCGTCAATGAAACCAAGGAAAAGCTTGATAAATACTATGGGACTCTGCACAATCGATTTCAATGTTAAAAAAAGTGGTTTACTGACTTTCGTTGTGGTCGCACAAGTACAAATGAGGCTGAACGTTCTGGACGGCCAATTGAGGGGAATACGCCCGAAAATGTCGAAAAAATCCACGATATGGTGTTGGCCGATCGAAGAGTAAAAGTGCGTGAGATTGTTGATGCCATAGGCATTGCATATGGCAGTGTGGTTTCGAGTTTAAATGATCAGTTGGGTTTAAGAAAGCTGTCTGGATGGGTGCCGCATTTGCCCTCAATTGACCATGAACGTAATCGTGGCCAATAAGGTGACGGCAACAGTTTTCCATTACCTTCAAAAGGGAAAAACAATAAACGGCGAATATTATGCCAACTTATTGGACCGATTTAACGAGAATTTAAAAAAAAAAACGACCCCATATGGCCAAGAAATGCCTATTTTATGGACCTCGAAAAATCCTATTTTTTGGAAGGGATACAAAAATTGAAGAAACGTTGGACTAAGTGTATTGAGCTAAAAGGAGATTATGTTGAAAAATAATTTTTTTTTTTGCAAAAAAAAAACTGTGTTTCATTTAAAAAATCACGGGCTTATTGATCCGCCCTCGTATACAAAATTATATCAATTCAAATTACACGAAATTGAAAAAGTTTATACAAATACTACAGCCATACAAAAAAAAATGTGTATGCAATGATGTGTGTCCACAGTTTGTAGAAAAAAAAACTGAAATAATTTCAAATAACAGAATATAACTATTATGTTTACTGATCTGTAGTTTAAAATTCAACATTTATTTTTAACAATATTTAAAAATAATTAACAAGAAACATCCCAGCAAGAACAGTGACGGTCAAATGACCGGTCAAATGACCGGAACTGCTGATGGAAATATCCATCAGCGCGTAGAACAAAGTTTCTATCATTTTCTAAAGGTCAATATGAAAAAAGTGATGGAAACTTTGTGTACGTGTGATTTTGCATCTCCCTCTAATTTATAAATTCATAAGTTAGAGGAAGATGCAAGATTTGCATGTGTTAGTTTCGGTCATCCATTTCTTGTAGGGATTTGATTTAAATGAAAAGTAAGTAAACTGATTTAGGGCCATTATTACAACTTGCCTTTAAAGTAATTGTTAGTAAAAGGTAACTTTAGCTAAAGTGAGGAAAAAAGTGAGCTATAATGTTTTTCGTTATTACAACTTCCGAATAAAATAAAATTAATATTTTTGATAATGTGGCAGCAACAAACTAAAAATCAATTATTGGTTTATGAATTGGTTTATAAAAATACGTAGTGGCAACGTACTTTTATTTATTTGTTTACAAACAAACAATAATTTGTGAAATTCGGTTGTGAAATTCGGTATTTTCTTCTTTTTCTTTATAGAGCAGAAAGTGTGGTAACTTTAAACACATAAACCTTACGTTTAAAGTTAAAGGCAACAATATCTTCCCTTTAGCTTATCGGTCACTTTTAGCTTAAAGTATACTTATAATAACGAAAAACTAATAATCTGTCAGATAGCATCCGAACTTTAGCTATTGTCAAGTTGTAATAATGGCCCTTAAAGTGTTAAATTACATTTTCAGTTAATTTAAACTACATACTTATTTTGAGTGTATGAAATCGTTTCATAAATTCAATGAAAATGTTCATTAATTACACATAGACATTAATTAATCATAAACATTGACTTTAATGAAACCTGTTTTATAGATTCTAGGAAAAGTCTGAATGGACGAGTTCCAGTGACAATTTTCATTATAGTTATGAAGAAATTTATTCCTGAAGTGAAGAGAATTCGCTCAGTGTTGGTCAGAAAGTGAAAATACCTAAATCAATTCGACTGAAAATGTATGGTAGTCAAAGGGTTAATGTGATGTTTTTGTATAGCAAAAAAAAAACTCTATAAAAACTCTATTGAATTTTTTATTACCTATTTTTTATTTACTATTTCGAGTATTACGAATTTTTAATAATTTGAAGTTAATTTTACAATTAGAAATAAATTCTTAACTATTGTCTTTCGTCGTATAAATTTATTCCCATTGGCAACCCTTTTTACTTTTTAACAGGGATGGCAGGCAATACCGCTAAAATACCGTTATCGATTCAAAACCCTCTCAACTGACTATCGTTATCCCTAAAATACCGTTACCGAAATAATTTAAATACCGTTGTCCTTAAAATACCGTTACCGAAATAGTTTGACAGGATACAAAAAAAAAATAATAATCGCAGTTAATAGATATATCTTCCCAAATTTTGATTATAAACTAGCCAGTCATTAAAAATATCAAAAATATCAATCGTCATTAACATTACCTGAATAACTAAAGTAACGTTACCCTTAAAATACCGTTACCAAAATAACTTGAAACCCGTTATCCTTAAAATAATGTTACTGAAATAACTAAAATACCGTTACCGCCAAAATACCGTTACCGAAATAAGTAAAATAACGTTAACGCTAAAAATCCGATACCGAAATAACTGAAACATCGTTACCCCTAAAATACCGTTACCGGAATAAACCAAAATATCGTTACCCTTACCGATACCCGCATCGAATCGGTTACCATCCATGCTTTTTAAAGACATTTCGTGACCCCATAAATTGTAGACAAATAAAAAAATACGTTTACAAAATAAAAAAATAAAAAAACAACAGCCCTAACGTTTATGTTAATAGCAGGCTTTTTGTTTAGACTTTATTCCACTTACATGATGTATCCATTTACCAAAAATAATACTTAACAACTCGACAATAAAGAGCCATAACGTTTTTTGGCTAGATTAGCAGTTTTTAGTCATGTTTTGACACGTATTTACTTTAATATTTATATTTAGAATATAAAAAAATTTATTAAGCCTTGTTGTTAAAATTTCTTAATAACAACAACTACATTTTATATTATTATTTTATTACACTAATAGTTCATGTTCTGTTAAACCTCTAACGGGCAGACGCTGTTTGCACTGAAATTCTTCTACAAAAATTTGTATCGTTGCCTACACTGATAATAACACATACAGAGCGAATTTCTGAGACGAGTTTTAATGCAGTTTTTTCTCTAAACTGATGAAGTTTTAATGAAACTTTTTCATTAGTCGCAAGAAATTTTTTATAAATAACATGAATTTTTTCATTAAATTTTATGAAAAACTGCAATACGTTAATGAAAAGTTTCATATGACGAGCTCCAGTGACATTTCATAGATCTAATGCAATAATGTATTAATATAATGCAGAGAATCCTCTCAGTGCATGCATAAAATAACGAAAATATGTCAATATTACAAAATTGTACGTAAAATAAACGAAAATTTATTCATTTTACTAAAGTTTTCGTTGCTTTGACAATAATTTCTTATTTTTATGTATGGATTATTATGAGTGTTCTTTAGGCGATATGGGCCAAAATAGGTTTAGGGAGTATCTCGAAAACTAACGTGTAAAAAGGGAAGTTTTGAAGAAAAATTATTCATCTTACCAAGATATAACTACAATCCAAAAATTATTTTTTTGTGCCTTTCTTTAAGAAGATATGACGATTATCGATTTTTGAAAAAACAAAATAAACAAATACTAAATGTCTTCTCTCTAGTTAAGTTAAGGCGTTGTCCTTTAAAGGTATCCCTATATAGTTCCTTGGACAGAAGTGTCCCAAGGATTTATTATAAAAGTTAATGCTGCAATCTTATTTAGAGTTCATTACCAAGACTAATATAGTTTTTTAGATGTTTAAAAATACATAATTATTTTTTGAAATTTAACAAAATTTTGATTTTGCACGGCAGGCAAAAAATTTTTTCACAAAACATTTAGTAAATTATGTTTTCTATCAAAATATATCAAGTATATACTGTGGGAAGCAAAACTGTCCGGATGTTTTGCATTAAGGTAAATGATATAAAAAAAACGACGTAATGTAGATTGCAATAATAACCAAGGGGGTCGACCAAGACTGCTTTCTGATGGTGATGCCCGGCAGATTGAACGTTTGCTACATAATAAGGACATCAAGACCATAAAAAATGCTGCAAAAAGTATTGGTAAGGATGTCAGTTCCTGGATGGTTAGACGCGTATTAAATAGAATTGGTTTAGTAGACAGTGTGAAAAAGAAAAAGCCAGCACTTTCCCATAGAAATGTGAAAAGACGCCTTCATTTCTGTAAAACCCACAAAAATTGGACAGTAGATGACTGGAAACGGGTTATTTGGAGCACCGAAATGAAAGTCAACCGATACCAGTCTGATGGAAAAGAGTACTATTGGCATAGGCCGCATGAGCGCATCCAAAAGCACCATATGAAGGAAACGATGAAACATGGTGGCGGCAGTATAATGGTGTGGGGATGTTTTACTTGGTGGAACATTGGACCTTTAGTGAGAATCCAAGGTATAATGAAGAAGGAGGATTACCTGAATATTCTACACACAAATTTACCAGAATTTGTTGACGAGAGTGCTTATCCAACCGAAGAAGTTGTTTTTTAGCAAGACGGGGATCCGAAGAACATGGCCAAAATAGTTAAAAGCTGGCTACAAAACCAAACTTTTGGGACAATGGAATGGCCTGCACAAAGCCCAGACCTGAATTCTATAGAAAATGTATGGGCTATTGTGAAAAGAAGGCTGGGAGCATATGAAAACACACCAAAAAATGTTGACGAGCTTTGGGAGAGAATACAACATGAATGGCGAGCTCTTGACCGTGATATCATCCAAAAGTTGTTGGAGAGTATGCCAAAACGTATTGAAAGCGTAATTAAAAATAAAGGCCTTTGGACGAAATATTAATTTGGCAACGTTAATTGGTTTCAACAAGCCCCGCATACAAAAGTGCAAACAGTGCAAAAGTGTCCGAATAGTGAATTTTTTGTTTTTTTTAGTTTTTTTATTTTTTTTAAGCAATTTATATGAGTCTTTGTGCTTTATAATTTAGAATAATGTTCAATTAAATAAAAAAAAATACATATATTTGATAATATACCTATATTTGTATTATTTTCATTACCTTACTTCCTTAAGGCAAAACATTCGGACAGTTTTGCTTCCCACTGTATTAGTATAAAATATTCATGCGACACATTTGTAGTGAATTTTATGAAGGCAGCTTTACCCGTTAGAGGGTTAAGAAAAAAACAACAAGAAATTCTTGACAATATGATGTCTGTATAAGTTGTTCCTTTTAGATTCTACTGTTGTTCATACTTGAAATATTGTTAATCATGCATTTGCGTGTTGTTTAATTTAATTTTTGTGTTTTTATACATTACAGTCTTTGATACGAATTCGTTAGTTATTATTAAATAATTTTCTTATGGTTTTATTATAATGTTCAACTATGTTTAAGTCATTATTTGTTTGAAAGTTTGTAATATTATGGTTAGACTCGTTTAAAATCATATAGAATTTGAAATGAGGCTAGAAACACAATTCAGTCAAGTAAACACAAACAAACACTATGGTTAAGCAGCATCATATTACAATTGAGAATTCAGTTAGGATCATAATTATGATCATAAGTATCATACTATGATAACATGGAAATTCCAATCATTACATGATGCTCTTAAACCGTATTTATCAAAACGTTTGCCCTTCGAGCCTGAAGTTTCCTTTTTCGGGCACCCCACAAAACAAATTTTTGTTCTAGTATATGTTCAGACCCCTAAAACTGTTACGCCTAGTAACATATAAGTGTGTGGGATATTCAAGGTAACTAAATTGTTTCTAAATTGTGGCTCCCTCCAGATCCATTTAAGATATCCTGGGAGTCTAAAATAACAAAATAACTCCTAACCATTAAGTTTGGGTACTCAAAAAAAAAAGAAAATTTCCCCACGAACTCAATTATGACCATTATTTAAGCATTCCTAGAAACAAAAGTTTGCGTGGGGCGCTATGTTTCATAATTTAAAAAAAAAACACTACAAAACACATTTTAGGTTATTTTTAACGTTATCAATGTTAAAGTTCAAAAAAAAAAAAGAAAATTTTTTTTGGAAAATCTAAAAATAAAGTTTTTTTACGGGTTTCAACTCGAACGATTTTGTGAGCGGCAATGGAACTCACGTTGAAAAAGTCACTTGATATAATTAAAATGTTGTGACAGGCGAGGGATTAAATTGCGTAATATCACCTAAACACAATTTTTACGGGTCCTTTTATGAAGAAATCATTAAATTTAGAAATAAACGTACAGTTTACGTACAAAAAATTCGTTCAATTTCATACCATTTTATACATAATATATACTTTAAATGGGTCTAGAGGACACCACTTGTCATGGATCAAAAAAATCCATTTTTTAAATCCTGAGAAAATTCACTTTTATTTGAGTACACACTTGTATGTTGCAAGGCATAGCGGTTCATGGCTGGTCCCGGCCCCCTTAACTCCGCTAGAATTTTTCTCTGCTAAACATCAAGATAATTGAAATAGTTTTTTTGCTGTCTAAACGCCTTATGACAGAGTTTATAATTTTGCCATGTTTAAATGTATTTATAGTATAATTGTGTGTGTAAGTACGAGTGGTAATCAATTTATCTTTAATTTATTTTGCGTGAAATATGTATGAAAGTATTTTCATAAAAGTTTTCCAGTCTTCTTCTACTTGTTTTTTCTTTTGCTTATTTGTAGCAAAGGTGTTTAATTTTTCGCGGTAATTTAATAAATTATTTTTTGATTCACTGTTGAGAGTTAATTAATCACGCGCTTCCTGTTTTATAGTTAAATTAATGAAATAGTTTTTGTTTGTGAAGGTATTGGCTGTGAAAGCGATGAGAAAAAAAGGTGTTATTGGTGAAACTAAATATTGGCAAGACAGGAGATAAATTAAATATTAATAAAAGGGTGTTCCGATAAAGGGAAACTTTCTATATTACATTTTGGTAGTTTTTAAATACTATTGAAATGTTATCGAAACAGAATTAAAAATAGAGCAAAATGAAATAAACTCGATGAAAACAATTAAACGTTATTTGGAATATTGGTAGTTTCTTGAAAACTACTTAAGTGAGATAAATGATAAAAGTAAAATCAAAAAAATAAAAAAAAAAATTACAAAACACAATTAATCTGAAAATCAGCAAAAAAAAAATTATTTATAAAATATGTTTAGATGTAATGTAGAAAGTTTCACCGTGCAACTCGGCTTCAATTTGAAGAAAAAATATTCCTTTAATATTGAATATATAAAATATTAAAAAATTTGTTTGTTAGAACTACAATGCGTATGATGACTAATAGTTTTATGTTATAAGATTCTTTATAGGTATTGTAAATCTAGCTATCAAAATTTGAGATGAATAACAGGATGTCCTGTAAAAATCTATTTGTCGATTTTCGTTCAATCGCCGATTTTACTGTAAATGTGTCCAATTAGAAAATTTAGATTTTTTTCAAAACTTTAACCCGGTCCGAATTTTGGCCGAAAATTAACTATTTTAAAAAAAAGTGTTCCTAAAGTTCGATATTTTGAAAAATTCAATTTTTTATTGCATGTATTCATTTAATATACTCAAAATTCACTTTAGCCTGGAATCAAAAATGATACACAAATTTAAAAAAATTGCAAAAACATATTTTTGTTTTAAATTAATTTTAAAAAATTTTTAAAATACAAAATTTGAATAGTTGTAAATAAAGAAAGAATACATTTATTAAATGCTAATATGAGCTTGTTAGTGGAGCGACTAATATTTCACCTGGCCTGGGGACAAAAAAAAACTAATAAAACTTTATTTAAATTATGACTACAAGATTGTAAGTAAAGCTTTTAAATCAGGGATGGCAGGTAATACCGCTAAAATACAATTAACGATTCAAAACAATGTCAACTGGCTATCGTTATCCCCAAAATACCTTTACCGATATAACTGAAATACCGATATCCTTAAAATACCGTTACCGAAATAACTAGAATAGCGTTACCGCTAAAATAACGTTACCAAAACAATTCAAAATAGCGTTAACATTAAAATATCAATACCTTTACTTTGTTTATTAATTCAGAACAGAAAAAACGCTGTAGATAGGATAGATATATTGTTTCAAAGTTTGACCATAAACAAGCCATTCATTAGAATTCCTTCATGATGGGTTTAAAAATGTTGGTGTACATTGATATCATCGTTATCCTAAAAATACCAATACTGAAATAACTAAAAGAACGTTACCCTTAAAACCCCGTTACCGAAATAACTGAAATAACTTTACCCCTCAGACACCGTTACCGAAATAAAAGAAAATATCGTTACCCTTAATGTTACCTGCATCGAACAGGTTACCATCCATGTTTTAAACTGATCAGTTAAAAAGTTCAACTTGATAAAAATTATTATTTTATATAATTTGATCCACTTTTGATCAAAAACTACACTAGTATAGTATGAACACAATAATTCTTTCAGATGTTGATTAAATTTGGACATGTGATAAAGGGTATTAAACTAGTGGACAACAAGATCGATTCTTTTTCGTCTCAATCTCTCTTCAAGGGTTAAATCGGTGAGTTCAAAAAAGGTCCTAGCTATATTTTTTTTTGTTTTTTCACATTGTTTGGTATTGCATTAAAGGTCCTAGATATACTTTCTATTACCTGGTAGTAAGTTTGGGAATAAGAAATTAAGGTCGGTAAATGGTTACTTTTTCTATTACAAACAATTACGTGTCCATTCTGGTAACACCTAACAAAGCACATATTACCTCCAGTATAAATGTTAAAAGTTTTTTTTTGAAAATTAAATTTTATATATTGGATATTAAATTGAAATTTAAAAATGTTTAACTAAAAATTTTGAACATGAAATTATTACAAGTTTTGGGTGGAAAAATAAACTTTTTGTAATAAGCAGTTAACATGTTGTTTCTCACACATGCTATTATTTTAACAAGAGCATGTCCATCGAGGTAACTACTTACCTCGGTTACTCCTCACTTACAGGTAAAGAGTTATCAAAAACTTTTTATTTAAATCATTAATTTTTAGATCGAAAAATTTAAAAATTTAATTATATAAAATTTCATGTAAAAACGGATTAATTATACCATATTATTAACATGTGAATTTGGTGTTACTAATAGGCAGTCAGTAATGCCAACAGTTGCGAAGTAATGCAAGGATAAGGAGTTCCGAAATACCTACATATTATCGAGGTTTTACTGGGTATAATAATGCACTTTTCAAAAAAGCCCCACAAGTAGTTAAAAAATAAGCTATGACAACTGGAAATAGTATCTGAATTTTAGCCAGCAGATCTTTCTTAAAAGGTCTTTTCGGATCCGACCAGATACAGGTCCCTATATATTGATATGTGCCGATTAATGATTTTTGGACCATTTTGCACTATCTCACTTAGTTTTTTAGATATAGCCTATTTTATGATCATATAAACAAATTATGAGAAAATAGCGCTATCTGAATTAACTAGTAAATTTGAAAATTTCATAATCACGATATACTAAATATTAGCTTGAAAAATAAGTTCAAATATGGATGAAATTTGTTCTTGTGGCGAAATAAGATAACTAATAACTTTAGCTAAATAACTAATTTAAAGGTCTGCAACAGAAAAAATTAGTCCAACTGAATTGTAACCCGTTTAACAGACTTTTGCAATAACTTTTTTTATGAGTGTATGTGTAACTATCTCTATGGATCTGAGTTGAACTAATCGTATTTGTTGTCCCATTATATTTTTTTTTTAATTTTTGGTACATAATTGGCTTTAACTTCTAAATAAATCAATGGACTTCCCGACGAAAAAAGTTTATATATGGGGTGATATAAATTGATGTAATTATATATAATTTTATATGTGCCCAACGATATATAATGTTACATATAAGTTGATATTTTTATCTCTTCATATATACTTGATATAGCTAAATATGAGATCATATATACTTCAATGTATAATTATATATAGGTATATATGATACACTAACATCAAACAAATTACTTTTATATATAATTATATCTGGCACCACATATATATATGTGATATATATATATATATATAAATGTGGTAGAAATTAACAAAAAAAAACTATCACATTTATATATAATTATCAGAAAAGACAAAAAAATCCAATGTATTGTAAAAAAAAGCAAAAGTAAAAAACTTAGAAGAGCTGCACTTAAAACATTGTTCAAAGTTAAAGATTAAATAATATTGATGAGTAGAAAAATCATTTGAAGTCAGAAAATCGTAAAAAAGCAATTATAATCAAAAAATCTTAATAAATAAAACCAAGAAAAGAAAAAAAGTTAATTTGCCGTCTCTGATAAACATATATGGTAGAAACAAGAAAAAAAATCTATTAATTCTACATATAATTGTGTATGGCATCACATAGTCAAATTAAAATCACATTTAATTTTAAAATCCATTGATTTATATTTAAATTTACATTATTATTTGAATTGCGAAACAAAATATTATGGCGGACTTCCAAAAAATTTCAAAGGATTTTATGAAGTTATATCAAATTGCATCAAATTATATATAATTTGATCAAACTAGATAGACCCATTTTTCAGATCAAATTATATCAGATGAGATGCCATGGGATCACATGATATAAGGTTTTGTGTGCCGCTTATAAGCTAAGATATGATGGAATATGAAATTATATACATAACTACATATGTTTATATATACCCATATCGGAACTTTTTTCATCGGGTTTTCATGAATTTCATAAATCAAAAAATTAACAAACATTTATAGGGATCATATGATAAAATATTGTTTTATTTATTAACTAATTGAATTAAACCCACATTAGAATTATCTCGAACTACATAATTTGTTAAGCTTCAACCACATAATCTTGTTAGTTTGTGGAGGGGAAAAAGGGAATGATACAATAGAGTGAGGGAAAAAATTGTCCTTTATTTCAATTGTTAGAGGAGTATGTATGTTGTTTGTTAATGTATTGTGTTTACTTTAGTATTTGTTTTTCATTTGTTTTGTGATATTTTTGCCTTTAGTCATATAAACATGTAGTTGTGTGGAAAGTTAGTAAGCATACATGCATACTCTTACTAAAAAATAAAAATATATACAAAATATAATGGTTTTAGTATGTAGTGTTGGTTTGATATGATTTTATACACACTCCTGCACACTACCACTACTACATATAACAAAAATGTCTGCTGTTGGGCTTAAAAAATATTTCTGTTGTTGTTTTTTTTTTTTTTTTTTTTTTTTTTTTTTTTTTTTTTTTTTTTAATAATTTATTTTTGTTTACCCGATTAAAAAAAAATTATATGATGCAAACGTTATTTAATATGTTTCTTTATACAGTTGTACCATACGAATAATGGTGCAATACAGTTTAATCCGTTTTTATATAATGTCACGGGTTAACGGTGTTCAATTTGGCCAACATTTTTAGCACAGAAGATACATTGTGTTATAATATTTCAAATCAGGTTTTTTTTTTAAATTTAATAGTAGAAAGCGAGGCTTTGCCGTTTTTTGTAAAACGAATTAAATACATCTGGGGTCATTTTGGGCCTCAGGTCCCCATGGGATAATAACGTCCAAAATATTTTTTTTATCAACCTTGAGTAATGATGACAAAATAAAACAACAAAAAGTACAAATGTTGCCAATTTCCGATGTCAAATATTTTATGATAACAAATTATCCTTGTTATTACCAAAAAACACAATTACTTCGAAATTCGCAAAATTCAAATCTTTTCCCTACCCAAATTTACCAGGTGATATTATTAAATTTGTTCACTTTCATTCTCTAAGATGTATTTAACAATTAAATGAAATTCAAATCTCAATTTTTTTGATTTTGTTGAAGAAAAGTTTTTAAAATTTGTAATTGGAGATTTGAAAAATGTTTTAAAAATGCATTTATTCGACCTTTCAATATTTAATAAATAAAAATTTTCGAGCTCGACGTCTCGAAGATTTTTATGAGAACATAGAATTGTATCTAAAATACACTGTATCGAATTTGATACAATTGTGTAGAATAAGATCTAATTCAATTCAATTAAATACAATACAATTTTGTACAATTTGATTTATATTAGATACAATTAAATCCGAATTTTGTCCCCATACAAACCTTTGTATTGTATATAAAATTGTATCGAATTAGATATAATTTGATATTATTAGAACCACATATAATCAAATGTGGCCTTGCAATGAACCATATATAATCATATCTGAATTCAATTAAAAAATATTCAAAGCATTGGACCTCATATATTTCTATATAATTTTGTATGGAACAATATATGCCTTTATAACAATTATAAAATAAATATGTTTAATGTTGGTTCACATTAAATTGTATACAATTATATGTACATTTATGTTGAATTATATACGAACGCATATATAACTCTATATTGTATATATAGTAATACATAATTAGGTATATTAAGTGTAATTGTATATAAGACAATATAAAATAATATATTGCTATGTATACCGCCATATAAATTTTGTTGAAACAACACAAAGCTATATACAATAAGATACAAATATTTATGCTTTAACATATATGTTTATATGGCTGTTTATTAGTGTCCGACCGAAAAGTTCGGCCAGAAAATGCATTTGGTCTGTATTCGGTATTTTAAAGCATTATGGACAAATTTGGCGGATGGAAAAATGTTTATTGGACTGATTAGATGCTATTTTGAGTGTCAAATTTGAAGAAAAGTCTGTAGTTAAGCAATGAATTCACTGTTCGGCCTCAGAAAGTTCGGCCAAATCGAAAATAGTTCGGCGGCCGAACTTTTAACTTTATAGCTAAACTTCGGCTTTTCTCTTAAATTTTATACACAAAATCGATTTAAATCGGCTCAACAAACATGTTTCCAATACCAAAATTTGTCATCATTGCCTCTAGATATCAAAAAACCGACAAAATATAGTTTTTTGGCCGAACTGTTCGGTCGGACACTACTGTTTATATATTGGAACATTATATCTGAATATATGTATATGAATGTTTACTTGGGAATATATTGAAATATCGAGCAGGGTCGGTTTTACAAAAATAACATGGATATGTGGTACTATTTTTTTTTTTGTACGATTGCCAATTTCTACCTGGGTATATAGAAACAGTTTTATATAAAACTATAAAAGTGTGTAGTTCTAAAACAAATTAGATATCGGGTCAAAATCCTGATAAAATTTTATATAATTTAATATATATATCATATCCGATATAATTTGATTCACCATTTATCGGATAATAATATATCTCCCGTTATATGAAATGAGATAAAATTATAAATGACATCATATGAAAGATATATATTGATCGGGATGCGATAAGATGCAACTATATATGGACATCAAAAAATAACTTTATATAGAAATTAATATATAATTATATCCAATTAAATACGCTGGCAGACAAGAATATATAAGTGTACATAAAATAATGTATTAGTATATGCAAACGTTTTTACTCGGGTGTGTATGTAGCAAATTTTCATATGCAAAAAACTCTCACCCACACAGTGGGGAAATTGGACTTTTTTGAGTTAATTTGCCTACAGCCCACAGTTTTAAAATGATTTGAGAAAAACAAAATTTTAAAAATTGCTGACTAAATTCCAGATCATTTCCTTGGAAATTCCACTGATTTTAACGATTTATTTTGGATATAATATAAGGCGCAAAAATAACCTTCCGATGTTTTTTTTTTATTATGTATTTATTATGTACAGCATTTTCTGATAGGAGGATTACTTTTGCGCCACCTTATATAAATGACTTTTAAAAATCGGAAATAAGGAATCGATCTGGAATATAGTCCAGATTCGAATATAGTCTAGATTCGTTTAAAACTGTGGTTTGTAGGCAAATTTGCTAAAAATAAGTCCATTTTTGACCACTGTGATACCCCTTAAACATGCTTCTTTGTTTGTAAAATTTTATAACAAAAAAAATTGCAAACTTTCTTTCCCTTCCTCTACATCAATGTTTTATTAATGTTGCGTATGTGTTTGCATTGTTTCTGTTGTCGTTTTTGTTTTTCCTTTTATATTTTTGTATTGTTTACCTTATTTTTGGTTTTTAGAATTTTTGATTTGTTGTATTTGTTTAAAGTGAAATTTGTGGCTTAATTTTTATGTTTTATATAAGAGGATTTGGATTTAAAATTATTTAAAAAAGACAAGAGTTTATTTTATTTATTAAATAATAAATTGGGGAAAAAATAAATATTTATTTATTAATAAAAATGCAATATTAGAGAACCGTAGGAGAAAAAAAATTAAGTGTCTACAGAATCCACTATGGCGTATACGTTATTTTAATGCAACCAGTAATTCAACACTCATACGCTCCAGTGTTTTTTGTACACTAATAAACTATAACAATTAAAATGAAAATCGGGGGATGGGTGTGATAATTTGCATTTATTACTGTGCTCTGCAGAAATATTTTTCAGCTGAAAAATAACTCTGGTCGAAGAACTTTTCTTTGAGAATAATTATAATCAACAAATGTATGTTAATTTTTCTTACAATTTGTATTTGAGAAACTGCCAGTTTAGCTCAAGAATATTATAGTTCTTAATAATAATATTTCTTCACAAAAAATGATATAGAAGTGAGTAAGTTTTTGTATTAACCCTAGAAAGTTAATCTTCTTTTTTTGCACGTAAAAGTTAATCAAGGTCTAAAAGACCTAGATGGTAAATAAACTACCCAGGCAAAAAAATACAGTCGCCACAGTGTTGGGAACCGTCGACGACAGTCGGTTATGCGTTGGCAGAACGTGGGATTAATAATCTTGAGAGTATTGTACTGGTACCCGATTGATAACAGTGACCAACCGTTGGTTTGAGCAAACCTTCCAATACAGTTCGGTCTTAGTCTTTTACATCATACTTAAATGTGTGAAATATAATAAAATATTAAAAAGTAATGCTTAAAATTGGTTGTAGTATTGGTAAAAAAATATTGGCCAAGAATTCTGGGGGTGATACTGGCAAAACACATGCTTTGCAAGTAAAATAGTGTGTTCCTTGTACAATATTAGTTGTACCTTTGATGTACCTTTGGTTTTACAAAAATAGCAGTGGTTTGAGAGTACTATTTTTTTTATAGCGGTTGACAATTTATACCTGGGTACTTTTGTACAGAAAATAATAAAAAAATTTCTGTAAAAACGATTTTTTCTGTAAAATGACGAACTATTGGATATATAAAGGGTGGTTTTTATACAGGTATAGAACAATTTTTTAACTGGCTGCCATTTTGTCAGCTGTCAAGTGTTTTATGTTTAGTTTGGTTTGGCATTTCAAGATGAATAGACCGACGTCTGAACAACGCTTCCAAATTGTGCAAATTTATTTTGAAAATCATGATTCTGTTCGAAATACGTATCGCTCACTACGTCCATTTTACGGTCAACATAATCGTCCATCAGAGCAATTAATTCGATCAACTATGGAACATTTTTGCACAACGTTTACTCTAAATGATAATATGCATACACAGAGACGTCGTACAGTCATTGCTGCTGCATAGCATTGCGTAGAGGAAGACCACAATCAGTCTATCCGCTACGTGCACAGGAATTGAATATGTCTCCATCCACTTTATGGAAGATTTTGCGGAAAGATCTTGGTTTGCGTGCTTACAAAATGCAACATGTCACACAGCTCGTGCTACAATTGATTTATTGAAGGAAATGTTCGGTAACCGCATAGTTTCACGTTTCGAACCCGAGAATTGACCTCCAATATCGTGCCATTTAACGCAGCTGTACTATTTTCTGTGGGGAAACGATTGACCACTTGGAGGACAACATTCGCCGCGTTATTGCCAATATACGACCACAAATGTTGGAAAACGTCCGAGCCAGCCGTGGCAGTCATATGACAGAAGTCATATTTAAATTATAATGCCAGAAGATTATCTTTCGGATAAAGTAAATTTCATGTCAATTTAAAAAATTCATCTTTGTTTTATTCCATTTCAAAGTATATAACCTCTATAAAAAATACCCTTTAGTTTAAAGCAACCAATCTAGTCATATAATGAATTTACATTTCCACGAATTCTGGTTTAAAATCGAGTTAAATACAGTTACATTAATTTACATTATAAAATTTGGCATGCAAACTGGAGTTTGGCTTGAAAACAACAAAATTTTGTAAACAAAACAAAATATATAAAATAACCTCAAAATGAAAATTTTTCTAAAAAGTTATTAATTTACTGGCGGAAGACAAAATTTTGCACCGATTATGAAAGAAACAATGTTAATTTTTTTTTATTGGGGATGACTTTTTGGAAGCACAAATTGTCATCGTCAGAAACAAAAATAAGTAATTACATGATGAATTAAATTTTTCTTTTATTGGGTTTAACACTGGGTTTATTTAGTTTTCCTAGATTTTTTTTCTTGTTTAGATTTTTTTCCACAAGATGATCCTACATTTTGCAAATTTCTCTCCAAAAATAGGATAAAACACAGTGTTGTATCGCTACAACCTAATTTGAACGTTATTTTAAACCAGTTATGAACTTGTACGGTAAATCTGTTTTAAAATTACGTTTCATAACCAGATTGTCATCAAAATCCGGTTTAAACCAGATTTCAGGTATAATATAAATTCACTAATAGAAGCAATAAAATCACGGTGCGTCGGAGTCAATTTAAATAAATTACTCCAATCTGAAAACGGATCCTGTTGCTAGATGGTCTAAAAACTATTTTCAAACGAAAACAAAAAAAATTTAAGTGTTGCTTTTTTTTGCAGCTAATAAAAATTTATAAAATTTGGCCTGTCTTTATGTAGGGGCACCTCACCGTTTTTGAAAAACGATTCAGATATGCCCTATTCGGAGGCTAATGGGCTTAAGAGTTAAAATTTTTAGGTTTAAATTTTCTCAAAAATTACATATCTGTTCGGGACAACTGATATGTTATTGGAAAGCTTATAAAATCTTCTGTCGTATGATATACATACATTTTTATTTTCCAGGGATGGGAGCGTGTTATTTTACTTTCAAATTAAGCGGGAAACGCATTTAAGGTGGACGCATTTAAACAGAATTATTTCCATGCACTTTGTACGAAATATATTTTTGCCAGCACTTTGTGCGCATTTAAACGGTGAACGCACTTAAGCGGGAACTACTGTAAATTTCAAAGTTCACTACTTTAAAAACAAACAATTTAAATAGTGAACAAAATCACGATTTTTTTAAATGTTAAAGGTATTTAAACGGGAATATATGGCTTCATAAAGTCTTCATAAAGGAGGTCGGAAGACATGAGTTGAAAAAATACAAGTTTTTTTTATTAGAATACAATATTTAAGTAGAGGAAAAATCGGAAAAATATAAATTGTAGTACACCATTAAAATATATCGCGCTTAGTTCACAATCTAACAAAGAAATCAAGATATATTTTAGGTAAATTAATGGATACATTTCAAATGTATGGCTAAATAAGTGTAACAAACTGTGTTAATTTGTGCAACTAAATTGAGCGTATGAGTGTTATTTTATTACTCATGCGTAGTGTTGTACTAGCAATATTATGGCATGTTGTTTGACATTTTTATTTATTTTTTTATCCAAAATTTGTATAAAAAGTATCAATTCAAAAGTATCAATTACATAAAAAATATAAAGCGATCTTTTGGTGGGCCATCTTTTTAAAATTTGTGCGGAATCTGGTAAAAATTAAAAATTTGTTTATGGAACATCCAAACTGGACCCTATAAATTTTATAAATTGTCACACTTTGAAAAATAACATTTGATATCGAAAATCCACAGTTGGACTTTAAATGGTAGCGGTAGGAGGTTAGTATTTGGTGACCTCGCCCTAGGTGTACAAACTATGAGTGCCAAATTTGAACAAAATCCGTAAGAAAATAAAAATTGTTTAGCAAACAACGAATGTGGGCTGTATAAATTTCACGTGTTTTTGGAAAAGTGGGAGTGATTAATTATAAATTGTATGGAAACCTGGCCCGTGGTAAATGGATTTTGTATACAAAGTTTTGGCGATATCCATTGAGGTATAAGGAACATGTGTACAAAGTACGAGCGAAATCCCTTGAAAAATAAAAATGTTACTATTAAATAACAAATTCATATTTTTTAAAAGTGGGCGTAAAAGTGGGCGTAGCCGTTAAACAGCATAACAGCAATCTTGTCTGTAGTAATAGGATCAAGTATACAAAATTTCAGAGAAATCCGTTGAGAAATAAAAGTTTGTATGGCGAACAAACAAACAAACCAACAGAAAACTAATTTTATATATATTAAAGATGTCTCATATTGACTTTAGCGCATGGTTTCGAAAAAGTTTTTCCTTAAAGAATTTTTTTTTAGTTTTTTTTATGGACTTGTTATTGCCAAAAACGGTAGGGAAAAATAAAATTTTTAAAAATTAAATCATACAGACATTGCGAAAAAATCAGTAGGTATATTATACGGGGGAAAAAAATTCTTAAAAACGAAATGGTTTTTCCTAAAATATTTTGATTGGATTTAATACTTTCAAATTAAAAAAAAAATAAGTTTTATTAAAAATAGAAACTTTTACTGAGGCCTTCCTCGGGAAACGTAGAATATATGTGAGTAATTTCAAAGAAATCCGTTAAAACTTTCTTAGAAGTTTGTATTCGAAAAAAATGGAAAAAGTTGAAATAGGTGAAAAAAATTTTAATTTTACATTTTTTTTCAAAAGTAGGAGTAGCAGTGGGCGTGGTGGATGAAAACTATACTACGATCTAAGTTGAGGTTTGAGGATTATTCATGCCAAATTTGAGGAAAATCCGTTGAGAATTGCAAATTTGTATAGAGAACAAACAAACAGAAATTGTGTTTTATATATACAGATAGAAGATAAGTAGCAAATTTCTAGCAACATTTGTTATCCGTTATTGTCACATTTCTCTGTATATCGTACAATGTTGCTTTTAATGTCAATCTTTAACCTTTTTAAGCTTTATGGAGGATTTGTGGTTATAATAAACTGCCTTATAATCTGTTATATGATAATGTTTAGACTTCATAATATTTGACATTATTGTTGGCAGAATTGCTTTTTTTCGTTGTTTGCTCAATATTTACAACGGCCTCATTCTTTTAGCTAAAATATACCAAAAATCCCAAAAAAAAATAAAAAATTGTCCGCAAGTCATAAATAATGCAAAATTATCCAAAGTGTACATAATAAAAAAAAAAGAAATATACAAACTAAACCAGTTAAGAATTTTAATGAATCTCTAAAGTTTAGCCAAGGTTTTTTTATAACATTATTTTTGTGGTTACTACGAGTATATGAACCGTTATTTTTTTCTATTTTTTTTTTTATTTTTTTTTTTTCAAAGTAAATTGTTAGTATCCCAAATGGTTAATATGCCTAAAATGTTAGGCTAAAAAGAGGAGCAAAGACAAAAAAAAAATACAAAATGACTATAATCATATACAGTAATGGGTTTTTATATTTCCTAGTAGTGTTGTTGTTGTACAAGAAGTTGTAGTCTGCTGTTGTAGTAAAATAGTAACACTCGCGCCAATTAGAAGTAAAGTGTCTACAAGGACACCGTATTATAAAACTGAAATTGTTGGTTAAGAGTGGTTTTTATTTTTATCATCATGTTTTCTTTTTACGGCAGGATATATATTTTTTTAACTTTAAGTTAAAAAAAAAAAAACATTAAGATATTGTGGAATATAAATAAACTGGTGTTTACTAGTATCCTTGCTGCAGGCTGTTATCCTAATTGAACAATATTTTTTAGCCCAAGGAAACCCTAGAGTGAGATTATGAGATAAAAAAAACTAAATTTTTTAGATAAAATTTTTAAAGATATGGTTAATTTTGTGGGGTAATTTATATAGAGTTTAGAGCCGTACACTGATAGAATTATCTGCATGTTATTAATGAATTTTTGCAAACAAGCTAAAAAGTTGTACTTGAACTCGTCCATTGAAAATTGTCATTAAACTAAAGCCAGTTTTCATAAATTTTTATAAAATATCATTTTATTTATTAAGAGTTTCATTTATTCAATCAAGAAGTTTAATTCAAAAAATAAGTTCATTAAAAGTATGAAGCTTTTCAACAATTTTCGGTTCACTTTGTGAAGAAAAATTTCATTAACCAGCAAAAAAAAAACATCAAAAGAATAGATAAGGATGCAATAAAATGCAATGATTTGGTTTTCGATGTTCTGATAATTTGTATCGGAACCAATGAATTTCATATGGGATTGTCCTCTCTTTTATGGAGTAATGAAAGTTCAATTCTTTTGATGTTCACAAGGGAACTCTCCTAGGAGAGAATCCCGAAAAAAAAAGTATTTTAATGCTGGGTGCAACAAATTTAAATTTCTCATATTTCAAAAATGCTTCTTTACAAAAAAAAAATGTATATATATTTCCCCTCACTTTACCACCTAAGTAAGAGATTGGGCGGAGTTGGATGGACTATATTTGGAAAGCCAAAATTTTGTTCAAAATCACATTTTGACAGTTGTGAAGAAGAACCTCTTTACAAGCGGAAAATCAGGAATGAATTTGGAATCCATGAACAATTTAATATTTAGGAATCACTTCCATTTTTTTTTTGCTGAGTACCCAGCAAAACTTTGGTAATGGGTGCGATAAAGTAATGCATTACCTTGTAATGTGTACTCCTTACCTATATCATTATTTTCCAGCAAGAAGTAATGAGTTACCGATAATTGAACACTCATGCATTACCTTGTAATGACACCTCATTACATTTTACATTACTTCAAAACATAAAATAATGACTTACCGATCATCAATTACATAACGCATGAATTATAAACGTAAAGTAATTATTAAGATATATTTTGGAAAATCTATTTGTAGACACATTACTTTGTGATTTTTTGTAAGCATGAGGGTAAGGTGTATATTTTTGTTATCACGAACGAAAACACGAAGCACAACAACTCATTTACATTTTAAGCAATAAAATATTATATGTATCGATAGCTCAGTTGGTAGAGTTCTCGCCTAACTAATTGTTAAATATCAGAGACCCCAGGTTCGAATTCCAGCATGACCACCTAATATATTTAATGAAAAAAAAGTTATTTATTTAATTAAAAAAAATTTTTACAGATAAAATCTTTATAGACGCATTACTTTTTCCCACCAAGTAACCAAATAAGTAACCAGTTACTTTACCCCCTACAAGGTAATGAGTCCACCCATTACTTTTAGGCTCATCGCCTGTAAAATTCATCAGTGAAGTAAGGTGTAATGTAATGCGTGAAGCCCTATGGCGATACATTACTTTACCCATGATTTGGTAATGTGTGGTTTTGCTGGGTAGTTTACTGAAAGTTTTAAGACTTTTGTCCACTAAAACTTTACTGTGTTGTAAGGTAAAAATGATTTTACAAATTAAAAAAAAATGGAAAGAAGGTTATAATTTTAGAAAAAAGTTAACAAAATTTACCGATTTTTTATTGATTAAAATTTGTTGAAATTCTATTCTAGTTCGTTTCACCATTTAACTTTTTTCAATTTCACAACTTAATGTGGTTAAATATAGATTTTCTTAATATGTCTAAATATTGATTTTCCAGAAAATATTTTAAATATTATTCACGTTTATACCTATTTCAGGTACTATGTAATTAAATACTTTGTAACTGATGAGTATGCTTTATGTAATGAGGTATTATTACAAGGTAATCCATTAGTGTCCAATAATCGGTAACTCATTTTTTTTTTTTTTTTATAATTTAACCAATACTCAGGGGATGCCCCCTACTCATGCAATGCATTGTATTGATCAGGAAAATAAGGTATGGGAAGGAGGAAAGAGGGAGTAGTGTTTGTGGATATTTGATTTAAATTTTTCTAAATTGTAAGTAACAGGGAAGACTTCTGCGGGAAGTTTGTTCCACATACGAATCGTTCGACTAAAAAACGAATTTTCTCTGTAATGCGTTGTGCGAAACACAGGACAATCAACTACAAACGGATGTGCTCTACTAGATAAGCGAGTATTACGAATAAAAACTCGGGCTCGTGGAATAAGTTCACTTATCTCAGATGAGCATCTCCCATGGTAATATCGATAGAAAAGTGTCACACAACCCACATTCCGACGATGCTCCAATGAATCAATAGAGTTGGATACACTACTGTCATTGATAAGCTTCACCGCCCTCCCCTGAACACGGTCCAGAAGCTTCAGAATAGACAGTGGAGCCCCTGCCCATATATGAGAGTTGTATTCCATTTTTGGCCGGATATAGCTGGTATAAATAGTAAGGAGATCGGATGGAGTGAAGTAAGTCTTGCACCGTTTTAGAAAACCGAGACACTTGAATGCCTCTTTCGACACTTGAAATACGTGCTTATTCCAACGGACATCACATTGTATTCTCATGCCCAGAACATCAAGAGTATCCGATTCCTCAATACCTATACCATCCATAGTTACAGATGACAATGTCAATTCCACAGCCCGTCTGTGGGTTAACATACAACATTGGGTCTTGCGTGCATTAAAATCGACCTTATTCGCGCGACCCCACTCGGAGATTGTAGAAAGGTCTTGATTGAGTGTGTCATTCATGTTCTGCCGCATGCCCTCTATCTCCAAAGAGCTTGGCCTGTGATCGAATGAAAATGAATGACAAATGTTGCTGTCATCTGCAAAAGAGTAGATAGGGTTGATGGTCTGACCAAGAAGGTCATTAATAAAAATAAGAAAAAGGGTAGGAGAAAGAACAGAACCTTGCGGTACCCCTGAATTTAGCTGAAACTCGTTTGATGAGACCCCATCTAAAACAACACGTATAGTGCGGTCTCTGAGAAAACTCGTTATAAATCGAGAGAAGACATTACCGACACCAAAAGCAACTAGCTTAGTCACGAGTGCCCCGTGCCACACACGATCGAACGCCTTAGAAATATCTAGAGCAACCACTTTACTCTCACCAAAGCGGTGGATTGACCGGCTCCAACGTTCCGATAGAAACGCCAACAGGTCTCCCGTAGATCGACCACTACGGAAGCCATACTGTCGATCATTAAAAAGTGAATTGGTCTCTAAATATTTCACAAGATGGTGGTTAACCATGGTCTCCATCACTTTGGAGAGCGCAGAGCAAATTGCGATTGGGCGGTAATTTTCAGGGTTGTTAGCCGCACCCTTTTTAGGGATAGGCTGGACATTGGCCACCTTCCAGCAAGAGGGGAAAATTCCCGCACGGTACGAAGAGCTAAAAAGTTTTGCCAATGGACGTGCCAACGTTAAAGAGCACTGTTTCAGCACCAGTGCTGATATGCCATCCGGCCCCGGTGACTTATTTACGTTGAGATCCGCAAGAACCCTTTTGACTGCCCGGGCCCAAAAGAAAATCAAAGGCATAGTATAGGATACCCTTTCGAGAACGGGCAGTGGTTGATCGCTTTCCGGCAAGAAAGAATTTCTTGCAAAAAGTTCAGCGAAAAGGTTGGCCTTATCAACCGGGTCAGTGAATGATTGATCGTCCTTTAAAAGAGTTGGAATAGAAGAACTAGCATTATCCCTTACTCTTTTAACAAACGACCAAAAGGTCTTACTGCCCCGAGGAGCAGAAAGAACTTTGGCACGTAGACGCTGTTCGTATAAAACCTTTTCGCGTCTAAGTACCTTGGCACACTCGGTTCTCGCCTTTTTGCGGTGCAGATCAGTAACGGCGTTCTTATTCGAACGCCAATTACTGAACGCTGCCTCTCTGGATCTGACTGCATTTTTGCACGTCTGGTTAAACCAACACTTGTGTTTTGATTTAGCCGAAATATGCTTCGTTGGAATAAAAAGTTTCATTCCTAGCATAATAATATTGACTACCATTTCTGCAGCGGCATCGACGTTGTCGTCGAGAAAACAGATTTTCCAGTTAAAATGCCGAAAGAAATCGTTGAGCTCGGCCCAACGAGCTTTTTCATATAGGAAAATAGAGCGTTTTGGCGCTAAGTTGGAAACGCTACGAAGAGTAGAATATGAAAAAGATGCAGAAATAGTAACTTGGTAACTCCTTACTTAATGTTTCGAAGTAATGCTGAAGGCAACTAGTATGCATTACATAGTAATGCATTATGTATTTGGAAAATAATGATATTGTTTGGAAAATAATGATACAGGTAAGGATACATTACAAGCAGGAAAAGCAAAATACCGCACTTTTTCATTTCTTGGGATAGCGGGAAATTTTTTGGAAACTCACGGAATCCCGCTCAAAAAATATATTATAAAATTGTTTCATATTCCCCTGTTTTGCTTACAAAGTAAACAAAATATAAAAAGGAGAGAGAAACAAAAAAAAAAACGTGTATTGAATATCCACCAGAGGTGGATCTTGCACATCAAACAAGTTTTCAATTTATTTTTTGATCAATGGTTATAATCTTTAACTTCAAACTCATATGTATATTAGTTCTCATGTAGTGAATAAACTAGTTCATATGTATGTTTGATGTTTGGCATGGGATTGTTACCGCTTTCAAAACGTGTTCTGATGATGGGAACCTAGAAAATTCCCGAAATAGATCTATCAACACATTCCTGAAAGGGTCAAATAATAAATTTGAAAACAAAAAACTATAGATTATTTGTTAGGACAATATCCTAATGAAGAAATATAGAGTATGGCCTCGAACTTGAATAATTTTCATTTTCATTGCACAATTAAAGGTCGAAAAACACATAATTTTTATTTTTAATAAAAATTATAACAAACTTCTTATTTTTATATTCAAAATATCTCACAAGATCTGAGATAATTCCTATATATAAGTCCCCATTATAAATCTTAAGTTTTTCTCTGAATTTGAGAGTTTTCTTACGTCCGAGAGAAGTTGAAGCTATAACAGCAATTCCATTAAATCTTAGAGTTTGTTAAAAAAAAAAACTTGAGTATAAAAAATTATAATCTTAAAATATTGAAAAAGGTATAAAAAAAATATGTTAAAACTAGAAAAATAATAAAATCAATTAAGTCTGTTCTTTCAGCTCTTTAATATTTGAAGCAATAATTCATCAATCGCATACAGACATGTGGCAAGGATGATTCGGAAAAATGTAGTGAAACGAGTATAACAAAAGCGATTTAGTTTTTGAAAATATTGTTATCCAATAGTGTAGTTTAGTCAATAATAGACTCAAGTTAAGGATCCTATGGGGAATGAGACCGGTCTTGCGTGTGCCACAGGATCGGTCAATTCGTGCCAGAGACCGATCCTCTACTAAACCCTACCCTATGTAAACAAATGACAACTTTAACATTGGCTTGTCACAGGAGGGGGTCATTTGTCCTGCTTTAAACAACATAGTGGAATGCCACAGGACTAACCAAAGATTGGCATACCTCAAGAATGTCGCAAAAGGGCCATGTCGTATAAAATAAATGAAAACTAAACAGCTTCCAATGGATAAAATTCTGGACAACAAGCTCTTTCTTGTTAATAAGCATTCTGGTTAAGTGGTATGTCCTCCCTTTATCAGTCTCAAGATTGGTAATTTTAGGACAATTGACACTGCTTAACCCACTTCAGAATTAAATTATACTAGTCCTGTGATAAGTCCTTCTTTAACCAGTCCCTTTAAGGTCAATTGACCCCTCATTCCCCATAGGGGATATATACAAAAAATTGTTTTTTAAAGTTTTTTAAATGTATTTCCAATTATTTTCACTGCATTCGGCAGTTGATTTTAAACAGTTAAAAATAACTACATATTGCAGTTGGTTTAATTGTGAATGAAGTGTACAACTTTTCATCTGCAAAATGAAGTTATTTTTTATATCTTTTACATTTAATTCTACCTACATAATTTTCTAAACGCTAGTGCCGACTATAAAACTGGCCTCTAAACTAAAAGAATTATCCATCATGATATTAATGAAACAATTTCATAGAATTTTTTTCTTGCATTCAATGAAGAATTTCATTATATCCAAGAAATTTTACTAATATTCAGAAAATTGTCATAAACTTGTTTTATAAAATTTCATAGTTTCATAAAAAAAAATCATTTGATTTTATGAATTATCTCTTCATAAATTTAATGAAAATTTTCTTTAGAGCTATGAAATTATATTAAAGACTTATTTTTTTTTTATTTTTTCATAAAATTTCATAATTTTTTTTTTAATTTTCCTACATTTCAAACTTTAGTTTTGAGGTGTAATTCTCAAGTGTTTAACATATTTGATAAAATGCTTTATTATTTCAATGTATCCTTTTATTCATTTGGTACTTAAAATGCATTTTTGAAGACATTGACGAAGACTTTTATTAATTCAAGGAAACTTCTTAATATTAAAATTTGTTATGATACTGTTTCATAAATTCTATAAACACTTTAGAGTCGGAATGATTCATTAGTTTTATGTAGATTTTCATTAATTCTAAAAAACATTTTTTTTTTTTTTTTTTTTTTTTAAAAAGAGAGGCAACACTCAGGAAATACTTCCTATATTTAGTGTGTTGCTTTCTTTGGAAAGGGATAGTATAGAGATGAAAGGTGGGGAAAGATGAAGGGCTTCAGACATGGCAACACTGTAATTGCGCGAGATGATAAGTCTTAGAACAGTTGTTGCTCGCCACCTGATGGAGAGTTGGCGAACTTATTGAAGCTTTTTGGTTCATAGCCCTGATTCATTATTTTACTTCGGTGGGGTTAATTGCACCGGGAATCGAACCCGGGACCTTCTGTGTAAAAGTCCAACGCGCTAACCATTACACCACAACGCCCACATTGACTAATGAAACATTGACTAATGAAACGTGTTTCAAATATTCTATGAAAAGTTTCCAGTGACAATTTTCATTAAAGCTATATAGAAATTCACTACTGAAGTGAAGATAATTTTATCCTGGTGTATAAAAAAAAAAAAAAAAAACTTTAATATGTTTTGTGCACTCTTACATGTTTTTTATTAAAATAAATACTATTCTAAAAATTAATTTCTTTTGTGATAAAAAAATATTCAAATTAGTAATATTTTTGTGTTTGAATATTTTAAATAAATTCATCATCTGCATTTCAAAGCATAATTTTATGAATTTTTTTAATAAAAACGTTTGTATACAAAGAAGAAAATAATGTTATAAATATTTCACCCTCATTTTTATTATATCACTACCAACAAAATATACTATAGAATGGGAAAATAAAAATTGCATTTTTTTCAAACAAGGCTTCAAACATTAGTTTACATTTCAAATGTAAAAGAATTCATTCAAAAATGGGAAAGGAACAGTAGAACTCATAAAGTTCTGTATGTTTTTTACACTTGCTATCTATCACTCAAATTCAAAAAAGCTATATAAAAATTTACAAAATCATGCATAAAACATCTGTTGCTTTTTCTTAGTTTTTGTTTTAAAAATTAAGTAGATGCATTGAATGAATTATAGAAAAACTTAATACTACCAGCAAAATTTAGTACACTACATCCCTAGAAAATATAAGATATTTTGTTTCTCAAAACTTTATTTGAAAAATATTACAGAGGTAATGTTTTAAAGGACTTTTATCTTGTTTATGCTTGTTACAACAAGTTCATAAATAAATTGTTACTTTATTTTGTTTAAGAACATCCTCGAGTAAAAACAAGACTTATTTCCTTTAGTTTTTGTTTTTTTTTAAATTTTTTTTGGTTTAGGGGAGTAGAACAATAATAAAATATTACTTTTCTATATTGAGTACATTGCACGAGCAATAGAAACAAAAATATTACTATGGCACGTTGTTGTTTGGCGGCAGTTACTATTTTATGATGCTTCGATTTCGTGGCATTATCAATGAGGCTGTATTTCTTGGAATTCTTCTCTTTTTTTTATTTTGCAAGTTGGTTGGTTGGCTAAATGCAATAAATAATGAAAAATGCACTATGACTTTAAAAAGTTTTTTTTTGAAGATAAAACTTTTTGAGGAATATGTACAGTATGACGTGACATGTTTCAATAAAAAGTTTTAATAAAATTAAAATTTGTATGAACTTTGTATTTGTAGGGATTGGGTAATTTTATTTAAGAGATAAAGAATGATGGAATGTTAAAATATAAAAATTATGGATTAATTTAATATCAATCATTTCCCACTTTTGTAATCATAGAAATTCTTAGAAAATTTATATTCATTCCGCTTTAATAGTTGCAAAAATCGAAAAAATGGTATTTGGTGAAACGCCATAATGTACAATCAGGGAAAAAGCTTCATGATATATATATGAAAAACTTCATAAATATTATTATTATGTGTTTATTAGTAGTATTTTTAATACTTTTAAATTACAATTTAAATTTTTTTACAATATTACATATTTAAGCTCTGGTTAACATTTCTAATAAAATTTACAGTTTTTCTTCTAAAAATATTAGTGTTTACTTCATGTTTAACATCATTTGGCATCTTGTTGTATAGATTTAATCCTTTATAAAACAATGATTTTTGCATGGCATTTGTGTCTGCTCGTTGAAGTCTAAAGTCTAGAGCATTTCTAAGGTTATACGGTTGTACCTCTCCAACATACTGAAGTTGTTCGACCAAATATTCAGGTGCATCTCCTATTTTCATTTTGCGTATAAAGTTGATTGTATTAAGTTCTAATCTTTGGTGTATATCAAGCAATTTTAAGGTATCTAGCATCCATTTTATTGAGGTAAATCGATTGCATTTTAATATTGAACGCATTGCTTTATTTTGTAGTTTTTGTAATCTACTTATTTGTTGATCTGAACAGCATGTATATATCACAGTTGATCCATATTCAAAATGTGGTTTGATAATTGTATTGTATATATTTATTGCTGTAATAATTAAAACTTTGTTTCTTAAACGTTTAAAAAAGCCAATTTTTTTACCTATTTTTTTACATATATATTCAATATGGTCTTTAAATTTCAGTTCTTTGTCTATTAAAAAACCCAGATATTTTATATTATTAACTTTTTCTATTAAAACATTGTTTATTTTGAATATTATATTAGTGTTCATATTTATTTCCATTATTTTTGTTTTACTTTCGTTTAGTTTTAATTTATTTATTTTTAACCATTTATTTATATTATCTATATCACTTGTCAGATTTTCGTAACATGTTTCTTCCGTTAACGCTTCTGTAAATATCAGAGTATCATCTGCGTATAAAACAAATTCACATTTGTCTAAAACATTCTCCATGTCGTTTATGTAAATAATAAAAAGAAGAGCTCCCAAAATTGAACCTTGTGGTACTCCAAAATCATTCTCTATTGCATTAGATTTAGTATTGTTAACTTTTGTAATTTGTTTACGTTTATTTAGGTAGGATTCGAACCATTTTAATTCATTTTCTTGAATTCCATATTTATATAGTTTTTTTAATAGGATATCTCGATCAATTGTTTCAAATGCTCTTTTGAAATCTAGAAAAATTGCTGCTATTTTTTTGTTTTCCTTGGTGTATTTCCATCTATTTATAATGTAATTGACTGCTGTTTCACATGAATGCTGTTTTCTAAAACCTGATTGATATTTTGATAATAATTTGTGGTGTTCCATATAATTTTCTAGTTGATTTTTTACTATCTTTTCAATAATTTTTTTCACATGTTTTTAGGGTGTTGATAGGACGATATTCTTCACATTTCGCTGTATTGTTTACTTTTTCGATAGGTGTAATCATCGACTCTTTCCAATTGTTAGGGAAAACTCCAGTCTCGAGCGATTTATTTATAATATTAAGCATAATATTGCCTGTTATGTCCCAGTTATCTAATATTATATTATTTGATATTTTATTGTAGTCAGGTTTTTTCTTGATGTTTTTACATACAATTTTTAACTCTTCTAATGATATTGCATGAAATTTAAATTTTGAATTTATCACAGGTATTCTACATTCATACTGCACATCATCAATGGTATCTCTTATTTCTTTAATGCTATGAACGAAATATTTATTAAAATTTTCAGCTATTTGAAAATTGACCTTATACTCTATTTGGTTAAATATCACAGTTTTTATATCTTTTCTGGGCTTTTTTAGAACTAGTTCTTTAATTTTTTTCCACATTTCTTTTTGGTTGCTTGTACTATTTATTTTATTATTTATATATTTATTTTTTTCATTTTCAATTTTTACTTTATAAGTATTTCTTATTGTTTTATAATTATTCCATGCCTCTGTAGTATTTTCTGCAGTTGCAGTTTGATATTTTAATATTTTTTCTCTTTTTAGTGTTCTAAGTTCATTATTAAACCATTTATTATTACATTTTTCGTTTATTTTTTTATTTACTGTAAATTTTTGTACTGTGTTTTCTAAACAAGTATCATAATTTTTTACGTATTCATTTAAATCTGTTATGTTATCACATTTTAAGATTGCATTTAGTTCATTGTTAAATCTATTTTTGTTATATTTAAAAATTTCAATTTTCTTATTTTTGTCCTCTTCATCGCCAACTTCGTATTCTATAAAAATGTCAATAGATTCATGATCTGCTATTTTATTTTTTATATTATTCTTCGCTTCAATATTTTTGTTATTTGTTATAATATAGTCTATTAGAGTTGTTGATCTTTGCGTTGTTCTGGTATTTTCCTTCATAACTTGCTTTAGGCCATTATCATTAAGTATACTTTCTATCTTTCTACTATAAAAATCTTTATTCCACTCTATATTAAAATCTCCAGCTATTACAATATCACAGTTTTTATCGCATATTTCTTCCACAAATTTTTCAAATTCTTCACAAAATTCCGCTTTTTGACCACTTGGTGATCTGTATAAAATTACTATTATAAATGATGTCTTTTCACATTTTGCCATATATGCGCTAATCCAATATTTCGCATCTTTAACGCTATCTTTAAGTTTTTTGATTTTCCATCGTTTTTTAAAATAAATAATTACCCCACCAGTTCTCGACGAATTTGACAATGTAGTGTAGTGGTCATATTGTTTAATTTCTATTTCACTTTCATTTATATCCTTAGTTAGATGGGTTTCTGAAAGAATTATGATGTCTGGATTAGTGGTTTCAGCAATTATTTCCAATTGGTTAAAGTTATTAGTTAGTCCTTGAATATTAGTGTAAAATCCATGTATTAGCTTTGGTTGTTATGCTGCTAAACCTATCCTTCTTTTTTTTAGATTAAGTTTATTTTGATAAACTGGGCATTCTCTGTGGTTTGTGACATGATTTTCATCAAGTCCTAGATTAAGTCTTTTATTTTCTTTCATACAGTTGATACATTTAGCTATTCTTTCTTTTTTACAATCTTTGCTCTTGTGATTTCCATGACATTTGTAACATACGTCTTCATTTTTACATTCTGATGATTTGTGGTTATATCCTTGACATTTAAAACATTGCATTATGTTTGTTCCATCGAAAACTCGACATCTATCCCATCCAACATTTAATTTTTGACCAGATATAACTTTCGGATATGTTTCGTGATCTATTTTAAGTCTCGCATTATGTATTGTTCTGTTATACCTTTTTGTTTCAAAACATTTGATCAATTCGATTTCACTGTCTTTTAATATTTCATTTTGTTTTTTTAATTTTTCAATTATTTCTTTTTCAGACATTTTAAAATTCATATCAGTTATTACAATTTGCATATCAATATCTTTAGGAACCTTTATTTCATAATTTTCACTAATTTCATTTTCTATTGCAATTTTGATTTTTTCTCTTTCTTCTATATTTTCGCTTTGAATAACTAAAGTACCATTTTTTCTATTCTCAACATTGGTTATTTTAAAATTTATTGGATCCACTTTTTCATTCAATTCAGCTTTTGTTTTTTCTACACTTTGTTTTTCCTTTGGTTTTATAATTAAGGGAACATTTTTTGAAACATCTGGCATCACTATGCTTGTTGCTAATGCTTGTGCGTATGACATTTTTGTTTTGACGTTTGTATCTTTGATCACCTTCTTTATTTCATTACACAACTTTACATTGCTTTTTTCAATTGTTTCATACATATCTTGGTTTTTGTTTTCAACTTGGTTTACATTTTCATAAATGTTTTTTAATTCTTGCATATTTTGTTCACAAATTTTTTGAATATTATCAATTTTTTTTAATCTATCATCATAACGTTTCTCTATTGCTTCTAATAATGATTTTATTTCTACTTCATTCTTTTTTAACGAGCTTTCAAATTCATGTTTGTATTCTAATAGTTGTTGTTTGTTTTTATTGACTCCATCTTGGATATCTCTTAATACAAGATCTACATTCTGGATATATTGCATACAATCATGGCAAATAAAACGTAGGAAATTATCCTCCCCCACAGCTTTTCCTGAGTATTCATCTATACCAGCGCATTTTAGTGTATAGTGATAAACTTTACCGCATACACCATTGCATCTCATACCAGTCTGACCCCTAATTGATGTTCTGCATTTACTGCAGTTATCAGCCATAGCTGAGTGGTTGTCACAACACTTTTCTCAAATTAACAAAAAAAATCTTTATTTGTGAATTTTTTATGTTTACTTGAAAGTTATTTATTATTTTATGTTTTTAATAGTCTCTATCTATTTTAAACACTTAATTATTATTTTATTTCAAAAATTTATACGGAGCTTTGTTATTTTTGCTTGTTTAACACCAGGGTTACCAATTCTATGATTATATCTAGTCATATATAATATGATTAAGTCATATCTGACTTTGAATGAAGTCACATTACGGCTAATATCATTATATATAAATGCATCTTGATATTATTATATGTTTCCAAATCATATCTCTTATAACTACACAAGCCATATAATAATTATCCAAATATATGTAGTAATCGATATGATTATATATGGTCAAATGATAAGTCTTATTAAACTATATGTGATGCCATACTGAAAATATATTCCTTATAATTTTATATACAAGGTGGCGCAAAAATAACCTTCCGATGTTTTTTGGCTGTAATTTAAAAAAAAAATGAAAAACTTTGTTTCTTCTTGTGGATTATTTTTATTTGGTATTTTAATTTTTTTTACATCAAGTCGAGAATATGATGTCATGTAAATGGCCGCCGCCACAGTTGATTGTCATTTGAGCCCTTTTTATGGCATTTTCCATCACTTTGGCCAAAACTTCCGGCGATAGGTCCTCACATTCTTGACGGATATTGTCTTTAAGAGCTGCAAGAGTCTGAGGCTTGTTGACATAAACCCGCGACTTCAAAAAGCACCACAAAAAGAAGTCTGGAGCGGTCAAATCAGGCGATCTTGCTGGCCAGTGCAAATCGCCAAAACGGGAGATTAGGCGCCCGGGAAATGCATCCTTCAGCATATCGGTTGTGGCACGTGCAGTGTGTGCCGTTGCACCGTCCTGTTGGAACCACATGTTTTCCAATCCCAATTCATCAAGTTGCGGCAAAAAGAACTCGTTGATCATTGCTCTGTAGCACTCACCATTCACAGTAACCGTTTGGCCCGCGACGTCTTCGAAGAAAGAAGGTCCGATGACTCCTCCAGCGAAAACAGCACACCATACAGTGACTTTGAGCGGGTGTAATGGCTCTTCGTGGGTTACACGCGGATTTTCAGTGCCCCAGAAGCGTAAAAATTTTGCTTATTTACGTACCCGCTAAGATTGAAATGGGCCTCATCACTCATGATTATTTTTGATGAAAAATCATCTTCCTCTTGGTGGTGATTAAGGATGGCTTGAGCGTATGTTACACGCGATTGGCGGTCAGCAGCTAACAGCTGATGCACCGTCTGGACTTTGTACGGAAACATCTTCAAATCTTGTACCAAAATTCGCTGTAAAGACCGTCGACTGATACCCATTTGCGTGGCACGTCGTCTGGTCGATGTCGACGGCGCTTCCATGACATCCTCGGCTACAGCAGCAATATTCTCTGCAGAACGGCTACTCCGGAGTCTGCCACGCCTGGCAGCTTCTCGTGTTGTGCCAGTCTTTTCGAGGCGAGCGGCTAAACGTCGCAGTGTTTCACCAGTAGGCGTTGGACGGCCAGGAAATCTGCGACGAAATTCACGTTGTGCCAAAGTCACCGACCGATTATTGGTCAAATAAATAGTCACCAATATTCCGCGTTCTGGAGCAGTGTAGCGTAACATTGTTTATTAACGTGTATTTCGCATGTGTTTACTACACAAATGTCAAAACAGAACTGATATTAGGGGCCAATCGCAAATTTGCACTTTTTTATTTAGAAATCTCAGTCCCAGAGCTTTTTGATAAATAAAATTTGGTCGATATTTAGATAAATTTAGTTTTATGTGAAACGATTTCCACAAATTTCAAGTTTCCGGTTTTATAATTAATATTTTGAATATTTTTCAATATTGAGTTCGTTTTATATTTTAAGCCAAATACTTCGTTTTTTGCAAAAAATTTTGCCAAACTCCATGTAACAAAAATTAGTTTTATCTTGGGGAGCAAGATTTTTTTTCAAAAAAAAATTCTAATACCTAAAAAAACTATTTTTTTTTAGTTTTCAAATGATTGGTATTTTTCGTACCGGGCACTGACTGAAAACAATGGTTCGTAAATGTTGTAATATGCACAGTTGCAGGTCCTTACGTTGATGTGTCCTTAAAGTTTTAATGTGTAAAAGTCGTTAATATCTACAATTAAAGCTTAAAGGGTTCATGGAAAGTATTATATCCCAATTGAAAGCTGCTTCAACAGGCTTTCAAATGATATGCATTTTGTTTTGATCCGATCACAATTGGCGACGATACACAGAATTTAAAATCCAATTCAAAACACATTTAGTGGAAACCATAATTTATCAACAGAAGTTGGCAACTCATGAATATATGCACTTAGTTAAATCTGGCATCACCAGAAACAATTGAATTTATGTTGATTGATCATTGTTGTCGTCCTTCTTGTCTATTCTTCGTCAACAATGGTTCGTTCAATAAAAGCATGAATATTTTGGAACTAAAGAAAATGTTTTCACAAAATAACACAGCTGTTTTGTAAATTAAATTAAAAAAAAAAAACATTTGAGCTTTCCAAACATTTAGTACCTAGTGGCTAGAGCATGTAAAGCAGATTAGTTATACTAACAGAAACATCATCATCATACCGAAGGTGGCAAACTTAAGTGGTTGTTCCACACGAACTATTTGCAGAAAAATGTCACATTCCAGCTAAGTGTGGCAGTTTGGAATGCACGTTATTTGATCCAAGAGACATCTATTAGTGCTTAAAACGATTGGGATTTATTCGAGAAAGGATTGCCACTCCGGCTTTATAGAAAATCAAAAATTCTTTAAAGTCGTTACAACAACAACTAGCCGCCACCGAAAATTGTCCGACTTAAGAATTGATAGCTTTTTGTACAGCACATTGTCAATGTATTTTTCTACCTGTGAAGTTTAAATTGATTGACCTGTTTCATGGTGTTTAATCTGATCAAATAATCTAAGGATATGGCGAAATCTGGGTTCAATGTCATTTTTAATATATGGAGAAATTTCGTTGTAATGCGAAAACATTTTTCATAAATGATATTTAAATACAATTTTTTTACCAATTGATTATTTAAAATTTGTACTGAGCAAACTAAGTGGTTTTGGCAGGACATTTCCAGAATTTTCACATTGAACCTTTTCAAGGTTATATATTATTAGCAATTTAGGATACTACGCCTAAAGTAGAACAGAAATAATTACGGAACTTTAAGGGGAGCTTAAAAATTTACAATAGTGGCCATAGACATCAATGGCAGCATTCGCAAAGAAATAAAAATTTCAAATATCCATCCCAGCACAAAAATAAGAAAAAATACATCAAATGATGCAGGTCGAGATAAGCCAACAGAAGTTAAAAATGCCAATAAGAATTAAAACGGAACTCTATTGTATTTTGCAACAAAAATTTCAAATTGAAATGCAAATTAGATAGTTTTTTCAAATGATATTGAAATATCCCCAAATAAATTTCGCTTAATTTTTATGTTATATCTAAACCCATGTGACCCTCCACCAATTAATATATGTACAATATATTGCACTGGTTGGTTTTTGTCCACTAAGGCATGTGAAAAGTCCTTGTACATTTATGGTTGGTGCACGTGTGCATTAGAAAATATATGGCCCATATTGCATAAGCGTCCTGTATGAAATGAATTAAATCAAAATATCACCACGTTTATAAAACTTTGAAGAATTGCAACACGTCCTGGCTAAAATGTGATCCCCCTATGTACAATAGAGCTAGAACACACTTATCCAATTGGTTGGTATGATCGGAAAGCTATAACTATACTCTGTCCATACGAACGACGTTAGGAAAAGTAGGTTGGAAATTGTAGCTAATATAGCAACAGCTAAAAATGGGACATATATCAACCATTGGTCTGTAAAGGGATGAAATGTATAGAATTTCAGGGTCCTATGCACTTCCAGAAATTATATATATACCAACATCAATGAAATTCCACATGTAGGCCACTTACCATTTTCTGGGGCCATATCAACTTTCTGCTTCATCTTGCATTTTACACCAGCGGACTAGTACAAAAATTTGTTTAAACACTGCTGTTAATTAGAATTTACTATATTTTTTATAATTTGTAAATAAGTTTTTTAATTTTTTTTTTATAATTGACAAAAATTCTAAAACACTTTCACACAAACACTATTGCAAATTTTTTATTTCACATTTTATGCTTTATTTTTGATACATTAATGTCTACATTTTATATTTGTATACACTATAAAACCTATATTTTATATAGACATAACTTTTTTGAAATTTTTTTAATTTTTAACACGTTTTTTGCACGTTTTAAAATTAGACTAACGTAAAACTAGCAATTTCATTATTCGACACGAGGAAAAAACTTTACATTAATCGGCGGAATTCGTTAATGACAGAGTTGTTAACGTTACAAAGAGTGTTAACGGACTAATGTATTTAATAGTGCTGCCACCTTCTCAAAAATGGGACTGTATACAAAATCGTTGGAAAATTTATACGGCATTCACACTGATTACAAAACATGTATTTTGAAAACTAGCGCCCAGGAATGAATCTGTTCGAATAGAATAAAGAGATTATATACGAGTTTTAGCACAAGACGTGTTTTTCATCTGGGTGTAAACGTGGCATTAAGCTGTATTTATATTTCATTTCATTTATTAATTCAAAAACCAAGCCCATAGGGCCAAATATGGTTCGTATTCAACAATAAATTTTTACAAAAAATAAAAAAATAAATTTATAATTTAAAGGAATGCCTAAAATAAATAAAATTATAACTAAAGTTTACCATATCAATCCAGTTTAAACTAGACTTCGATCATATTGTTGTGTATAAAATGATACATAAACTAGATTTCAAAATCTAGTTTAAACAGGATTTCGAGCTAATGAAAATACAGCATTAGAAATGAAAACATTTTTATGCGCACACAAAAAAATCGTTGACAATTAACAAGAACATTTCAACTTATAAAGTTTTAGTAGCATAACTCATTTAAAAAATAAGTAGAAACAAGAACTTGGTACAATGTTACTAGTTTTGCTGATAAACTTTAGTTGATATGCTCATAATTATTCGGCAAAATTTTTTTTTTTTTTATAGTTTACGTTTTTAGAAAACTTTTTTTTTTTTTTAATTTTCTTCCAACAATTTTTTTTTTAACTTTTTCCTTGCACATTTATATTTAGAAATATCAGTCCCAGAGCTTTTTAATAAATAAAATTTTTTCGATATTTAGATAGATTTAGTTTTATGTGAAATGATTTCCACAAATTTATAGTTTCTGGTTTTGTAATTAATATTTAGAAAATTTTTTAATATTAAGTGTTTTAAATTTTAAGGGCTAAAGTGGAATAATATCAAAAAATTAAAGCTTAAAGATTTGATGCAACTGAAATTATTATATCTCAATTGAAAAGTGTTTCAACAGGCTTTCAAATGATATGCATTTTGTTTTGATACGTTTACAAATGACGAAGATACAAAAAATTTAAAATCCAATTCAAAACACATTTAAGGGAAACCATAATTTATCAACAGAAGTTGGCAGCACATGAATATGAGCCCTTATTTAAATCTGGCATCACCAAAAACGAAACAACTGTTTTGTGAAAAAACAATTGACTTTATTTGATTGATCATTGTTGTCGTCCTTCTTGTCTACTCTTCGTCAACATTGGTGCAATAAAAGCATGAACATTTCGGAACTAAAAAAAATGTTTTCACAAAATATTTTGTAAATTAAATAAAAAAAAACATTTGAGCGTTCCAAACATGTACTACCTAGTATCTGTAGAGCATGTAAAGCAGATTAGTTATACTAACAGAAACATCATCATCATACCGAAGGTGGTAAACCCAAGTGGTTGTTCAGACGCACTATTTGCAGAAAAATGTACCATTCCAGCTAAGTGTAGCACTTTTATGTCTAATAACTGCAAATTCGTAACCGAATCGAATTTATAAGAGGAATGCCCGTTATTTGATACAAAAGACATCTATTAGTGTTTAGAACGATTCGGATTTATTTGAGCAAAGATTGCCACTCCGGCTTTAAGGAAAATTAAAAATTATTTAAAGTCGTTACAACAACAACTAGCCGCCGCTGAAAATTTTCCGGCTTAAGAAATTTTAGCTTTTTGTACAGCACATTGCCAATGTATTTTTCTACCTGGGAAGTTTAAATTGATTGCCCTGATTCATGGTGTTTGATCTGATCAAATAATCGAAGGATATGGCGAAATCTGATAGTTCCTGATATTTTAATACAAATTTTTTACTTATTGATTATTTTAAATTTGTACTGAGCAAAATAAATGGTTTTGGCAGGACATTTCAAGGATTTTCACATTGAAACTTGAAAATAGCAAATATTAGAATTTTAGGATACTTAGCCTAAAGTAGCGACAGAAATTATTATGGAACTTTTAGGAGATTAAAAATTTACAATAGTGGATTTAGACCTGAATGTCAGTCAACCTTCGCAAAGAAATAAAAATTTCAAATATCCATCCCAGCGCCAAAATAAGAAAAAATACAGGTCGAGATAAGCCAACAGAGGTTAATAATTCCAATAAGAATTAAAACGGAACTCTATTGTATTTAGCAACAAAAATTTCAAAATTAAATGCAAATTATTTGGTTTTTTCAAATTATATTGAAATATCCCCAAATAAATTTTGCTTAATTTTTATGTTATATCTAAACTCATGTGACCCTCCACCAATTAATATATGTACAATATATTGTACTGGTTGGTTTTTGTCCATTAAGGCATTTGAAAAGTCCTTGTACATTTATTGTTGGTGCACGTATGCAATATATGGCCCATATTGCATAAGCGTCCTGTATGAAATGAATTGAATCCAAATATCACCACGTTTCTAAAAACTTGAAGAATTGCAACATGTCCTAGTTAAAATGTGATCCCCCTATGTACAATAGAGCTAGAACATACTTATCCAATTGGTTGGTATGATCCTCTGTCCATACGAACGACGTTAGGAAAAGTAGGTTGGAAATTGTAGCTAATATAGCAACAGCTAAAAATGGGACATATATCAACCATTGGTCTGTAAAGAAATGAAATGTATAGAATTTCAGGGTCCCATGCACTTCCAGAAAATATATATATACCAACATCAATGAAATTCCACATGTAGGCCACTTACCATTTTCTGGGGCCATATCAAGTTTCTGCTTCATCTTGCATTTTACACCAGCGGACTAGTACAAAAATTTGTTTAAACACTGCTGTTAATTAGAATTTACTATATTTTTTATAATTTGTAAACAAGTTTTTTAATTTTTTTTATAATTTAATTGACAAAAATTCGAAAACACTTTCACACAAACACTATTGAAAATTTTTTAATTCACATTTTATGCTTTAATTTTGATACATTAATGTCTACAATTTATATTTGTATACACTATAAAACCTATATTTTATATAAACATAACTTTTTTGAAATTTTTTTAATTTTTAACACGTTTTTTGCACGTTTTAAAATTAGACTAACGTAAAACTAGCAATTTCATCATTCGACACGAGAAAAAAACTTACATTAATCGGCGGAATTAACGTAACAACGAGTGTTAACGGACTTATGTATTTAACAGTGCTGCCACCTTCTCAAAAATGGGACTGTATACAAAATCGTTGGAAAATTTATACGGCATTCACACCTGATTACAAAACAAATGTTTTGACAAAACTAGCGCCCAGGAATGAGTAACTATTGGAATAAAATAAAAAGATAAATCCGACTTTTAGCTAAACATAGCAATCCAGTTTAAACTAGATTTCGATCATGTGGGTGTGTATAAAATGATACATGAACTAGATTTCAAGTTAACTTAAATACAGCTGTAGAAATAAAGACATTTTTGTGCACACACAAAAAAATCGGAGCCAAATTATTATGCGCATTTCAACTAATTAAGTTTTAGTCGCCTAATTTATTTAAAAAATAAGTAGAAGCAATGTTACAAGTTTTGGCATAATATATGCGAATAAACTTGTTTAGTTGTTATGCTTATAAATATTTGGCAACGTTTTTTTCTGTATAGTTTTCCTGTAATTTCACTTTTTAGAGAATTATGTTTTTTTTTCAAATTTTATTCCAGCAATTGTTTATAAGGTTTTACTTACACATTTATATTTAGAAATCTCTCGGAGCTTTTTAACAAATAAAAATTGGTCGATATTTAGATAAATTTAGTTTTATGTGAAACGATTTCCACAAATTTCTAGTTTCTGGTTTTATAATTAAAATTTTGAAGTTTGTTTCAATATTAAGTTCCTTTTTATATTTTAAGCCAAATACTTTGTTTTTTGCAATAATATTTGCCAAACTTCATGTAACAAAAACTATTTTTATCTTGGAGAGCAAGATTTTTTTCTAAAAAAAATTAATATACTTTAGTTAGATATACATTTTTTTTTTCAAATATGTGGTGCTTTTCGTAATGGGCAGTAACTCCCTTTCATGGAATACAATTTTGAAAACAATGGTTCGTAAATGTTGTAATTATGAACAGTTGCAGGTATGTTTCGTTGATATGCCCCAAAGATTAAGAGTACGACCGTTACAAAAGTTGAAAAACATGAGCGTGTTCAAAAAGTAGTTTTTTATAATATTGAATTTACATTAAGGTCCAAATCCACTTAAAATGGGATTTCGATAGATTTCTACCGAAATCTAATAAGAATTTAGGATTTTAAACAGATTTCCTATACAAAATAAAATCCCAATTTAGTTGAGATTTCAGCGAAATCTAATCGAAACCTAACTATTAATTTAGAAATTCGAAATACAGCACAGTGCTTTCCCCCTACTTGCAGAAAATTAGTGTGGTTGCAGAAAATTATGTAAACATTAATCCGCTGTTTATGAGATAAAATATAATGAATAAATAAATTTTTATAAATTTAAAAAACTAAAAAATAACAAATTAAAAATCTTTTTTTTCATTGAAAAAAGTATTACAAGCTGAATATGGCAGTTTTGGTTTGTTTTCGATGTAGAAACATTTTTCGGTGTAGAAGTTTAAAAATGGAACAAATGAAATTTACGGGCAAAGCTCAAAAACCCGAAATGATTGTTAAAACAGGTAAGCTTAATTTTTGTTTCGGTGGTCCATATTTTCTGAGTTATAGGCCTCTAAAGTTTGGATATGAGCGACTATATGGAATAATGAGCGACTATATTTCGTCAGTCGACTAACTATTTAAAATAATACAAAAGATAATTTGAATGATATATAAAAAAAATTAAAATTATATTCAGTTACTAAAAAATTTCTATAATTAACACATGTCTTTATATAGTTTGCCTTTAGATTTTCAATTTCATTAATATTACAGAGAGAACATAAATTTGAGCCATTTATTTGAAACCTATTGCCATTGAGAGTTATTAAACCACTTCTAGCTTTAAAAATCCACGTTATATATTCTTTGGTTGTTTCTCCGATCAAGTATGTATTTTCATTTATTACATCTAATTTTTTATAAATTCTATCCGTTTGTGAAGTTTTTCCCCATATTCCAGGTAGTATTTATCTTTCAGTCATCTAAGCAGATTCCTTTGGCTGAACCTAAATTTTCTCCTCCAGTATGTTCAAGCAAGAACATTTGAACATTATTCAAATGTTCTTGGTATCGCCATAGCCCGGCTTAGCTGAGGAAATTTTTTCTGTGTAAAAGTCCTATATAAATAAGTTAGTGGCTTTCCTGAACAATATGTCCAAGCAAGAACATTTGAACATTATTTAAATGTTCTTGGTATCGCCATAGCCCGGCTTAGCTGAGGAAATTTTTTCTGTGTAAAAATCATATATAAATAAGTTAGTGGCTTTCCTGAACAATATGTCCAAGCAAGAACATTTGAACATTATTTAAATGTTCTTGGTATCGCCATAGCCCGGCTTAGCTGAGGAAATTTTTTCTGTGTAAAAGTCATATATAAATAAGTTAGTGGCTTTCCTGAACAAAGTTTTTCTATTTAATTGCTCTCGCGATTTTTATTTTTATATATCGAATATAACTGTTAATATCTGCGGTGTTAAAAGGGCTAAAGGTGAATAATATCTTAAATTAAAGCTAAAAGTTGTATACGGTATTCACACTAGAATGTAATACAACCCAAGAAACAACTTTACGGACTGTCCGTTACAAACGGATTCATGAATCCGGCATTGACGGTACGAAAACGGACCGGAATTGACGTATCCGTCGAAGCTTGTACGAAAACGGACCAGTAAAATTGGATTACTCAAATTTTCGAAAATTATCCGTTTTAACTCCGTTTTGCTGTATCCGTTTCGGTGCCGTTTAACCGGACTACACCGATTTTCATCAGTTAAAACTCCGTTACAACCGTTATCGTTTTTCTTCCGGTATTACCGGAGTGTGTTTTGTTAAAAAAAAATCAAACAGTTTTATTTATAAACAAAATTAAATATTAATAAAATATATATATATAAAGAAGTGTACATTTTGATTGTCACTCCATAACTCGAGAACGGCTGCAGAAAATAAAAAATGGCTGAATACGTATTTAAGATTTTTAGTGGTAATTTTTTTGGTTATTTTTAAATGTACCACTTTTTTAACATATACTTGTATTTCAGATGTTTTTGCAATTAAATATAGAGACGCAGATCTCATGAAAATTTTAATGATGAAGATGTTAAACAACACCAGAGACAAAATGAAAAAAAAAATCAAAATGTTAAAACCACATCCTTTTATTGATTTTTATTGAATTTTTATGTGGTTTCATATTATTTTTTAATAATGTAATTGTTAATCCATTTTTGTTAATATCTTTATAAATGAAAAATTTTAAAAATAAAACCAAACTTTTGTTTAAAATTAAAAAAAAAAAATATTTAGATAAAATAAATAAAATAAAAATGGACCATTTAAAAAAAAACGGTACGAATACGGACCATATTCGGACCGTATACGGTATATTAAAAACGGAGTCCACTCCGTTTTTAAAATAAATGACGGACAGTTTACGGTACGTTTTGAACGTACACTCAATTCGTACACTCCGTTTTATATACAGCATGACGGTACGAAAATGGTCCGTTTTAGCGTGCTTTATACTGTTTCGAATCCGTATTCGATGTTCCTTTTATTCCGTTTTTCGGTCCGTATACTGATCCGGAAAACGGTACGGAAACGGACTTCGGATCCGTATATGCTGTACCGAAAACGGCACATCAACGGACCGGATTGTTTGCTGGGTAAGTTAGTAGCTTTCCTGAACAATATGTCCAAGCAAGAACATTTGAACTTTACTTAAATGATCTTGGTATGTCATATATAAATAAGTTAGTGGCTTTCCTGAACAAAGTTTTTCTGTTTAATTGCTCTCGAGACTTTTATTTTTATATATCGAATATAACTGTTAATATCTGCGGTGTTAGAAGGGCTAAAGTTGAATAATATCTTAAATACGTTATTCAAACAAGATGTAGTACATGTGTTTTGCCAAAACTAAGATGGGAAAAAAACTGTTGGAATAGAATAAAGAGCTGGCAATTTAATAATTATAATTTAACGCTAAGTGGGTTAATGGAACTGAAAGTATTATATCTCAATTGAAAGGGGTTTCAATAGGCTTTGAATTAATATTTTGTTTTGACCTGAATACAAATGACGAAGATACAAAGAATTTAAAATTCATAAAATCCAATTCAAAATACATTTAATGGAAACCATAATTTATCAACTGAAGTTGGCAACTCATAAAAATTTGCCCTTAATTAAATCTGGCATCACCATAATTCAAACAAATGTTTTGTGCAAAAATAAATTACTTTTCATTCAAGATATATTATATATATCAATATATCTTGCTTTTCATTGATCATTGTTGTTGTCCTTCTTGTCTCCTCTTCGTCAACAACGGTTCAATAAAAGCATGAACATTTCGGAACTAAAAAAAATCTCTTCACAAAATGCCACAGCTGTTTTGTAAATTAATTAAAAAAACATTTGAGGACCTAGTGGCTGTAGAGCATGTAAAGCAGATTAGTTACACTAACAGAAGCATCATTATACCGAAGGTGGTAAACCTAAAAGCGGGTGTTCCACATGCACTATTTGAAGAACAATGTCACATTTCTGCTAAAAGTGCGTCAGATGGTTGAGCCGCCACCAAGTTTTACTAGCCGGCAAAACGAAAGGTCAAAAAAGTAAAGTTTTGGATAGAAAAAGCCTGGTAGAAGCGCTAAAAAAAGAAGGTGTCATACAGGCTTTATGAATAGTATGTAAGTATTCGGCATGTTTTTCCTATTCGAACTAATAGTACTCGTAATAGTGTCGTAAAAAAAGATACATAATTGATACCCTGTATTTTTTTTTTGTCAATATCCAAAATATTTTTTTTAAATATCAAACACGATTGTATTAATTTGAGAAGATTTTACAACAGGCGAAAGTTTTATGATTCTATTTAAATTCGTCTATGTCTTGTAAAACACCAGCAATTTTTTCATTTAAACGCCGCCGCCACCTATTAAATTGGTCGGCGCAGATCTCAAACGACGAGTAATGAAGGACTAAAAAATTTCTATTCGTTGTTTCACCAAACAGATGTTTCGTTTTTAGTGATGTCAGATGTGAATATGACAAATCTTCTCAGCGTTGCCAACAATATGCTGTCAAAAAATGAATTGCTTTTGTTGTAATACCAACTCTGTTTTTCAATTATACCGCCATTTATCTGTTTCTCTTTCAGTTTTTTTTCGTGTCGGCTGTTGAATTGCTTGTTTTTCACGCGTCTAAGTTTAATAATTTAAAAAAAAGTATTAAATGATAAAATAAATGGCATAAAAGGTATGTCTGTATAAAATATATGTTTTATAGCATATAAAAATATAAAATTTATGCATTAATATATGAAAATAAAAGCATAAAATGTTAAATAAAAAAGGTTCCTAAATTTGCAAAAAAAATGGTTGTATAGAAGTGTGTTTTTCTTTTTTTGTTTCCCCTTTTAAATTAATAAAAATTATAAAAAGATTGTAAAAAAAACATAAAATAAATTTAAAATAAGTAAATTCTTATTAAAATCAGTGTTTTAACAAATTTTTTGTAATGTTCTTGTGGTGTAAAATGCAAGATGAAGAAGTAACTTGATATGGCCCCAGAATATGGTAAGTTGCTTTCAAGTGGAATTTCATTGGCGTAACTAGATTAAAGTTCTGCAAGGGTACGAAACAATAAAATTCTATAAATTTTGAACCTTTTGAAACCCAATAGTTGATATATGTCTCATTTTAATTTTTTTTTTTACAGTAGTTACAATTTCCAACTGAATTTTCCTAATGCCGCTTATATTGACAATGGAGTGCTAAGCTTTCAGATCAAACTAACCATTTGCATCAATATGTTCTTAACACTTTTGTTCATGGGTGATAAAACTTTTGGTAGAACATGTTGTAATCATTCAAGTATTTAGAATCTTCTAGATATTTGGAATTGATTCATATCATTTCCTATAGGACGCTTATGCAATATGGGACATTCATGGTCTATAGCAAGCGTGGCTCCAGCAATTCCTAAACATGGAAATTTGACACACCTTTGTGGACAAATAACAACAACAATTACATTTGTCCATCATGGTGTATGAAATTTCTCTAAATATTAATTTCTGGGGCTGCGCATGTCTAAAGTACAAAATATGTTTATAGTAACCCTGCCACCAAATGAGCTCCAAAATTAGTCAACAATGGGTTCATTCAAAAGAGCCTTCTTTTTTGATTCAAAAATTACTCTGAAATGATTTAAAAGAAATGTATAGTCTCAAAAACCAATCTTTTTGGAGCCATTTTGAATTGTTCAAATATTTAAATTTGATTACATTTCCCAGTCAATTCTGACCCATTTTCGGGATATAGTAATTTTCTTCAAATTTGTGTGTCTTTTATGGGTTTTTTTTGGAAGGCTCATATTTTCGTCAAAAAAATTAGTAATTTTTGACAATATAATTTTTAAATTTCAAAAATATGTGTTTTTTTATTCATATTTGACTTGTAGCATAAGAACCCTCAAAAATGTATCCAAATTTTGTTGCCTAGGTAAAAAAAAAAAAATTAAAAAAACTCGGAAAAGTTAATTAATAAAATTATTTTTGAAAAAAACATGAAATTACACAATTTTTAATTGAAAATAAAAAAATAATAATAATAATATAAAAAATTTTATTTTTAGCATTTTAAATTAAGAAAATTTAATTTTAATATTCTATTTAAAAATGGGAAATTTTTTAATGAAAATGAGTTTTTTTTTATTTAAAATTCAGAAATTTCTAAATGAAGTTGAGATTTTAGAACAAATACGGTTTATCAGCATGTTTCCAAAATTGATGAAATTTGTTCCATCGACTAATATTTCTACGCTGAATATGCCGACGGTTTTTGGCGAAACCCCTCAAACAAAATATCAAAGGAAAGTTGATATTATGTTTTGCGATTTTATCCAAAAGTTGTAAATATATCGGTAATATATAAGTACTATCATAAAGGTATTTCAAATATCTTTTCCAACGAGGTATAACCCTTCAAAGCAACATTTTTTTTGCATTTTTTGTGTTTTTCTTTTTATTAAAAGTTCTATATTTTTTTGTTTTAGCTGATATACTGATGTAAAAGTCATCCATAAATAAATTAGCAATGTTTAAGGGGTTCTTCTCTAGAGTGTCCGAAGTCTGGCAACGGAATTTTATATGGATAAAATGTAAATTTTATATGGATAACCCAATCTATGGATATATTTTTATGGTGAAGTTCACTGACGTAACATTTAATCAGATAGTCCATATTTGAGCACGATCTTTCGAGCTCGCCTAAAATCTGAACCTAAATGAGAAGAACAAATAAAAAGTGCGATTTTTGGAGTAAATGCATGGTGTATTTTTACCCACACACGTAACAATAACAAAAAAAAACCTCCAAACTTAACCTGTAATAATTACAGTATTTATAGAGTCGCAGGGTCATATTATACCTAAAATGAAAGCACAATATCGTGTATACTTATAAATTATTGGCCCCTTAACAGGCCTTTAAATTGGCTAATTAAAAAAAATGGAGCAACATTGATAATTAATAGGGTTTCTGTTAAATCTCTGCCTATTCTGGAGTCTCTAGCTTTTCTAAAACTTCGGGTTCTGATGAGATCTTTAGGCAGATCGAAATACTAGTATCAACCTAGCTAATATATGTTTGATTTGATTAATTTTTGTAAATATACGGAAGTTGAAAGCTCGTTATAAATTAAAAATAACATAAAAATAATCTCGATGTATATAAAAACAAAAAAACTAATAAAACTGTAAAAAATATTACTTGAGCCAGAGTAAAAACTAACAATTTTGTATATAAATAGAACATTTTTGGTCTTCAATGTATAGTAACATCATGATGCTTGTTAAGAAAGGACCCTAGCCACTTGTTTGATTACTAAGAAAACAAAAATGGAGCAAAATTCATAATTAATAGGTTTTTTTGTTAAAGAGCTGCCTATTCTAGAGGCTCTAGCTTTTCTAAAACTTCGGGTTCTGATGAGATCTTTAGCCAGATCGAAATACTAGTATCAACCTAGCTAATATATGTTTGATTTGCTTTATTTTTGTAAATATACTAAAGTTGAAAGCTCGTTATAAATTAAAATAAGAAAAAAACTGATAAAACTGAAAAATAGGCTTTTTAATAAAAACCCATCAAAAAATGCAAAAATAATACAAAATTTTTAGCTTGTTGGCAATGGGTTATTAAATAGCTAAAAGCTCAAAACAAAATTTCAACTTTGGAAATATTGATCGATGGATCAAATTTCATCAATTTTAGAAAGGTGGGGTTAAACTTTATTTAAGTCTAGATTTTCCATTTGAAATTGAGAAAATTCTAAATGAAATTAAGGTTTACACTGGTATTTGAGAAAATTACAATTGAAATTGAGATTTTCCATTGTAAATTGAGACTTTATATTTTGAATTCAAATTTTTATTTGATATTGTATATAATTTATTGGAAATTCAGAAAATTCCATATGAGATTAGGAAAACTCCAAATGAAATTGAGAAAAAAGTTATTATTAGTATATTTGCTTTCACTGGTACTTGAGAAAATTACAATTGAAATTGAGATTTTCCATTGGAAATTGAGACTTTCTATTTTGAATTCAGATTTTTATTTGAAATTGAATATAATTTATTTGGAATTCAGAAAATTCCATATGAGATTAGGAAATTTCCAAATCAAATGGAGAAAAAAGTTTTTAATAGTATATTTGCTTTCAAAATAAAATATTAGAATGTTATATATTGCCAAGGATTTTGACCGATTTCGAAAAGCTTTTAGAGATTACCTAATATTTGCGGTTTTAAAACTTGGACTGCATATAAAGGGTGGTTAAATTTTAAGGGCCGATGTTGATTTTAAATAAAACACAAATTATTTAGGAAATTATTATCATTTCTTTTTATTATGACAATATTGGTATGGTTCAATTATGTATGGAACAAAATATCTGCCAAATGGCCTCCGCGACCTCGGCGGCACACCTCCATCCGATGGTCCAAATTTTAGATGACGCTGAGGCATAATTGAGGTTTTATGCCGTTATTGTGCCGAATTATCTCATCATTTAGCTCTTGAATTGTGGCTGGCTTATCGACGTACAGCTTTTCTTTCAAATAACCCCAAAGAAAGAAGTCCAACGGTGTCAAATCACATGATCTTGGCGGCCAATTGACATCGCAACCACGTGAGATAACACGGCCATTGAATTTGTCACGCAAAAGAGCCATTATTTCGTTAGCTGTGTGGCAAGTGACACCGTCCTGTTGAAACCACATATCGTCCGCAACCATATCTTCCAATTCGGGCAATAAAAAGTTCGTTATCATTTCACGATAGCGAACACCATTCACAGTAACTGCCTGACCGGCCTCATTTTGGAAAAAATACGGCCCGATGATGCCGCCAGCCCATAAACTGCACCAAACAGTCACTCATTGTGGGTTCATTGGTTTTTCGACAATCACTCTTGGATTATCATTCGCCCAAAAGCGGCAATTCTGCTTATTGACGAATCCACTGAGGTGAAAATGTGCCTCATAAAATTCACGAAGTGCACGATATGAAGTTTGATTTGAACGCCCATTTTCATAATAAGCCTGAATATCTTTAACGCGTTGCTCGATTGTGTATCTTTCCATGGTTCAAATTGAGTTAGTCTGAAGTTGAGAAATGTCAAATTAAATACAGAAAAAAACTTGAAGTTTAGGTGTGGTTCACATTCAACATCGGCCCTTACAATTTAACCACCCTTTACAAAGAAATTAAAATTATTTCAAACGCAAAAATTCGGAATGCATTTTTTTTTTTGCAATAATATTTCTTTATTAGTATATTTTTTCATAATTCCATTTTTCTAAATATTTCTAATTTTAATTCCTCCACATTCTTCAGCTTTAAGTTTTCTATTTCATAATGATTTTTTCAAATCAAGGTAGAAAAAAAAACTCAAGTTTATTTGGAATTTTCTCAATTTCATTTGTAAGAATTTCAGAATTTTCAATGGAAAATTCTCAAATTCTTCTAAATTTTTTTATTTAAAATTTTTTCAAAATTTCAAATTTTATTTTCCCAATTTCATTTCTAATTTTCTTAATTACCAAAATTTATATTACCATTTTTATATTGAAAATCCCAATTTTATTGGCAATTTATTCAATTTCAAATGAAAAATATTAATTTCATTAAAAATTTCGCAATTTCAAATGAGAAATCTGAATTTAATTTGAAATGGGGAATCTGAATTTCTATTCAAATTTTCTCAATATAAAATAAAAAGCTAAATTTCTTTAAAAACTTTCTAAATTGTTAATGAAGATTTTAATGATGGATAGATAGCGTGAGAATCAAGCCTTAATAATTTTGAATTGTTTAGTTTTAACTGAGCAACTTTTTAACTCATTATAGACACACTGTTCCGTTTTCATCACATTATATATTTGTTCACTGTATAAAGATAATTAAGTGGTTTGGAACCCCTAAACTAATTCAAAACCTTGACAGCAATCGGGAATTAAAAATTTGTGTAAAATTGTTTTCCAGAGTTGCAAAATAATTATATGAAAAAATCTATTTTTGATCTTTTTGCTGGGACAGTTTTTAAAATAATTTAAAAATAAAAAAACCCTATAAATCTATTATATTTTTGATATGTTAATGAAAAAATATAAAAATTCATTTCTCCGCCAAAAATTTGTTCATAAATTGTATTAATTTTTGAAATTCTGACCGATCGGTCCGTAAAGTTTTCAAATACACAAAGTCTAAAATGTTTCAAAATTTCTTCCCTTTTCACTCAAAACATAAATAATGGCTGGTTTTTATTAAACTACTTCATCAATTAAATTGCATTGCTACAATATTTTTTCAATAAATTTTTAAAATCGGTTAACTTAAATTAAGTTTTCAAATATTTTAAATTAAAGGTTTGTACACAAAATTATACAAAATTAAAGTTTTTAAACTAACTTCAATCGTCTAGGATTTATATTCTGTCAAAGTTTCAACTGTGGTTGCTAACATTTCCACTAGAGGGTGCTTTAAGGCAAACAAAAATTACAAACATTTCTTAATGAAGCATTGTTCTACAAGCATTGATCAACAAGAGGGTATTAACTCAAAATTTTTAAAATATCACTTTTTTCAAGAAATCAACTAACAACATCAATATCTATCTATTTTAAAAATTTCAACGTATTCCGATTACTCTTTCATCTCGAAAACCACTTTTGAGACCATTTTCATGATAATGTAGTGATTACCTTTATTTCAACAAAAAGGTATTATTTCGAGTTAATACAAAATTTCAAATAGTAATGAATCGTATATTTGATTTGAGCCTTTATTTGTGTTAAAAATAATCAAACTGTTTTATTTATATTTGGTTGTATTTTGAGTTGATAAAATATTCAAAATAATACCAAAAAAAAATCGATAAAATTTCAAAAAAATGGTATTAACTCAAAAAATTGATTTTTTTTTGCAATGAGTGGTAAAATTTAAAACAAAAACAATGTATATATATATTAAAATGGAATTTGCTTATTATGATATGTTTGAATTTTTAAATTCTGTTAAAATGTGGCCATAAACAGTTTTTTTACTCTACTGAAAATTTTAAAATTTTGAGTTAATACCCTCTTGTTGATCAAGTGCGATATGTGTATCTGCAAAGTTTGATTAAAAAATGTCCAGCGGATCTATGACGTGACTTAAATGAATTATTTGAGCAACTGGGAAATTTCTTCGGAAATTTGGATGCTTCCAGTAAAATATTTTTAAAATTCCTTTTGAAAATTTGCTTTTATTTCTTAAATACTAAAAAAAATATGTTTTTTTCCCTCTGGAAGCTGAATTAAAATATAAAAAAAAATAACACAAAACTTAGTATCTAAACTATAAAATAACAATTAAGCCCGAGTCATTTATAAACAAGAAATCCATTTAAAACAGTCCAGTAACAGCCCTGTTTCTTAATTTAACGTCTTTTGGAATTACTTATAAGTTCAGCCAAAGGTAAAGGTTGCAAACGTACATCAATTAAATTATTGGTTTGATATTCCGATGAATCTGAACAAGGTTGGCAACCACAAGATGAAGGAATATCCAAATCTTTACTTATTTTCCAGCCATCTTCACAGGTCAATTGAACCGAAATGGTTTTATAAGATTTGATATTACAACAGTGGCAGATTTTATCTTGACTTAAGGTGGCTAAAAAGGATTAAAAAAAAAACAAGTCATATTTAGTATACATTTATTTTTTTTTTAATAAAAAAATGTCTCACCTCTATTATATTTTGATCCCGAATTACAAGCACCATTACATTCCGTAAAACCTTTAATAGGTTGCTCATTTATACAGTAACCATGACCAGGTTTTAAGAATTTTACCATGTTTCTTGTTTCCGATTCAGCCAAAGAAACCGGTAAACAATTTGCTAGAAAAACAGAATATTTTCAAACCTCTTATTTTTATATTATAACATCCTATAACTTACTTAGATCTTCTTTAAATGGTTCTTCCTTACAATATTCGCAACAGCTACCTTTATCTTGCATTAACAAATTTTTAGGACAATTGCTTACATCTGGACAGGATTCTCTTATGGAGCTAACTATTAAGATATCGTTCTTTTTGACACATGTAAAGGTTGTACAATTATCGGTCGATTTCCATTGTTGTTCTGGTTTAAATAATTTACCCTCGAAAACACATTGTATTTGCAAACATTCACCACAACATTTGCTCTTATCTTTGTTCACATACTCAAATCCTTTGGTACAATTTGTTTCACAAGTCTCCACAATGGTGGAAATTTGTAATGTATCATTAGGACCATAAGTACATTGTTCATATTTGCAAGGATTTGTAGGATGTATCCATTTGTCGGACAGTTTTTTAGTGAATTTTTTGGTAGGTTCATATTCTACTATGCATACATCTTTGGGTGGAGCGCAATAGTAGATGGGACAACAATCAGTTGGTTCCTGATTTTGGAATACTTCATAAAATTCTTCAACACAGGTTTCTGGTTTAGGTGGGCAAGTAGATTTATCACAGATTACTTTTTGGGTTGGACAACAGCCAGCTTCTTCTTTTACTAGTTTTTCGCCAGGTTTCAATGGAGGTGGAGTGAGAACCTCACATTCTTCTTTGGGCTTACATTCTGAAAAAAAAATAAGAACATTTTTGTACAAATGTAAGGAAATGCAAGAAAACTTTCTTTTTCAAAAATCCCACTTTTGTAAAGGAAATTTTGTATTTACTCCACTTATAATTAAAACTTAAAGTTTTCCGAATAAAGTTAAGTAAATTCTAAATAAAGTTAAAATTTTCCATTTAAAATTGAGAAATTTTTATTAAGGGTTTTTAAATTGGAATTTTTCTTTCGAATTTGCAAAATTTTTAATTTTAAAATTGTATATTATTCAATGAAAATGAGAATTATTCAAGTTCGAGGCCATACTCCATATTTCTTTATTAGGATATTGTCCTAACAAATAATCTATAGAGTTTTTTGTTTTCAAATTTATTATTTGACCCTTTCAGGAATGTGTTGATAGATATATTTCGCGAATTTTATAGTTTCCCATCATCAGAACACGTTTTGAAAGAGGTTACAATCCCATGCCAAACATCAAACATTCATATAAACTAGTTTACTCACTACATGAGAACTAAAATATATATGAGCTCGAAGTTAAAGATTATCAACATTGATCAAAAAATAAATTGAAAACTTGTTGGTTATGTGTAATTCCCACCTTTGGTGGATATTCAATACACGTTTTTTTGTTTTTTTCTCCTTTTATTTTTTTTTGTTTTGTTTGTAAACAAAAACAGGGGGAGTAAACTAGACTGTACTTTGTCTTTTATACAAGTTGATATTACAAGTAAAAATTATGTTTTTTCGACCTTTAATTGAGCAATGAAAATGAAAATTATTCAAGTTCGAGGACATACTCTATATTTCTTTATTAGGATATTGTCCTAAAAAATTATCTATAGATTTTGTTTGTTGTCAAATTTTGAATAATTTTCATTTTCATTGCACAATTAAAGGTCGAAAAAACATAATTTTTATTTTTAATAAAAATTATATCAAAATTGTATATTATTATAATATGAAATTGGGAAAATTCCAAATAATTTTATGATTTTTTATATAAAAATGGGAAAATTAATTTGAATTTAGATTTTTGAAATTCAGCAAATTAGAAAATAGTTGAAATTGGGATCATAACAAATAATGTTTGGAAAATTCTGAAATTCATTGGAAAATATATAAAATATTGTACAATTACATTTTTCCTAATTACAGTTATACTTTTTTTTAAATTAATTTGAAATTTTTGCAATTTTAAACAAAAAATCACAATTTCAATTAAGATGTTCCCAATTTCGAATAGAAAATCACAATTTTATTTGAAGTTTTCATAATTTTAAATGAAAAGTCTTAATTTAAATTGGTCTTTTGCTAATTTAAAATGAAAAATACCGGAATCAAATGAAAATATCTCAAAAATAAAATAAAAATAAAATAAAATTTTGATTTGTTTAATTTGAAATAGAAAATCTCAATTTCATTTATAATTTTCTCAATTTAAAATGGAAAATCTTAATAGAATATGGTAAAAAAAAACTAGTTCGTAATTATCCCACCTTCCCCTATATTTTTCTTAACAAAAATTCCATTTTTGTAAAGGGAATACTTTTTACACCATTTTTAATTGTAATTGTGATCTTTCCGAAAGGTGTTGGGGAAATTATAAAGGAAGTTAAGATTTCCTCTGGTGTCACAGAAAATAAATCGTACAAAAAATTTTCGTTTTCGTATCGATTTCTGTGTTTTTGTTGTTGAAAAACGAATAAGAAACCGAAATACTTTTCTGTGACAGGCCTGTTTACATTTAAAATTGAGAAAATTTCAAAACAATTTGAATTTTTCATTTTAAATTGAGAGAATTCCATAATAAATTTTAATTTTCCATTTCAAATTTTGAACATTCCAGAAATTTAGACAATTCCGGAAACTCAAATATTCCACTTTTAAATTAGGAAATTTTCAAATGAAATTGAGGTTTTTCATTTAAAATTAAGAAAATTCCAAATAAAATTCAGATTTTTTGTTTCAATTTGAGAAATTTTTTATTAAAATCGACATTTTTCAATTTAAATTTGAAAAATTCCTATTAATATTTTGATTTTCTGTATAAAAATGAAAAATTAGTTTTGAAATTGAGAGTTGTGAATTGAAATTTAGAAAATTAGAAATGAAATTGTGATTATATTTAAAATTGAGATCATTACAATAAAGTTAAGTTAAGAGTTTAAGAATTTCCTAATTTTTAATTGATAATTCTGAAATCTATTTTAAATTACAGTACTCAACGGCCAAAAAACTAGATTTGCAACATATCGCACTTGATCAACAAGAGGGTATTAACTCAAAATTTTTAAAATATCACTTTTTTCAAGAAATCAACTAACAACATCAATATCTATCTATTGTAAAAATTTCAACGTATTCCGATTACTCTTTCATCTCGAAAACCACTTTTGAGACCATTTTCATGATAATGTAGTGATTACCTTTATTTCAACAAAAAGGTATTATTTCGAGTTAATACAAAAGTTCAAATAGAAATGAATCGTATATTTTCATAAAAAATGTATTATTTTGATTTGAGCCTTTATTTATGTTAAAAATAATCAAACTGTTTTATTTATATTTGGTTGTATTTTGAGTTCATACTGTTTTGTTGATAAAATATTCAAAATAATACCAAAAAAATCGATAAAATTTCAAAAAAAAATGGTATTAACTAAAAAAATTGATTTTTTTTGCAATGAGTGGTAAAATTTAAAACAAAAACAATGTATATATATTTTCAAATGGAATTTGCTTATTATGATATGTTTGAATTTTTAAATTCTGTTAAAATGTGGCCATAAACAGTTTTTTGACTCTACTGAAAATTTTAAAATTTTGAGTTAATACCCTCTTGTTGATCAAGTGCGATATCATTTTTAATAGATCTATGTAAGCCGAATGCAACTATGAAAATTTTTTTTTCTTATTTGCAGTTTTTGCTTAATTTTTCGAAATTTTACAGCGTAATCATGAAATTTTTTTTAAAATTCCATAAAATTATCTTTAATATGAGTATAATCATGTCGGTAAGAAATTCTGAAACAAACACCGACATGATTTTACTCAAATGAAAGATAATTTTGTATAGATTTATATTCTTAAAAGTTTCATGATTTTGCGGTTAAATTTTGAAAAATTAAACAAAAAATGTACCCGAAAAAAAACTGGGGTGAATGATGTAAATATAATGACAAAACAAATTTGTTGACATAATTGGATTCATCGTACCTATTTCTATTAAAAAATTAGAATTTCAAAGACAGGTTTTGAAAATTGTTGAGTAGTTAAATTGAGTAGACATAATTGGATTCATCGTACCTATTTCTATTAAAAAATTAGAATTTCAAAGACAGGTTTTAAAAATTGTTGATTATTGTTGTTTAAAATTAAATTATATTTTTCTCAATTTAACTTTAACTTTTACTTTGATTTACTTTCATTTAAAACTTTATTATTTAAAAAAAAACCACAATGTCATTTAAAATGTTCCCAATTTCAAATAGAATATTATATGACCCTTTCAGGAATGTGTTGATAGATCTTTTTCGGGAATTTTCTAGGTTCCCATCATCAGAACACGTTTTGAAAGCGGTAACAATCCCATACCAAACATCAAACATTCATATAAACTAGTTTACTCACTACATGAGAACTAATATATGAGCTTGAAGTTAAAGATTATAACCATTGATCAAAAAATAAATTAAGAAAATAGATCTATCAACACATTCCTGAAAGGATCAAATAATAAATTTGAAAACAAAAAACTCTATAGATTATTTGTTAGGACAATGTCCTAATAAAGAAATATTGAGTATGGCCTCGAACTTAAATAATTTTCATTTTCATTGCACAATTAAAGGTCGAAAAAAACATAATTTTTATTTTTAATAAAAATTATACCAAACTAGAATATTATATTTGAGTTTGAATTTTAACGTCTTTTTCAGACATTTGCAATTAATACTATAATTAATATGCAATTTTATTTAATTTTAATTGTGAAAGGCGTGGTAGAGAAGAATGAGTGTATTTTCTAAAGATCATAAATACATTGTAATTTTTCAATTTTCTGAATCATACTGCGCAGTTTCTGGTATTGAACCTTCGTCAGTGACCCTGTTTTTTTTGAATAATGTAATATTTGTTATGTTTTTATTTGTTCGATTGCGTCTATATGAAAATTTCTGTGCAATCACTGACCGTGGTATCGATAAACTGATTTCTAATGCCACATGCACTCGCACTACACGTTAGACAGAGCGCTTTAGCCCACTGATCTATCGTCAGGTCGAGTTTTGTTGTGATTAAAACTAGTTTTATTCAATACGCGGTGTTTTTGTTCTTGCATACATAATCTCAGAAGTACAACTCCAACAACACAACAGTTCTATTTTTAGAAACTTACCTCACTCTAATGTCCACTGTTTAGAATATTATAATTTTATTTAGAATTTTTATAATTTTAAATGAAAAGTCTTGGAATTGTACGTTACCTCATTTAAAATGAGAAAATCCTAATAGGAGTTTTTTCAATATAAAAAGAAAAATCTTAATTTAATTTTGGATTAAATATATAAAATAACAGTTTCATTTAGATTTTTTTTTTAATTTCACTTTTAAAATCTCAATTATAATTGAAATTTTTCCAATTTCACTAGAAATTTGTGTAGTACGCTTAAATTAAATAGAAATCAATTTAAACTTACCACAAATATATTGAGGACAACCATCTGGGCCAGTTTTTTGTTTCTTAAATTGTCCTGGACCACAGACGGGCATTAAGGGTTCCAAACATATTTTGGCAGGTGGCAATTTTGGTTCTGGTACACACACATAACGAGGACAACATTGATCTTCGGTAACCTTCTTTTGTGGCGTAAAACCTTCAGCGCAAATATTTTCTTCTACCAAACATTTTTGTTCTACACATTGAGTTTTACCATTTTTATCACACAAACATTCAGTACATTTATCCTTTTGCCATCTTTCTCCAGGCATATGATCGATATCTTCACATTTAACACACATTTCCTCGCTAATACATTTACCATTTTCCATGACCTTACCCGGAGGACAGAAACAACCCTCAAATCTTTCTGAGGGTTCACATAATTCATCACCGGTTACGGTATTAACTACAGTATTAGTTTTCATATTAACAGCCTGGAATTCATTAAGACTTTTCAAAGTATCGCAGGATTTAGCACAGCCACAAGATTCGTAGATCATATCACTAGGACAATCATAAGGACAGACGTTGGGTTTACGCCATTCTAAGCAGATACCCTCTTTAGCACATTCTTTAGCATAAGCTGTTAATGTGTCACATGAACCTTTTTGACTATTACCCGGTTTACACATATCTTGTTGGCACGATGACACATAGGGTAGGGGATCCACAATCATATTACATTTGCCAAAGATTTCTTCATTAAATAATAGCATACAGGGATCTTTCTCTGGTGGCAATGGTAAACATTCTTCCTCAACATCAATTTCACTTAAACACTCATCCGGTTCTAAGCCCAATTTTGGTTCATCTGCCTTCCAGGAATTCACAATATCCACCAATTCTGTGCTAGGAGTCTTATGTTTTTTCTTGGCAGGATTTTCTTGTAAATCATTATTGCCATTACCATCACAATCTCCACAAAGACCTTCCATTTTACTGCCATATTTAACACTGGGTACACCAATTGAAAATATTAAATCATCAAATGCTGCTTTTAGTTCTACATGAGCTTCAGGTAAATTAAGTATAAGTTCTTTGCCAGGTATTTCTTTAAGACCTATCCAAGTATCCTTATAAGGTAATTTCTTAACTTGAAAACCATCTACAAAGGTTTGAAGACCCTTAGGATTATTGACGTCCCTTTGGATGTGTATAACATGGTCGCCATTAAGAATATGCAAAGACTTAGCACAACTTGAATGCTCTGGAGCTGAGAGTTTACCCAATTTTTTACAGTCATCCATGGTGACATAGACCTAAAATTAAATAAACAGAATTATGGCTAGATATCAAACTCTTCTTCTTCCTCTTAACACAATTTTTCAAAAACATTCAAATATTTTAGGAATATTTCTCGCGAATTGCGTTCTTTGACAGCAAATGCCAAAGAGTTTCATATCTATGTAATCTATAATCTAGAAAATCGAGCTGTATTGCAATTTTTATGCTAACTTTAAAATTTTACAAAATTGCATTTGTGTTTTGAATTGAACTTTAAAATTACACCATTTAATACGAAATTGAGAAAATTCCAAATTAAGTAAATATTTTCCACATGAATATGAAAAAAATCCGAATGATATTGTGACCTTCCATTTTAAATTGAGAAAATTCCAAATAAAATTTAGGTATTCCATTTGAAATTGAGAAAATTCTGAAAGAAATTGAAATTTTCTATTTAATATTAAGAAATTGAGGTTTTCATTTCATATTGAGAAAATTCAATTGGAATTTTTCAGTTTAAATTAAGAAAAGTAAAATTTAAATTAAGACTGTTTCCAAATGAAATTATGATTTTCTATTTAGCATTTTGAACATTTTAATTGAAATGGTGATTTTTCGTTTGAAATTGGAAAAATTTTCACAAGGACTTCCGTCGGGACTATGTCACCTCTCAAACAATATAACTTATTTCCATGGTGAATTTCTTAATCCCAAATACAAAATCTATATTTATTTAACTTTATTTCTAACGATATTAATTTAAAATACTATATTTAATCCCCAAAACTTCATTTGTAATTTTCTTAATTTCATTTAAAATTTTCTGAATTTTAATTAAAAAATCTTAAAATTAATTTTTACATTTTTATACAAGACACAACAATTGTATTTGGAATTGTCAGAATTTCAAATAAAAAATGTTAATTTCACAATTTCAAATGATTCCAATTCCAATTGGAATTCTCTCAAATAAAAAAATAATAATTGTATATGAAATTTTATTAATTTTAAATGGAAAACCTCAATTTCATAAGCAAATTTCTTTATTTAATATTAAGGTTGTTCACAAGGGGTGTACTAAATGTTGTATGTGTTGTATAGTCGTATCGAAAAAAGAGATTGTAAAATTTTGTGTTAAAATATAGATGATAGTAGGATACAATAGATGATAGTACGATGCAACATTTGTTCCTATGTTTAGTATACTATGTTCAAGTGTACTTACAGATGGAAAATCCAACCCAAAACACCTAAAATCTTCGTCAAATTGAAAATAATTTACAATCTCTATTTTTAAAATTCCACATACAACATGAGCAACACTTAGTACACCTTGTGAAAACCCTTATTGAAAATCTGAAATTTTTATGGAATTTTTTTAATTTGAATGGGAAAATCTCAAATTCATTTGGAATTTTATTAATTTAATATAAAAAAACTAAATTTGTTTAATTTTTTTTTTGAAAAATCGCAGTTTCATTTAGTACTTTAACAACATCAAAGGAAAGCTCTCAATTTCAATTAGAAATGGTTTGAATTTCTCAATTTCTTTAGTTCAAGTAGAAATTTAATTTTCACTTCGATTTTCACAATTTCAAATTCACTTATACTTTAATTTGAAATTTTTTAATTTCAATTTTAAACGAAAACTTTCAATTTTAATTAGAATGTACCTACACTGATAGAATTTTGTTCATTGTATTAATGAACTCCTTCATTAATACAATGAATTTTTCATTAAAAAGTCCCCAAAGAAAGTTTCATTGGCTCAATGAAATATTTTTCATTAATCAAATAATAATTGAAAAAAATATTTTTTTTCTTGTTTCATATTTATTTTGTGTTAATTTTTTCTTTTTTTTTATCTTATATTTATTTTTCCGTTTTTTTATCTCCCTGAACACGACTTGAACCCGCAACCATCACCATTCAAATAGCAGCGCCTTACCAATTGACCTAAATTACAAAACCAAAAAGATGTGCTTATTTAGACTTTTGTAGCAAAATATTTTTTTTTTTCAATAGTTGAAGCGCCTCCAGTGGAAATTTTATGGAACTTATTGTTTGCTGTACAAAAAATATTTATGTAAAAATGATTGCATATTTTAAGGATCAAACAAATACAGTTAATGAAAATTTCATTCAGTCAATGAATTTTTCATTAATTTAATGAAAATGTTTTATTCAACCACTGAATCCAAGTTAATGAAAGACATTCATTAATAGTATGAAAGAAAATCGTATCAGTGTAATTTTAAATAAAAAATTAGAATTTCATTTGGAATTGTCTTACACTCATGAAAAGACTATGTAGGTAAAGACCATTGTAAATGTAGTTAAAAACAAATGAAATTTCACTTAAAGAAAGGACAACTTACATTTCAGTAAATTCAACTAACATTGTCATTTGTTTTTTTATTGCTCAATAAATTAAACACAATTGTAGTAAAAACATATAAAAAAACATATGCAGTAAAAAATAAACAAGCATTTATATGTTTTATTTTTTATTTTGTAAAAACTACTGTATAACATAAATGTAAAATCATAATACAATAATTTGATGTGGTTTGTTTTTTAAAATGAACTGCAATTGTAGTCAAAAATGAAATTTCTTCTACAAATGATTGCTTTGCACTTAAAAATAACATCTACAAATATTTACAGCAGAAGTTCCCTGAGTGTAATATTTTATACAGTTTTATTAGTTTTTTTGTCAAAATGGTCTAGGGCAACCGAAAAAATATGTATGTAGCATATAGCATTGTATAATTAAACCACATTTATATCTTGGTAAGAAAAATAATTTTTGTCCGTTAGAGGGTTAAGTAAACTTTCCTCGAAGAGGAATATCGAGAAAAGGATGAAAATGGCCTAATGTGCTGCATTGGTATTAATGTGCTGTTGGTTCTGTTAGTATTAGGGACACAAAATTTACAATAAAAAATGTTAAGCAACATTTCTACTGTTTGACTGCCAAACATTTGGTCAAATCGGCAAAAGTTCGGCTACCAAACAGTTAACTTCAAAGCTTAACTTCGGTTTATGTCAAAATTAACTCACCGAACCCCCGGGACACGTAAACCTAATTTTGAATCCGTTTTAATAGGTTAGGCCAAAATAAAAAGATATTTCGATTTTAAGTTTGCATTGACTCAAGCGAATTTTTTAGTGTGTTTTAAGTAAAAGACAGCAACATCTTTTTCGAAATGACTTTATTTATAGTTTATTTGTCTAAACTTAAGTCCAACAATAATGGACGTCCATTTTTAGGAGGATACGATTCATTTATATACAATCCGCAACTTCGGGGTAATAACTTTAAAAAAATAAATTTCGTAAGTTTTTATTTTGAATTTTATAACAAAATTTCTTAAAACTATTTTTAACAAAAGTAACAACAAGGTGTCTTCACATGTACTGAATTTCTCAGTGTCACTAGCTATATTTTGTAGATTGAAAAAAAGCCTCTAATCGTATAAACCACTATTCGATGTTGTTCGATGAATATCCTTGAAGTTGTGGTATTTGCACTCTGGACGAGTATGTAAAATTACCCGCTGCTGTCGAATTTTCAGCGTCGACATATTTCTCGTTGTCATTATTATTTTGGTTGTTTGCATTAGCAGCATGCGCATGTGATATACCTACTGCGCGTGTTTGGTCTATCATTTAAATGTTTGGTCTATCATTTAAATGTTTGGTCTATCATTTAAATGTTAAATATTTCTTTACGGAGTCACCAGTTTAGAAAAATAAATTTTGTAATTTTTTATTTTGAATTTTTATAAAAAACTAATTATTAATCTCTTTTTTAGACAAGACCTTTTAAAAACTCTTAAAACTAGTTTTAACAAAAGTAACAACAAGTTGTCTCCACATAACCTTTGTCTTACTGACATCTGTTAGTTCAGTGTCATAGGGTTCGAATCTTTAAATTTTTAATTTCTTTGTTAGATTTGAGTTTCGACATATAAACAATAAATAAAGTAACTTCAGAAGAGATTTCGATGTCTTTTACTTATAATACACTCAAAAAATTCTGGCCTAACCTATTAAAATGGAGTATACCACTGCATTCAACGACCCAAAATTAAGTTTAAGTGTACCGGGGTTTTGGTGTGTCATTTCAAAATTTGAAATTTTACTTTACTTACACTTTAAATTGCATTCAAATTAATGTTTTCTACATATTACTTAACAAATTTAAATTCATGGCACTCTTTATTGCAAGAACTTACTCTATTATTCCCAAAAAATTTTAGTCTTACACTCACCTGGAAAGTATGAACTCCGGGTAAAACAATATCTCTCGATAACAAATAGGTACAATTTCCATTAAAAGTAAATTTATTACGATCATAAGTGAAGTATGTTGTAGAACCAATCGTATTACAAACACAATCCTTACATTCAGCAATAGGAACACAAGTGTCACCCTTACGCACCGTACCCTCTGGACAATAACAACCAGAGAAACAAGAATCTGGTATAACAGGACAGTCATCATTATTTAAAGTATCACAAGATGGTTCACAACGTCTCTTATAACAATCCGAATGAACCAAAGGAGCAGCACATGAAATTTCTATAGAAAAATTATGTTGCAGACAAATTTTACTCATGGACAAACTTTTGTTTGAGGGAAAATAAAAAAAAAAAAAAAAAATTTACTTACCACATTGATGTACAGCTCTCCATGTATCCAATTGTACATTTGGATTAACTGTTAAACATTTTTTAACAAAATCTTGCAAAATGTTACATTTACATGTATTTGCATCACCATTGTTGGCCTTAAGGCATTCACAAGTGGTTTCCATACATTTACTAACAAATTGTTTATAATTGACCGACTTGCCACATTTTAGGAATGTTGGATGTCTGTAATAAAAAACAACGACAAAATTGTATAAGTGTTAGTTAGTAAGTAAGTTTCATAAAGTTTCTCTACTTTAAATTGTATGCATGAATTTGTACTTACTTAATGGTATTGCATAAGGCTAAAGCCTTCTTTTGCAAAGCCAACGGACAAGTTTGTGCATAACATTCATCCTTAGGTGTTTTCTTGTCAAACCAGCTGTCACCGAATTTCACAGTATTAGCGATTACCGTACCATCTGGTGCTCTCTTATCATTGCCTGCATTGCCATCATAATAACCACATAAACCATCAACTGTTTTGATGAATTTCGAGGAAATACCAACCTTAATGTAACCAATGTCATCATATAAAACCCAAAAACCGCGTTTGGGTGAAACAACCAATACCGTATTGCCGGGTTGTGAAATGACAAAGGAAGCTTTGCAAATGGGTGAATTGATCAATTGCTTAACAGAATATTCAAAACCATTGAAATTTACACGCATATTAGGCATTATGGTTAAAATGGCGTGATTTTCTAAATCTTTAATGGTAATCATTTTACGACAGAATTTACGTGTTTCATCGGTACATTGGAGATGAACTGATATGTAACAAAAGTAAAACATTTGTTAGTAAAGAAAGTGTTTTTTTATGGTTTTTGCGTAAAAAAAGGTTTCCCAAAAAAATTGGTAAAACAACGCTAGCCAATTCTTGCATAAATTAAATAAAAATTTGGGAAAATACATAATTTGTTTGCTTTTCTGCTAGATTAATTTGAAACTTGGGAAAACTCGAGAAGTTTTAACCTTTTAGTTAAATAACTTGGTAACTTTTCGCAAGTTTTTACATTGTTTTTGTAAAAAAAAAATGGACGGAGCTATTTAACCAATGTTTTTGCGAGGCGTTCTTTAGCTTGTTGCCACTAACCTGATATAACCCATGAAGAATTAATCAAATCTCTAGCCAATATATGACTGCAAGTATCATACTTAAACTCAGTGCCATCAAAGGTAGTAAACGTCTTGCCACTTATCTCACAAACATCATCCTTATTGGGTTTCAACACACAACTGTATTTGGGACAATCATTAGGTTTAGACGAAGACATATCTAATTCTACATTATAATTGGCAGGACATTTAGGTTCCACACAACTATAGGATTCATTTTTCTGTACAACTACTTCACGTATGGGTACACAAGTAAATTCCTCACAATCGTCTTCATGCATATAGTCAAAGTCTTCCTGAGGTCTATCCAAAAACTCTTGTGATGAGGTAATAACCTTGGTTTTCGTAATTCTACCATTGTCATTGGCGACGGTTACCTTTTTGTTGAAACTGGAATGGAAAAGAATGATTAATTAATTATCTAGTAAGGAATAAAATATGTTCCCCACAATTTGGAGGATGCTTCATGTTTCCATAGAATATGGACATTCCATAGAATATTGTCAGAGTTGCCATTTATTTGTTTTTTTTTTTAATATTTTTTTTCCAAAGAAATACTTTTTCCATAAAAAAGGAATTTTTTTTGGAAAAGACTTCCGAAATTTTTTTGCTCAGCGTTTGCGTTCGCGAACGCTTTTGAAATAGTTCCATCCGTAGCGTTCCGACGAACGCTACTTTTGTACTTCCTGGCTTAAATGTTCTTTGGTACTAATTACATTTTAAAGCGGTTAAAATTGGTTTCAAAATTATTAGACACTTTTTTGTTGAAGAATTTTTTAATATTTTAAGTACCTACCTATTGGTTAAATTATCTAAATACCATTCATTTGATAGCGACATGTCAAATATTTTCTTATAATCTGGTTATTTTTATACCGTGCCAGATTGAAATTTTCAAAATGCTTGACATTTACTAAAAAAAAAACTCGAGAATTTAGTGAAAAAGTGTCATTAAAACTCATCCAAGAAATTCTTTCTGTGTGCCGTTGAAAGCTAAATATAAACAAATGACACTAAAAGAAAACGCTTAACCATAATAAGTATTTTAATGACTTGTGCCTTTGGTTTTTCCAAAACTTTGTTTGAGGAAAGCTTTGACAAAATTTAAAAAGTATTTTTTAAGTTGTTTTTTTTTGTGGATTTTAAAAAATCTTGACAAAACTTATTTTTTCTTAATTTTTGACGATTTTTTTTTCAAGCGAAATCAAGGCCGTCTGGCAACCCTACTTCCGCCCCAATGTGTGAGGGACGACGAAATATCTCAAATACCCCCCAAAACATGTTCGCTATAACAAATCTGACATAAAAATTAAAAGTTATGATATCGGTTGTGTCGTATCGGCAGGATCGTGATTACCACAGAATGACAGTGACCGGAAAGAATATCTATAAGAATGCTGATCTTCCGCTTACCAAAACCAAGGAGATTTTTCGGTCTACTGAGATTAGGCTATACTTAGGGTCCGACTTATCCAACAAACAGTCAAGGCCATCCACCTCGCCGTCGTCTCACTATCCATACCTCCAAACCTCTCCGGTCGATACAACCTGCTTAAAAGTCCTCCGGATAGGTAAAATGTAGTCCGTATCATGATTCAGTTGAGTTCTCACACAAAATGGTACTGTGACTATGTGCGTTAAATATTTAAAATTTATTATTTTGTAGATCCTCTAAATCTAATATCCACTCGATGTGAACTATTTCCCTCTGTCAATTTACTTGTTTGTTTTTTTTATAAAATATTCTCAAAGATTGCACTTCCTTGAAAGGAATTTCGAAAATAAACAACTATAGTCCATTTGATATATCATGGTAAACAGTGATATATATATTCAGAAAGCAGAATTACCATTATCTCAAGCTTGGAGTCCGTATAAAACGGTTTAAAATCAAAAACTTACGTGGAAGTAAACATGCTAGACATTTTCCTTTGCTTCTTATCTGTTATCTTCATTTTCATTTTGGGTGGACATTCTGGTACCGGGCAAGTAATAACTTCCGCTAAAAAAAAAACTTTATTAAACAAGAATTTTCTACATTATTTTCAAACTCTTCCTTACTTTCATTCTTTTGTATTAGAGGTTTCGAAGTGACATCAAATTTATCTTCACATGTATGATCTTCATCATCCGCACAATCTCTGACGCCATTACACCACAACACCTCAGGTATACAGTCACCACTAGAAGGGCATAGTTTTTGATATTTAGGGCAGGGTTCACATTTACAATAGCAACCGGCACCTACAACTGGACGTAAGTTTTCGCCTTCACAGGGTGGACATTTTTTAGGTTTGCAACTACTATGGCCACCCAAAACACAAACACACTCCTCACAGTCTTTGTTTTCAAATTTAGAACCAATCGGATAACTGGGAAGGAAATTAACGTCAAAAAAAGAAATTTTAAAAGCTTCAATAAAACTTACGTTATATAATTTTCCACACAAGGACATAAATTACTTTGTACACATGTGTTGCCATCCCAGAATAGACTATCATTGCATTTACACACTCCTTCAGATGAAGAAGAGTCCATAATTCCTTCACATACCAAACATTTATTAGGTTTGGGTTTATTTAACTCCACAATATCTTCTTTAACCTCAGCTGTTAATGAACATATACAAAATGTAAATTTTTTGTTACTTCTCTCTCTTTCTGTTCTTATACTTACGATATGTCTCAAAACAGCCTATAGGCTCAATACGCATATTGATATTTTGTTCCCATTTGGTGGGCATTAGCTTTATATATTGTGTTAGTATAGGTCTTTTGAAATAACTAGCTTCTAGCGTATCCTTATCATGATTGGCTGGGAATATTCTTGGTTGACCATCATAGTTTAATACCTTATTCCATATAAGTCTATTTTTGGAGAACAATACCTTATAGCCAGTAACCCAACCATCTGGACCACCTTTGGTAAAGAAACCAGAAATATTTCTAGGTTCCAAAAAGTCAAACTCAATATATTCATGAGGAGTATTAACCACAGGTTTCCAGCCCACAGGTGATGATAATTTTAAGAGATCGATAAGTTTAGGTTTCTTGGCTGGCTTAGGCAATTGCCATATACTACTGGCCTTTACTTGCTTAGGATTCATTAAACCACTTTCGACTCCCATTTTATCGGTACATTTTAATTCATCTTCAAATTTAATAGGATGTTCAGTAGTAGGTGTAGTTTTCATGGGAGCTTCCGTTATGGAAACTGTAGTAACTTGAGGTGTACCACAGCCCAATAGCTCTACACGCATGGCTATAGAGTTGTGCCATTTAAGAGGATAAATACGCACAGATTTGGCTTCAATAGGTATTTTAAAAAGTGTCTGCACTGGGAAACGGGAATCCAATGGACCATTGAACATTTGAGGTTTATCGGTTTCATCCATCAAATAATGATAGGCCTCACCATCGTGACTGTATAAGATCTGAAAGAAAGCAGTGATGTATTAAAGGAGGAGTAAAACCAACTTAAGCAATGTTTTTAATTTCGATAATACTTAAAGGTAGCGGATAGAATGTTACGGTAATGAGCTTTCGTTATGTAATTGACATTCTGTGGCTTAATAGCACCATGTGGACATACCGATTTTGGAAATTAGAACAGGGTTCGAAGCTGACGAATCTGAATACGCATTCCTGTGTCTTTGGACTCGTGTTAAAGTTTGCTTTGTTTATAGGAAAATACCCCTCCATTTTTCAGACTCAAATTTTCGCCATGTTTGACGTGACAAATTGTTTTCATTAGCGTTAGCGAGACCAAGCGCTGCGAAAAAATATAAGCACAAAAATGCTCGGTTATGCTTCGGAACCCAGGTAAAGTTTTTTTTTAATTGTTTAACAAATTTTTCCTGGTTAACGTTTTCCTTGGTTTATGGATTCGAAATTCTCTGTGTGCTGGACCAACTCCGTGATATGATATTTATTTCATTATTGATACTAAAAGGGTTAATCGGGCACTGATGTCTGGAGGCTTTGTGAGAGACGTCGATACATATTATCTGCAAATGCTTGTGATAGGAAACTTAGGATTCTCGGTGATCGCTTAATTTCACATACGACATTTGAAATATTTTGTCTAACTGGATAATTGGCTCGTTGGTAGCTTGAATTTTCAGGGAAACTCTGATTACAGTGCACAGTGTCATTTGATCTAACTTGAAGCTCGAATGATGATGATGGTGCGTTGTTCAGTTCAAACTAATAATTCAGTAAAAAAAAATTGTAAAACTACTCTCATTATAATGCTAAATCACTATTTTACACTTTTAATATGGGTACACAATACGCTTTGTTCTCTTACAGTTGGTAAAATGCCAATGTCGATATTTGGGGTAACTTCTTCTCCTAAACCTAATTTCGGCCATCTTAAACACCATCTTTGAGTTTATCAAAAACAATTTAATTAAATTCTTACCTTAAATAATGTAACATAATTATCAAAATCTGTATTGCCAGCCATTACAACCCCAAACAATGGTTCGGATTCGGGTAGAGTAATTTGTAAATACTGCATTTGATCATTTATCATAGGAGACCAGGCACCGGTCTTCTCTTTAGGATTTTTTAATAAACGGCCCTTGTGGGGTGAATATTTTGGACCCAATGTAGAGCTAGAGCTGAATACAGAATCTGGTAAAGGTTCCACACCCTCTACTACAGGAATCAATCTAAATAAAACAAAACAATTAAGATAATTTTAAAATACTTGGCTCATGTTCGAAAAACTTACAATTCTGGTTGACAATGTTTGGGTGGTGTTACTGTTACCGGTATCACTACATTCACATCTTTGAGGGCCTCAGTGACTTGGGTAACTGGCGCTTTAGTAGGTTCAGCAATTTTATTGGGCACACAGGTATAGGCATTGTCAATACATTGGCATACTTCCCATTCACCTATAAAAGGCATATGAGGTTGTACATATTTTTCAGTCTTATCCATGCAAGGACATTCATCAGCTTCCACACATGTAGTCTCATCACGCCAATATTTACCCTCAGCCGCACAATCGAGTCTAGTTTTGTCTACACAACCCGATTTACAATGTTCACCAGGTTTACATAAACCTCTCTTCTTTAAGATCTATAAAAAAAAAGTTCATGAGACCTCCTAAAAAACTCAAACAAGTCGTCTTTAAATATCTCTTACCATTCCATAATAATGACAAGTATGCTCACATTGATTAGCACATTCTGACATTATCTGTCCTTCGGGACATTCTTTAATTTTCTCAAACTCTGGTTCTTTATCACTACATACTGGTTTTAACTCTTGTACCGTGGATATATGATCACATATATTCATTATGGGATTAAACATCATATTATCACCACAAGTCTTTTCAACATAATACCAATCACCATTACTCTTGGGTTGACAATGCAAGAATTTATGACAATCTCCAGGATATTCTTTATATTCCGCTATTAGACTATCACAAGCCTTACCAATGTCTGGTTTTTCAGTTGGTCTTGGCGTGGTTATTTCTTCTTCTTCACATTGACAGAATACCCTTAATTCATAATCATGACACTGTCCAATACATGATAAACCATCTTGCAAATTACAAAATACATTTTCATTCATACGCTCAGAGGATTCGTGGGAATCCACTACTCGACATTCAATCTTTTTCATATAGTTCTTTGTACAAGTGCCATAAATAGTTTCCATGCGATCATACCTCGGTAAGGATTCTTCATCGTTAAGACGTATAACCTTACCCGAGCCATCTGTATCATCATCAATCCATCTAGTCCAACCCGTAGTACATTTAGTTTGATTTTGTTCATTATACATATGGGTTGTACCTTCTATGATGATGCTCTTTTGGGTGGTTACTTCTTCAGCACATTTTACACCACTACATACTTCCTTTTTCTTGGAGCATCTGCAGGTAGCACATTCATCTTGATAAGTTATATCACCTTCATAGAATGTTTTACCATCTTTAATCATGCAAACAGGTTTACATTCAGATTTTGGTATACATTCTTTATACGAATCGTTGAGATAGATCATGCCTTCGTCGCACGACTTAATGTGACAACCTTCAATGCAATTTTCTGTTTTACACATATGTTCGGCAATACTTTGATCTAAGAAATTATCGCAAGTTTCAACAGCACAAGGTGGAGTACAAGATTTATATTCCGAACAATGAGGATCACATTGCATGGCTATAGAAGAAGAGAACACACAGGGATATATTGTGTTAACAAATTTTAATTAATATGTCACTTATTCTCTGTTCGGATTTTCTTAAAATTGTGAATGACAATCCCTCGTTTAGATATTTGAAATTTAAAAAAACTCGAGATTTTATTCATGTTTTTAAATTTTTCATAAACTTAAATAAATGTAAAAAGTTGTGAACTTTGAAAAGTCATAGTTTGTTAAGTATTTGGACTATTTCAAAAATGTAAAAAGTTTCTGAAAGCTACAGTTGTCTTCTTTAACGTCTACTTTTGGACATAAACAAAAATGTATTTTAAGACTGCATTTGCATTACAAATAATTGCATTTGGATTATTATTTTAGAAGACAATAATAACTTGCAAGCGCTTTATAAATTATTGTAATGCGTCAAAAACTGTTTAAGATATGGCTGTTCAAAGTGCTATACTATCTTAAATTTTCATATTTTGTACAAAAAAAAAAATTAAAACCATAAAAAACTTAAATTGTTGTTGCTAAATGCATTCAAAAATTGCATTAGCAGTAAAAATGCATTTTGTTAAAGCAGTGCTTAGTTTTTTAATACAGATCGTAGAAGTAGACAACTGCAACTTTGAGATACTTTTTAAATTTTTAAAATATGTTATCTACTTATTAACCGATGGTTCTTCAAATTTCACAACTTTAAGCATTTTTTAAAGTTTTTGAAAAATTAATAACGTGATTAAAATCGCTAGTTTTTTAAATTTCAAAGATCTAACAGCGGGATTGTCTACATTGCTCCATAGAGTCATACTGTTCACAATATAAAAAAAAATCGTATCATATGAGGTCAAAAAAAAATTTTTTTATGCTGTTTTCTGAAATTAATGATATAACTAGTTCTACGAAATTATTAAATACTCCTACGCAGTATATATGGGCTAGCATGGTTAATGCGGAAATAAAGCTATTTCATAAAGTTCCCTTAAGATTGAAATGAATTGTGTTCTACTTATGGAGAAAGTTAGACCAAGAACCACCCAAGAACTGCTAGTCTTACACTCATAGAAATAAATCTGTAAAAATGGGAAAAAAGCTACTAAAAGTTAATTAAAACTGACCTTGCCCAAAAAACAGCTAAAATTAGCAGATTTTTTTACTAAGTATTAGTAGTATAATAAATCTGTTGAATTTACAAATATTTAGTTATATTTGAGCTTAATTTTAGTTAATTGTAAGTAACAAAATAAAACTATTTTGAGTCTACAACTATTTAGTAAAGTTTTTGCTAATTTTATAGAGTAAAATTCTAATTTTAATTAACTAAAATTCTCATCGAATATAACTAAAATTTTGTAAAGTTAACAGATTTATTTCTGCTGTTCTTATTTTATTAATATTTAGCAACAAATTCTGCTAAATTTAGCAGTTTTTTCTGCAATGTAATTTTTCACTTATTTTTAGTAGATTTTTCTACTATTTTTACAGGTTTATTTCTATGAGTGTATAACATTTTCTGACCCAATAAGTTTGCCACTTTGTCTTAATTTATGCTAGGATTACAATTAATTATAGGAGACTTAATGCAGATGTCCGTTGAAAATTAATTACTGATCTTTCTAACATAGCACCTATACAAAAGTATTTGTGGGAGATTACTCAAAAGGATCACGGCTTCCAAAAAAAAATGTGCTCAAGGTCATGGTAGAGAAAGACATGATGCAGTACACAGCGCTAAGGTACCCACTTTTTTCAAAAAAATGTTTGAAGGTGTTTCACTTTTGTTTCCGTTGATGTCTTTCTACTTTTTTTTTTCTATTTGTAATCTTGAATAGTGTATAAGGATATGAAATCTTTCTTATCTTATTTAATCTCAAAGATACCCCTATTTTCCCAAAAAGTACCTTTATTCCAAAACCGATTTCTCATAAGTCGTGGTTTTATTGCATTTTCATGCAATTTTTAAACAAAAATTAAATAAATTTTGTGAATGTCTGTGGCTTAAGTAAATGAAACTAAATTTAAATAAGATTGCAACGGTAAAAGGAATAGGTACATGTGAAATGAAAATTTCTTTCTTACCGTCCTACGGAAACTCATTCGGATACACACAGAGAAAAACTTAGCTATTTGCCAACTGAAATTAGGTTACTACAACTCAAATTCTGTTAGTACGAATTTTATTCGGTTGGTACAACTGAACATTAGTTTTCACAACAAAGCCCAGTTAATTCAACTGAATTTTAGTTGCAACACCCAAAATATTCAAAAATTCAATGTAAATATCGTTGCACCAACTGAATATATAAGTTGACACTATTCAACTACACTTTTCAATTCGGTTGGCACTTTATTTCTCTGTGTGTAGAAATATTTGACATGTATTAATTTGACAAGCTTCATCATATCTATGAAATGTTTCATAAATTTTCGTACAATGTAACGTTTCATAGTATTTATGAAACATTTCATAAAAAGCTAAATCAATTTCATCATATTTATGAAATGTTTCATTATATGAAACATATTAGTAAAGATTACATTATTTTTGTGTAGAAAAAATTCATAGAGGCCATGATATGGTCATTATAATTCTTGTTGTTTATGAAATGTTTCATAAATATTGATGAAGTTGCTACATTGGACGAAAATTGATGAAACTTATTTCTGTTTTTCTCTGGGTGTAAGCGTCCTGGTAGACGGGAGTTTATGGAATTTTTTACTGAAATGTACAAAAAAGTGAAAAATTGGAGCAAAATTGATGATTAATAGGTTTTTTGTCAAAGTTCTGCCTATTATGGAGGCTCTAGCTTTTCTAAAACTTCAGGTTCTGATGAGATCTTTAGCCAGATCGAAATACTAGTATCAACCTAGCTAATATGTTTGATTTGCTTTATTTTTGTAAATATACGGAGGTTAAAAGCTCGTTATAAATTGAAAATAACATAAAAATAATCTGGATGTATATAAAAACAAAAAACTAATATAACTGTAAAAAATTGCACTCGTTAGCAAGAAATTTGAAATTTAAAATATGTGTTCCTAGTTTTAGCAATATTTTTACTAATTAAAAAAGGGGAAGATGTGCCATACCCAATCCGCTAGCACTAAGAACTTGATGTCTGACAAATAGTTTTTTTCTTCGGCGCAGACATACCCTTAGGTGGGGTTTTTTTGGAAATTTTTACGAGAAGGATCAAAAAGGGAAAGTCTTACCTTTGGAGATTTAAGGATTTAAAGACAGAAATCTGAAACTTGAAAATTAAACATCCATTAAATAAATTTATTACAGAAAAAAATCCATAGGAAAAATAATTCAGTCGCAAAATATTCTCTTTAATTTGATTTTTAGAAAAAATCGGTAAAGAAGTGACGGGCTTTTAAGCTAGTCGTAAAATATTCTCTTTAATTTGATTTTTAGAAAAAAACACTTAATTTTCTATAACTACTAACATTACTCCCCGAAAAAAATCAATTCCATTCAATTAACTTAATTTCCACACACAAGAAAAAAAATGCAACAACTTAATCCCCTTCTGATTACCTTTTCAACAAAATTCTACACTTAATGACAAATTTCCGAGTACCAAAAAAAAAAAAGTAAGTTATAAAATCACTTTTCACAAAATCTCTAATAACCACATAACGATTATAAGATTATACAAATCAACTAATGTTCCATGGATACCCTGCAGTATAAAAGTCTTTAAGAATCTATTATAACATAAGAGACACTTCAATACACAGAACGTAGCAACTAACTACCAAAGAGTATCAAAAGGACGGAACAATATCGTACCTATATTGCATATGACACCCTTGCAACGCCCATCCCCCCTAAAATGTAACAATATATAAACTGTCAAACAATGGCAACATATTGAACAATATTCAAACTCTGTTTTTTTGTTAACATTCTCTACATGAAATTCTGTTTTTTTTTTCTCTACATGAAAAAATATTTATAATACAGAAACGAACAATGAACATATGAAGTGTACGACAAGTATGTGACGATTTTCCATAATGAATAATTGAAAACAATAGTAGAACATGAACATCATGATGATGATGACTAGGGCAAGCAATTTCATGCAAATTGATGTTTTTTTCCGATATTCTAAAACTGATGTAGACTAAATATTGATCGGAATCATCAAATTTAGAACAAAGTGCTACATATTTGTAGTTGCATGTTTTTGCATATTTTTATTTTTTATTCATATTTTGTAATTTTAAGTGCATATTTTCTAGTGTCCGACCAAACAGTTCGGCCAGAAAATGCATTTGGTCGATATTCAGTGTTTTAAAGGATTATGGACAAATTAAGTGAATGGAAAAATGTTTATTGGGCTGATAAGATGCGATTTTGAGTGTCAACTTTGAAGAAAAGTCCTTAGTTAAGCAATGAATTCACTGTTCGGCTTTCGAAAGTTCGGCCAAATCGAAAATAGTTCGGCGGCCGAGCTTTTAACTTTATAACTAAACTTCGGCTTTTTCCTTAAATTTGAGGCACAATATCGAATTAAATCGGCACAAAAAACATATTTCCAACATCAAAATTTATCCCCATTGCCTCTAGATACCAAAAAACCGACCAAATATAGTTTTTTGGCCGAACTGTTCGGTCGGACACTAATATTTTCCATTTATTTTTTTTTAATGTGTCAAAAAAAAAAGAAATAAGATTTGAATACTTTTTTATATTTTGATTTAAGCAAAATCATTTTTAAATTTTAAAATCGTGCTGAACCGAAAAAAGCGTAGAGAAAATTTAGTTATTTGAAAACTGAAATTTCTTTACTACGACTCAAATTCGGTTATTAAGAATTTCGGTCGGTTGGAACAACTGAAGGTTAATTGAACTTAATTTAAGTTGCAATGCCCAAAAAATATTCAGAAATCTTATGTAAATATCGTTATACTAACTGAATTTTTAAGTTGTTACTATTACAAAACACTTTTCAATTCGGTTGGCACTTTATTTCTCTGTGCGTAGGATTCTGTTTCTATTGAAATAATGGATGGCAAATTTATTAATTTTTTCTATATTTTTAAACTTTGATTTTTGCAAAAATCGTTCCCTCTAGTGCATATTTTTCATTTTAAGCTGCATTTTATAAGCTCCTATTTTAATTTTTTAGTTGCATGAAATTTCTTGCCCTAGTGATGGCGACAGGGTTAGAGAAGTGAAGTGCCAAGTATTTGAGAATGTAAAAAGCAACATGTTTTTTTGTTGTGTGTGTACTTTCACCTCCAACTGCTGCTTGCTGCTGGTGTTATTGCCAAAGTCTATATTGAATACTTGAATTATACATAAATATATGTGTGTAATTGTACTTACGACAAAAATGTGGTGTACGCCATCTAATGTTTATGCCCTTTTGTGAACAGGCATGTGAATAGGCTGACACTGCTGTACAAAGGCATTCACAATCACCACCTTGATCACAGGCACAGGTATCGAATATACAACGTTTTAAGTACTTTTCAACTGGTACTTCAGCATGACAATCCTAAAAAAAGGTGGAAGAATTCAGAGAGAGGAAGAGAAAAAAAGAATTTTAATTACATTACAATCAAATGGTACATTACAATACAATAAAAAAAAGTACACCAACGCTAGGTGGAGGACAATAAAAAGTATTTGAATTCAAACAATGAATATTAAATCTGAAATATTTACACATTAAAGGTTTTGCAAAAACAAAAAAAACAAAAAAAAAAAGAGGAAGGAACATTAATAATAATTGCACACATTAGGAAGTTCTAAAAAAATTAAAGAAAAGAAAATTTAATCAGCAACAGAAAAAAATATTGCAAATTTAATTCAGTAGTTGGAAGGAAAATGTACACAAAGAATAAAAATCATAGTTAAATCAATTATTATTTCATATTTAAATTAATATCTTATTTTTTTACGAACGTTTTTGAATTAAGTATGTATCTTATTAAAGCTAATATGACTTTAGTTAAAATAAACTTTTTCGTATTTAAATTAATATATATCATTGTTAATGTTGATGTCATTTCCGCTTTTCAAAAATAAGTAGAAACATAATGAAATTAAATGGAAAACAAACTTTGTTTGATTTAAAAGCTGTTTCGATTTAATTTTTTTTTTTTTTTTTAATTTAACCAGTACTCAGGGGATGCCCCCTACTCATGCAGTGCATTGTATTGATCAGGAAAATAGGGTGTGGGAAGGAGGAAGGAGGAAAGAGGGAGTAGTGTTTGTGGATATTTGATTTAAATTTTTCTAACTTGTAAGTTACAGGGAAGACTTCTGCGGGAAGTTTGTTCCACATACGAATCGTTCGACTAAAAAACGAATTATCTCTGTAATGCGTTGTGCGAAACACAGGACAATCAACTACAAACTGATGTGCTCTACTAGATAAGCGAGTATTACGAATAAAAACTCAGGCTCGAGGAATAAGTTTTCTTATCTCAGATGAGCATCTCCCATGGTTATATCGATAGAAAAGTGTTACACAACCCACATTCCGACGATGCTCCAATGAATCAATAGAGTTGGATACACTACTGTCATTGATAAGCTTCACCGCCCTCCCCTGAACACGGTCCAGAAGCTTCAGAGTAGACACTGAAGCCCCTGCCCATATATGAGAGTTGTATTCCATTTTAATGTTGTTTCTACCTAATTTTCTAATGTATTTTTCTATGTATAATGAAATATATATTTTTTAAATGAGAAAGCTGATCGCCAGCGGATGAGTTCAAAAATATATTTTAAAGAAAAATGTAATAACAGTTTCTTTGCATTAGATCTTGCAAAAAATCTTGAATGGTCCAATGGACAAGAAAAATAGATCATATAAATACTTCTCTGTATTTTTCTATTTTTCTTGTGAAAAATTTTCTTTAAAAGAAAAATATTATATTCTAATAAACAGGGCAGTGACTTTCATGCAAATGTTTGAAATCAGTAGTCCAAAATGGATTTTGATCAAATATTTTTCCGAATCCAATTTTAAATATAAAGTAATGATCGATCTCAAAATTGTTTGAAAATCAATTTTTAGACAAATTGTATTTTCAGCTCTAGTAAGTACATATATAACTTCTTATTTTTGATTTTTTATAAGCTGGAATGTAATGAGATTTTGCACAAACAAGTAATGTCTGTTTTTATCTATCTATCAAGTATAACATGCCGAGAAATATCAGATGGCAGAGCGCCTGATTTAACAGGTTCGAATCCTGTGTGGGCACATTTTATTAAAAAAATTAATTTTTTTATTAAATTTAGTCTTTTTGAAAATTTATTTTTAGACACATTATTTTCATCCATACTAGTAAGCATATATTAACCACATATTTTTTTATTTTTTCGTTAAGTGCTCAGTAATAATGCCCATACACAAGTAATGAGATTTGTAATGACAATTGCAAGTACTTGCCATTACCAAATATGTACTTATATAACTACTTATGGCAAAATTTCAGTTTATGGGGGACACCCCTGGAAAAAAAAAAAATGCCACGCCCCCTTAAATGACCCCAGGAGTGCGAAAATCATAATGAATAAGGGGGCTCACGCCCCTTATGGGCGTGGCAGTCGAAAAACGACCCGGCCCACCTACGTAGACAATATGGGTATCAAATGAAAGCTAATGTCTTCACGATTCCAAAAATAGCCGTAGTTGCCAGATCGGGCGATTTTTGTAGCCGATATGGCCATTTTGGCAAAATTTGGGGTGGGGGAAATTTTTTTTTTCCTTTTTTTTTTGCTTATATTTTGTTAAAATCAAACAAAAATGAGCATTTTGTGCGAAAAGATTACTATTGTTAGTGATGTTCTCGTGTCAAGAGTCAAATCATAAATGAGGATAAGTACAAAATTAAGAAACGAGGAAAACTCTTGAAAGCTTCTGATTGGTTAATGAAAATTTGTTATACTGGCTTCGCTTAGTAAAGTTTTTCTGCGTGACCGGCCTACGGCCGGGCTTAGGGGTTTTTAACTCCAGTATGTCTTAATTCTAGACGGCGGGGATCTCGAGTGCTCGGCCTCTGGCCGAGCTAAAAAGAAATAAACAAAAAAAGTCCTTCCCCCATTTTATAAAAATTAACATATCTTCCTCAAATTCTGGACGATCTGGCAACTACGGGTATTTTTGGAATCGTGAAGACATTTCCTTTCATTTGATATCAATATTGCCTAAGTAGGTGGCATGGGTCGTTTTTCACCCCCGCCCCTATTTAACAAAAATGGCCGTATCGGCTGCAAAAACCGCCCGATCTGGCAACTATGGCTATTTTTGGAATCGTGAAGACATTAGCTTTCATTTGATACCCATATTGTCTACGTAGGTGGGCCGGGTCGTTTTTCGACTGCCACGCCCATAGGGGGCGTGAGCCCCCTTATTCATTATGATTTTCGTACTCCTGGGAACATTCTGAAGGGGATGGCATATTCAGATTTTTTCTCTAGGGGTGTCCCCCATAAACTGAAATTCAGCCCTACTTATATGGTAATGCTTTTCTACCAAGCCGTTTCTATCCCTTCATCAAAAAGCTGAACTGGTTTTTAAGAGGTTTTCTAGAAAATGTAAAAAATTTGTTACCAGTAAACTTTCAATTAAATAATTTTCAAGTTTTTACGACGTTTTAATTAATTTTTAAAGTTAATTTGTGTTTTTCAATATATTCTCTGCATTATGCATACTTAACAAAAGTTTTAATTATTTACATTGAAAATTAACCATTAAAAACAGCACTATTAACAGAATTTTCCAGACCCAGTTCGTAAACAATATTTGAAAGGGACTGTGTATATTGGCTTTTCTTTATATAAATGCTCGTTGGTACAACCAATAGCTTCTTAATGGTACAATACAAAAAATCAAAATAACACATGTCACTACTTGCAGGCTAGCCGACGATAAACATATTAAGCTTAAAAAAATGTGGTGGCGAAAAATAATGTTTGAGGTGAAAAAATATTTTTTAAGTGAATAAAATAAATGGTCCTGAAGTAAAATAAATGTATTGAGATGACAAAATTTTAAAGCGAATATACAATATATGTTTAGATGCTACTTATAGCTTTCTTAAGCAGAAATAGGTACACCAAAAATAAAAATTAACTTTTACGATTTATTAAACATAGTTTTCTATTAATTTATTTAACATCTTCTTCGATGAGTATGTTCAAGAACTTGAAAGCTAATTTTTAAATTTGTATTTTTATACCCTACACCGATACGCTGAGAGTATTTAAAAGCTTTGTGCTGATGTGTGTAACTAGAAAAAATTATGGACCAAGATCAACCTTTTAGTATACCAATCAACTCAAAAGGGGAGTCTCGTATCCAGGCGGAAAATGGGACATTTTCTACCCCAAAATAAAATTTTTCAATACAAAAATGTGAAAAAGATTAAAAAAGTTATTTAAAAATACTCACTCTTCCCTCCCCAAAACCTTTTCCTGGATCCGCGGCTGCGTAAATGTGATAAAGCATATCTAGGGGGGCTAAAAAGTGGGGTCAAAATTTACCCAATTTTTAATTTTTCGGCATGTTTTGAGTTGTTTCAGAGAAATTTTAGACGAATGGGGATCAAATGAAAGATTTTTTTAAGATACACTAGCTGTCCAGTGTTAGAAACGGCAATGACACGTCATTACTTTTCTCACTACCAGTAATGACACCAGCTTACTCTCTGCATTACTTTATCTAATAAAAGATTTGATTTGAATTAAATTAAATTTGTTTCTAAACAAATATTTAATTGACTCAATAAATACAATTTTTTTTAGATATAATTCTCAAATTAGTTTTTCATATATAAAGGGTTCGCCATCTAACGTTTTTTTTTTTCAACTAGTGCTTATTTCGTGAATGGTAACACTTAGCTCATGTCTGATTTGACAGATAATTAGTTTTATCCTTCAGCTGAACGAATTTGGTCCGTATGTTCGTTATCTTGTGAAAAAAGTGAAAGAAACTGGCATCCTCATCGATAAACCAAAGCGTGAAAAGCCAAAAACAGTGCGTACACCCGAGAATATTGCTGCTATGGCAGAAAGTGTGCGTGAAGCGCCATCAACATCAATTCACCGTCGTTCTCAACAATTGAACATTTGGGAAACATCATTGAGACGAATTTTGCATAAAGACCTTGGTATGACGCCATACAAAGTCCAATTGGTTCAGGAGTTCAAAAAAAAAAAGTTATTTGGCGGACCCTTTAGAAAAGTTTCAGTATAAAATACCAAATGCATTTGTAGTTTACAAACAAAACAAGCACAAGCAAATCCACACACAGACAGCATTACCAAAAACACATATACATACAAACGTGCAATTCACACACTTTTTTTTTGAGTATCATAACTTTTTTTTTGTTGATAGTTATTTATAGCGTTTTTTTTTTCAATAAAAGTTTTAATTAATATTACCATTGCCGTGAAATGTGCAAAATCAATTAAAATATTAATTGATTCAATAAATTTTTTTATTGAAACCCGTTTTTAATTTTTTCTGTGTGCCAACCGCATTTGGACGCAGTAAACAATTCGATTGCTACAATTGATTGCCCAAAATCTTTATTAACTGGGACAGCAGAAGTTGCGTTGTTACAACCGAAATTTCGGTTGGTATAAAAAAACGATTCTGTTGAATACTAATTCTGTTAGGACAAACATGTTTTCTTTTGTGTTAATTCTTTAACTTCTACTTTTAAGAGTAAAACCTTATTCATATTAAATTTTGTCCATTGCTGACTTTTTTTTTTAATCATCACCCTCCATCATCGATATTATCATCAACATCAATCTATAAATAAACAAACCTTAAAGAGATTGGATTTAAGAACACCACATTTCAATTGTGCCCATGTTTCGCGTTCTGGATGTTCTTTGCATGCATCAATAGGCTGTGTTGGTACATTACAATACTTTTGCACACGCCATGAGTGACCGAACGTCAGTGGACTGGTTTCCAAACTCTGTGATGGAGTTTGCATATCATCCATAGCATTGTCATTGTAGTTGCCACACAAACCACTAACTTTATTTTTCCATTCATTACCAAGTTTAACATACACACGTGTACCCTCATCCCATTTAATTTGCAAGTGTAAAGGTAAGACTTCAATAACAATAAAAACACCAGCCTTATAGATATGGAAGGCACCATGAGATTTTGTATAAACAGCATCGCGAAGTTCTGTAAGAATTTAAAAAATTATTAAATATTTAAAATTGTTTTTTTTTTTTTGAATTATTGGTATAACACAAACTTACTATTCATTAGGGATTTATTAGGATCTTCTAAATAAGAAGAATCTCCTGTTAATGTTAAAGTATCTTCAACCGTGCCAGTTAGTGAAACTTCCACTGATTTGGAACAGGTTACACCCATAGTACCACACAAAACATTTTGTATAGTGATGGCAAAACCATCGCCATTATTTGATACACCTTTAGCTAAAACATAATCACAGGCACCTTGGAAATCAAAGTCATGTTTATCGAATGTTGTAAAATGAGAATCACCCCATACAGAACATGTGGATTCACAACCATTTGTAGAACATTTCCAATTACCAGCCTGACAAACACTACATACACAAAAAGTTAAAAAAAAGAAAAACAATCACGTTTTATATTGAATTTTCTTTGACCAAAAAAAAAAAAAACTACATACAATTCATTTTACTGTTAAAAGGGAAAACGTTTTTTTAAAGTTCAACTCACCAGGTATTACAATCTTCTTTAATTTTTTCGCCATCATTATAACTTTTGCCACCATGATGACATGAACATTTCTCCGGCAATACACACATCTTCAAAGCGGTATCATATACATAACCCTCCATACACTGGCAGCCGGGCACACATTCATCTAAATCCTCTTTATATTCATGCATATTTTTACATGTTTTAGGTTCTTTGGCCACACACTTAGCGAATTCAGCATAAGGCCGGTTGGCGCATTCTGTTCTTAATTCCGATGAGGGTGGATATTTTTTATCATCACCCTGCTCGGCCTCTTCACATTCCCACAAACCATTTGTGCAGGTGCATAAATCTAAGAATTTAGCACCAGGACGTACTTCTTTATAGCCGGGTTTAAAAGTAATGCCATCGTAAGTGCAATGACACTTATTTTGGGGTACACATTCATTGTGTTCGTTTAAGTACTGCCCATGAGGGCAACGACAACCTTCAACACATTCTTGTTTACAAGTCTTTTTAGTGGCTAAATCTTCACAGGAATGAACACAACTATCACCACATTCATCATATACTTGACCCAAGGGACATTTTACAGCTGAGAAAAAATATAAATACACAAAAAAGTTAAAGTTTCAATTAAACAAATTGAACTAAAAATTTAAAAATATCGCCAAATTTTAAAAAAAATCGTCGAAATTAAAAAAAATTTCCAAAATTAAATAAATCGCTAAAATTTAAGAAGAAATCGCCAAAATTTAAATAAATGAAAAAATCACCAACAAATGCAAAAATGAGAAATGTTTACGAGACTGTAATTTAATATGATTATTAATTAAAAAAAAAAAAAAAAAAAAAAAAAAAAAAATTTTAACATTGTAATGTTTTTCCATTAAGTAGATTTTATCATATTTCGCGTTTTTTTTTCAAAATTTTGACAATTTTTTTTCTTCAATTTTAGTGATGTTTTTCAATTTTAGCTGTTTTTAAATTTTTTTTTTTTTTTTTTTTTTACAATTTAATTCATTACAATTATTTTGCCTCAGCGCCTTATAGGCATTATTCAGGCGAGTTGGCAAGAATTAATAATACTAAAAATTTACATTTGTTGAAATAAATTCATTTGTGAAGAAAATAATAATTAATAAAGAAAAAAAAAAATATATTATATTAAAAGTTTATTTAAATGTTGCAAAATGTGTTCTTTTAGTAATTTTTTAAAGACAGAAATTCTAATTTCGTTTTTTAAATTTTGAGGCAAGCTATTAAACTCACGGCTATAAAATCTGCTCGCTGTTTAGTTGTTTCCAACCTACACCTGGCTACTCTTAAGTTTCCATTGCTTCTCGTATTTATTATATGATCATTTCTTGTAAACTTTATTGTATGATGACCAATATTGTTCAAACACTTAAAGACGTATAATAAAAGTTGCATTTTGTAAAGACCATGTATGGGTAAAATTGACTGGCATTTATTAGTGTATAAAGAAATTGTTGGGTATGTTATTGGAAGATTGAACACCACCTTCAGAGCTTTATTTTGCATTCGTTGAAGGGACTTTAAGGCATTACTTTTCTTATAACCATATGAAATGGCTAGATAATTTAAATGACTTTGAACAAGGGCGTTATAAATTAAAAGTTTAGTATCCTTACTAAATTTGTTCTTAAATTTGTATAAAATGCCGACAGCTTGGGATGTTTTTGTCCGTAGATACTGCAAATGTTGATCCCAAACAAGATTGCTTCTAATGTGTATACCTAAGTATTTTATGGAATCGACCTCGCTAATCTCACTACCATTCACGTTGACAGAAAAATGATTACTATGCCAGCCAGGCTTAAATCTCAGCATCTTCGTCTTGATGTAAGCCTTGACCACCGTTTCGTATTTGTATGGATAAAACAAACAAATGTCATCAGCATACATAAATATTTTTCCAGTGAGGCCAAGATTATGTAAGTCATTAATAAAAATGGTAAATAATAACGGTCCAAGCACACTTCCTTGAGGCACTCCATGCAAAACAGGCCGTGAAGAGCTTTCGGAACACCCAATATGAACAAATTGTTTCCGGTTAGTTAAATAGCTTTTCAATAAAAGAAGATCTCTTCCATAGAAACCATAGAATTTTAGCTTTTGCAGTAAAATATCATGATCCACGAGGTCAAAAGCTTTACTGAAATCGTAAAAAATTCCAGCTACACCATTTTGGCTTTCATCTAAACTTTTACAAATAAAATGTATGACGTTTACAACTGCTTCCTCAGTTCCACACCCCTTTCTGAATCCATATTGAAAATCACTTAGTAATTTATTACCATACATATACGATTCAATTTGATTATATAAAATTTTTTCAAAAACAATGTCAATTACTGACAATACAGCTACAGGCCTATACATATCAGCTTTTGTTGCGTTTTGATCTTTAGGAATCGGAGTTACATTATTAATTATGAATTTTTAGAATATTCGGGTACGTACTTCTATTTACCACATTATTAAAAATTTTCACAAGAACTGGTGTTAATTCATACACGCACTTAATTAGTACCTTCGGTGAAACATTGTCGTGACCAAAACTTTTATTTGGTGTTAAATTTAATATAATGTTCCTAATCTCATCCTGTGTTGTGTACTGGAAATTAAATCTTGTCATAACTCTGTCAATTTTTAAAATTTACTATTTTTGCAATTTTGGTATTTTTTTAATTGAGACTCGATTTTAATTTTTTCTGTATAAATTTGTAATGAACTATTTAGAGAAAAATTATAAATAAATTTAGAGAAACGTGCTTTAATTTACGATATCTCAAATCTAACAAGGTAACTATTTCAAAGGAGTTCCTTAGTTCTTATTAAAATTAGAATAAGTAATTTTTTAACGGCCACATCTCAAGTATAAGGGTTAAAAATTGGGGTGAAATAATTGATAAGTTTTCGTTGTTTTAATTTAATTTTGATTTGGAGTCAAAATCCCTTAAATCAAAATATGCAACAAGCTAAACCAACAATTTTAGCATCAAGATCAAAAACCAATTACAAAAGCCCTATTACGAGTTTGAGTTTGACAGTGCCAGAGGGCGGACGTGTTTATTTACACGGTGTTTAAAGAAAAATAATAAAGAAAATAAAAACGGAAATAGAACAGTTTAAATAGTATTCAGCAGAAAAATATTAAGATAATCAATCTGCAACTCGTAAAATCATTCGATGAAAAGGAAGAGTGTCTTACAAATTAATTAAATTAATAAAGAAAACTATTACCAATAGCATCAAAAAAATTGATAAATTAAACTAAATCAATAATTTGCTTCATACATGCTCGATATAATCAGCTGTGGCTTAACAGATAACAATTTAATAAGCTTTATTTCGTGTTTATGTTATCAACAGAGGTGCAGTTTAAGGTTAACTTTTTGGTTTTTGTCCTTGCTAACACGGGTGTTCCGGATAATGCTGATAATTTAATTATTGGGAACAATTTTTAAAGGAAGAAGAAGCTTTACCTATCATTAGGTTCCTGCGCTTGCTAAACTTAAATATATGGAGAGTTAAAACATAGGGTGATACAGTTAAAATGCAATGTTCAGGGCGAACCGTTGGAAATATGTCAGTAGCGGACTTAATGGTGACTTTGTCAACGTCAATGTCAGAAATATTTGATGAAAAAATGAAAAATTTACCTACAAAATATGATTTTGAGGAAATATGTAATCATATGCGTGAAATACATACACAAATAGAGGAACTGAAAACTGAAAATCTAGCTCTAAAAAATGAAATTCAAAAAATGAAAACGGAGAAATTGAATGATAATAGGAGATTTGAGCAAGTAGAGGAGAAACTAAGGAGAAAAAATGTAATTTTTAAAGGTGTCAAAGAACAGAAATTTAAGTCCCTAAACGAAAGTGTTAAAGACATTTGCTGCAAAAATCTAAAAATTAGTCAACCTTTTCATATTAATACAACCAGGAAACTAAGTGCTTTTAATGGAAACTTAACGATATTAGCGGAAATGGAATCAACGCATATGGCGGAGGAAGTCTTCAAAAGGAGCAAACTGCTAAAAGGTACATCAATATATGTGGATAGAGACTTGAGTAAGGTGAAACAACAACAAAGAAAGGTGATGATTAGTTTGAAGAATGAAATACTATCCAAGGATAAAACCCTGAAAGTAAGTGTTATAAACGAAAAACTTAAAGTGGAAAAACAATGGTTTACGTGGAATGATAGAAATGAGCTAATATGTGGAAATCGGAATGCAAACTTGGTATTTAAAAATTTGTATAAAAATGTTAAGTTAGACTTAGATTATAATAACTTATTATCTAAATCAAATAGTAAATAGCAAATAAATGTCTGCGGAGGTGAATTTAGTAGTATTAGAGGGAGCATCGATAATGTTAGTTTTAATAATTTTAAAATTGTCTCATACAATATGAACGGGTTAAAAAACAAACTACTTTTCCAAAAATTCTTCGAGTTTATCAAAAGTTTCGAAATTTTCGTGCTGCTTGAAACCCATATAGAAGAAGACAAATATCCCACTTATGAAAAATATTTTAACGGATTTTATACTTTTTGGAAACCTGCAACTCGCAACAGTACACACGGAAGAGCTAGTGGAGGTTGTCTTTATGGAGTAAGTAAAAATGTATCTAAACTTGGGATAAAGCATACATTTAAGAGAGAAAATTATGTGGATATAATTGAATTAAAGTTTAAAGAGGTGGTGATATCAATAATTCCTCTCTACATAAATGGTAAAAATTGGGTAAATGAGTTTAATGTCATTAAAAACTTTCTATTGGAAAAAGATGACATCACGCCAATAATTATTGGTGACTTAAATGCCAGGATCGGTAATTTAGAACAAGTCGTTGAAGATAATTATAAATCTCAGTGTGTGCTTAGTGATAAAAGAACGTCCAAGGATAGTGTAATAAATAGCAAAGGTAGAAAACTTATTGAGTTATGTAATAATAATGGTTTGGTAGTGCTAAATGGTATAACAAGAAGTGATATTGATGGAAGTTTAACGTACATTAGCACTTCGGGCGATTCAGTTATAGACATATGTGCTGTATCACAGGAATGTTTATATATGGTACGCGATTTTATGGTAGTAAATCAAATTTGGGCCGACCATATGCCCATAGTATTGTGGCTTAATATACCTCAAGTGGAAAACGTAATAGATAAACAGAACTTACTTCCCAAACTATTTTGGTATGAAAAAAATACAGCCCAATATAGACAATGTCTTGATAGAAACTTAGCTAATATAAAGAACATCAAGCAAGTAATTAGCGTGGAGGATCTCATTAATGTAATCAAAGAATCATCGAAACAACCTCGTTTTAGACCAAGAAATATTGCATCAAAATCAAAGTGGTTTGATAATAGATGTAAGCAAGCTAGAAGAAAATCTTTTCACTGGCTGCGAAAATATAAGAAATCGGATAATCCAAGGCATAAAGTTAAATATGTGGAAGCAAACAGAACGTTTAAAGTGGTATGTGGAAAGAGTAAAGAAAATTATTATAAACAGCTTGAACAAAGCATAAGTAAAGTTAACGATAGTAAGGAGTTTTGGAAACTTGTAAAGGAACTTAATAATAATAAAACAGTCTGTGAACCAAACATAACACCAACTTCATTCAAACAGTATTTCCAAGAACTTTTAAATCCACATCAGCTTTCTGAAGATGTCAGTTACGCACCCAATTTTGTAGAGATACAGGAACTTGATATGCCAATTACTGTACAAGAAATTACAACAATGTTATCTAAAACAAAGGCTAATAAAGCACCTGGCTTAGATGGTATACCATACGAGTTTTTTAAAAATGCAAATAGATCTTTTTTAGAAGAACTTGCCAAAGTTTTTACAAGACTATACAATAATGGTGATCTGGAGAAAACGTTTGAAACAAGCATAATCTTACCGATTTTTAAAAAGGGAGATAAAAACAACCCTGCAAATTATAGAGGTATTTCCTTTAACAATTGTGTAACAAAAATTTTGATGGGAATACTAAATGAAAGGCTGTCTAAATGGGTGGAATCAAATAACATTCTTAACGAATATCAGGCAGGTTTCCGAAAGAAATATTCTACTTCAGACAATATATACAATCTCGGGTCAATAGTTCACATTAAAATGAAAGAGAAGAAGAAAGTTTATGCTTTCTTCGTTGACTTTAAAGCTGCATTTGACAAGGTACCCCGAAAGTTGATGATCTACAAACTGTATAACATGGGAATTTCATACAAAATGGTTAACTTTATAGCAAGTATATACTCTAACACTAAATCTGTGGTGTGGGTCGATGATGATTATACAGAGGAGTTTGCAACTCATACTGGTGTCAAACAAGGATGCCTACTATCCCCATTATTATTTGCGCTTTACCTAAATGACTTATATGAACATCTAGAAGGAGGATTGGAGTTGGAAGAATTAAATATTCGCTTGTTAATGTATGCAGATGACATTGTCATATTAGCGGACAATATCGATGTTTTACAGAATATGATCAATAAACTAGAGGCCTATTGCGATGCTTGGAATATGGAGGTAAACTTAAGCAAATCTGCTATTATGGTCTTTAGAAGAGGTGGTAAATTGTCCAGTAGAGAAAAATGGGTTTTCAAAGGCGGGGAAATAAGTATTGTACCGGAATACTGTTACTTGGGGGTAATTCTCACTCCCCAATTTAGCTTCAGGAAACACTTAGCAAAGAGAAACCTTTCTGCGCAAAATAGTATTATGGCCACCTGGAACTCATTCTATAGCAAGAATAACATTTCATTGTCAGCGAAATGGAAGCTGTTTCTTGCGGTGTGTAGAGCGATTCAGAGTTATGCTGCACAAATTTGGGGCTATTCTCTCTTTGAGGAAGTGGATAAACTTCAATTATTTTTTATAAAAAGGATATTGAAACTACCGGACAATTCTCCTACATATGGTATAATGTTGGAAACAGAAATGGAAAATGGCCACATATATACTTTACAACTTCATCTAGAATACATCATGAAAATTCTTTTCGTATATGAAGAAGAAAGACTCCCGTATATATTGTCACGCAAAGTTTTGTCAAAAAATGTTTTTTGGGTAAAAAATCTGAATGAACTAGTAAATTGTTATGGCTTGTCCTGGAATTCAGTAAATCTTGATAAAGAAAATTGGTATGAGTTATTTAAAAGTCTGGTCGATCATATAAAAATAAGCAATCACCAAAAAATGTGGGTACGTGCGGTTGGTAGTGATACTAGAAGAATTTATAAATGGCTAGATCATAACTGTGGAAACAAATATTTTAAAGAAAACTTTAGTAGATCGAAAATAATGTGGATTTTTAAAGCAAGATGTGGATTATTGTACCTCAACGGATCAAATGTCAGCAATCCAAGACTATGCACAATATGTAATTTGAATGAAGATGAAAATACTCAACACTTTCTTGGAAGATGTCCAACCTATGCATCATATCGTAGAAGATTTTTTGGAAAACCTTTTTTGAATGAAAACGAGATAATAAATGTTTTAAATGGTATAAATGATGAAAACTGGGATAATCTAGTTAACTACATTATCGGTGCCCTTTCTTATAGGTCTCTAATCCTAAATGAATATGCGTAAAATTTATTATATTTTAACTATTATTTTTATTTTTTCACCTAAATTAAATTGTTTGTGGTAAATTTTAGAAAAATTTACTGAAAAATGTTAAAAGAGTTATCAACCAAACCTCCGACAGACGACTTATTGTCATTGTCGTATGTTCAAAAATTTCAAATATATTATAGCATTAAGTTTAACTATGTAAAAATATGTTTTGAAATAAAGAACGTTTATCTATCTATCTATCTATCTATCTATTACGGAACCTATATTTTGACATAATTATCGAGGATTTTAAATTGCTGGTTATCTTGAATACTAATGGCCGTAATTTCAAGCAATATATACCTACTGGTGCTTAGATACCTACCGTGTACACGAACAAAATCGGTTAGGTATCTAAGCACCGGTAGGTATCTATTGCTTGAAATTACGGGCATAAGACTCAGAAAAGGTCAGTGATTGGTATATTTTTCAAGAAAGCTTAATAAAATAAACGAAAACAGACAACAAATTTAAATCATCTATAACTATAAAACTAAATGAACTAAAGAAATAATTTTTGTACCCGAGGTCATTATTATTAATCGCGTTCATCACCTTTGTCGATTTCAATATTTATCGATGTTAGTTTTTGATTTAATCGATATAAATCGATTTTATCAATATTTATAAATATGCTCAATTTTTTGTCGATTTTCGATATTTATCAATATATTTATCAAAATTCCGTTATATGGAGGTATACGCAATTGAGTGGAAGATAAATTGAATCTAAACTCAGGGAACTTCTGCTGTAAATATTTGTAGTTGTTTGTGTTGTAATACAGTATCTTTATTTTTAAGTGAAAAAACACTCAAATGTAGAAGAAATTTCAGTTCTGCTTCATTTCATTTGATTCATTTCAGTGAAATTTCATTTGTTTTAAACTACATTTACAGTGGTATTTACCTACATAGCACTCTAAGTGTACTTTAAATTTCTGCCTCAAAAGCTAAACTACAATTCCAACTGATGATTTCACTATACTTATACTCCAAATGACTTTCAAGGGGAGTATCCCGACCCGGACCTGTACATCTGATTGAGATATGGATATGTTGAAGAGAATAATAATTTAAGGGACCGATCCGTGTCTTTTTTAGCTGCTCAATCTCATATTTCGGGATTACTAAGTGAGGTCATAAATTACCCAACTTTTCGTTTTTTTCCAATTATTTTTTTTTTTTTTGTTAAATTACACTCATAAAAAAGTTAGTTCAAAAGTCTGTGTAAATCAGTTATTTATTGTAGCTAAAGTTATTAGTTATCTCATTTTACCTCAAGAATAAATTTTATCTGTATTTAAACTAATTTTTCGACCAAAAATATAGTAATTCGTGATTATCAAATTTACAAATTTTGCTAATTAATTTTAACCACAGCTGTTTTCAAACCATTATATTTTTCTGTCTCCGTTATCAGTCTTGTAGATGTTGTTATTTTCCCGTTTTTTATTTTATAATCATAAAATAGGCTATATCTCGGAAACTAAGTGAGATAGAGCAAAATGGGCAAAAAAAATCGCTACTGCGTACCAACTTTACTACCTCTGGTCAAAATCGGAAGCTTAATAGTTCTGTTGATTGAGCTAAATTCTTAATTAATTTAACTACAACTGTCAACTCAAATTAAGTTATTCTAAAATTTAGGTTACCTATATTTAGCAGACTGTGATTCTCAACTTCATTGAAAATTCTGCTGGCGCAAATATAAGTACTATATTCAAATTTGGTGTCAAATGAAAGATTTGTCACATTCACTAGTATATAATAAAAATATTCTTCAAAAAAATAAGTTTTGAGCAACATCAAAATCTGTGCAAACTAATGTTGTAAATTTAAAATGAAAAAAAAAAAAAATATTTATTTTTTACGTACCACAGTCTTTAACAGCCATTCTCCACCCCGTCTTAATTCCCTGTCTCATACATTCACTGCCATAGGCAGATAATATGGGACAAAAACATTTGGCAGGATCTTCTTTACAGGCACACACATCATAAAGACAATCTTCATAGTACTGTTCTGGCTCCACAGTCCAGTGACAATCTTGGAAAATATCCTCAGTAATCCAGGCACACAGTTTTTCAGCTTCTGCCTTCTTTTCGGGATGGGCAGTACAAGGATGAGGTGAAGTGGGTGTTTGAGTCATAAAATCACAAGTATCTTTTGTACGCCATTTATCAGCAAATGGTTCAACAGCTGTTTCAATATCTCCCTCGGGAGTTAGAAAATCATCTTGTGTATTAGAATTAAAAGTACCACAAAGACCAGCAGTTTGATCTCTAAACGAGGGGGGAGCATCGATATAAACACGAGAAACACCATCCCACCATACTTGAATGCCACCAGGGAATGAGACGGTAATGAAAGAAGAACTAGCACGTCTTATTAAAACCTCGCCGGCACCCAAGATTTTGGGGAATTTTAAATTTTCCTTGCCATTAATATGAGTCAATAATCCTTGTTCCAGTTTTATAGAGGTGGCAACACCATTCTTTTGTACAAACTTTATGGTAACAGATTTTGTACAAGAAGGATTTTCAGCGGCAACAAAATTAAGATTTTCTGATATGGCTCCCGAACACGCTACATTTTCAGCTTCCACAGATAAATTGCTGGTTTTTAAGAGATAGTAAGAACATTTACCCATAAAATCAAAACGTTTGCCATCAAATGTTTGATAATGAGGATCACCAATGGCACCACAACGAGCACCACATTTAGCATCAGTACATTTCCATTGACCATTTTTACAGGTACAGGTGTTACATTGTTTCTTAATGGTGGTTTCGGGTTTAAATTCTTTGCCACGCATAGTACAGGGACATAGTTCGGGCGAAATACAAGCATCCTTATATTGTACGGTACCCTCGGGGCAGAAACAACCTTCATTACATTTACCTTTGGTAGGCATAACTGCCGACTCACAGGTGGGTTCAACATCTGGGCCACAGGGTAAATAAACACGACCATAACTGCAGCTAATGGCTTGGGAAATAATAAGAAATTTTATAATTTAGGATGAATAAAAGGAGTTTCTAAAACTTACGACAAATTTCCAAATTCCTCCAACCATGTTCCAATTTTACTCCCCTAAAAGCACATTCTTTAGCCAGCATTGACACAGCATCGCAGTTACAGGTCTCTGGATGATCTTGGTTATTACAGTTACAATAATCATCTACACAGGTCTTGATTAAAGCCTCAAAGTTAAAAGATTTTACACAATCTCCCATTTTTTCATTACCCAACAAACGTTCACAAACATTAATGGCTTTTTGACGTTTATTCGGATCACAAGATTTTGAATCAAATTCCAATTCAGCACTATTTTCCATAACACATAAATCGGAAGAGTCTTGTACACGCCATGAATCGGTAAAGGATTTCACTGTCTCCACTACAACTCCAGTCTTGGTCATCAAATCATTTTTATAATCACCATCTAGAGAACCACAAAGACCACCAACTCGAGACCATAAACCAGGACCAGCTTGTACACCAACATATTGATGACGATCCCAATCCATTTTTAGACCGATCGATTCCAAATCAATTTGTAAATGTTGAGCTACTGGAACCACTTTCATGCCCATTACTTGAACGGGTATGGGTAGATTTTTGCTTGGCGTGTATAAGCGAATAGTGCCATCTACGAAAATAGAACAGAAAATTGAATAAAATAAATTTAATGAATTTTATTTATAAAAATATTAATTATATATGCATAAATATACGAAAATATGTCAAATTAAGAAAAACTTTCCTAAAATAAATAAAAATTTGTTTATTTCACAAAAGTTTTCGTTGTTTTGACATGAATTTTTTATTTTTATGGATTGTTTTGAGTCTTTAGATAAGGAGAATCCTAACAAACTTAAACATACTTTGATTTTCAAATGTATACAATATTGATTGCCAATACACTTTCAGCGTGTGCGAGCAGCCATAGCCTGAACCATAAGGACATGCCTTTAAGGTGACATCAAATGTAGCATCTTGTTTGTCAGTGATAAGTGTATGAGAGCAGGACAAAGGAGCTCTGTTAGAGGAGAAAATAAAAATAATAAATAATTATAATTTGGTCACTATTACTTTCCATTACCATTGATAGATTTTCTAATAAATTTAATATACACTGACAGAACAAGTTTTACGGAGAGAATTATCTGCATGATATCAATGAGTTTTTGCATTAGATCTATGAAGTGTCAATGGAATTCGTCCACTGAAACTTTTCATTGAATTAATTAATATAACTGTAAAAAACTTTTATTGAATTTTATAAAATTTTATGAAAAATTTCATTTTATTTATTAAAAATTTCATTTTATTTATTAAAAATTTCATACACTAAATGATGGTTTCATAAAAACTATGTAGCCTTTTCATTGAGTTAAGGAAATATTCCATGCACTTTCTGCAAAAACTTCATTAGTTTAGTAAAAAAATTCGTTAAAACTCGTCCAAGAAAATTCTCTCTGTGTATCAATTTTTAACAATTTAAAAGCTTAGTCCTTAATTAAAGCTATGAAATTTTATAAAAAGGTTTCATAACTACGATTAAACGTTTAAATGGTTGAAAACTAAAGAAAGTTGTACATAATATTGAAGCAGTTTCTTTCAGTGTAGGGATGACAACTTAAACTTACTTAAATACCAAGCCATCAAAAGTTTTCATGTTAATGCCACCCCAGGTAGTACAAAACGAAAGTTTTGGAGTACGATCAATCATAACATCCACATCACCGGTTATATACAATGAATAACTGCTGGGAGAAATAACAGTTTCTTCAGAGGACCAATATTCCTAAATAAACATATAATTTTTTTAAATTTTTTAATTCCATCATAAATTTTAAATTCAATTTACACTTCTTTGATCATATTCTTTATATTTGGCTATAATAGCCATTATTCTTTCATGTTCTGTCATATATTGATAACCACCGCTGCCACCACTGCCGTGTATAGTTTGACTTTCCTGATGACTATAATGTGCTGATCTGGAACCTTCACGGATAGTATAACCGGCAGCTAATAATAATAACAATTATTTAAAAGAAATATTTTTACAATAGAAGTCTAAAAACAGGGTTTTTTGCAAAGACTTTTTAGAAAACGTTTATTGTCCTCATCGGCACTACTCTAAAGTAAAAATTTCATAAATATTTTTAGGGGGCCAAATGTTTGCCTTTTTTGATATGCAGCAATCAGGAATAGTATTGAAATAATTAGTTTAACTAAGTGCAAGAAATAAAGAAAAGGTTTACCTTTGTCCACCGAATTTCAAACTTGGGCCTCTCAGTATCTGAAGAGTTTAAAAATATGGGGGATCAAATGTCATGTGTTTTTAAATATTCTTATTCTCCAAATACTATTTTATAGAACTAAATTGGAAGTAGTGCACAAAACTCAACATTTGGCCCATCTGATTAAGAGTTAAAAATTACGGGGCTAAAATATTCTGTATTTAGAAAAATATAACAATAATTTAATCAGTTTAAGTAACCAAATAAAACTTGGCCCCCACGAATCTTAAGAATAAAAAAATTAAGACCAATGGTTGGCATCTTTTGAAATTTTTTCATCTAAAATAATCATTTTAAAAGGAAAGTTTTTATTAATAATTTTATCCTTTGGCTACTGTGAATCTTAAGCATTTAAAATAACGATGGCCAAAGGTTGCTCTTTTCTTATATTTTCCAGTCTTTATCATCATTTTTTCAGTTTATTGATCTAAATTCAAACTGTGCACATAATAATCAACATGAATTAAGCATAACAAATTTCAGGGACCTAAGGTTGGCATTTTTGACATTTTCCAATCGATTTAATTAAAAAATTTTAATATAACAAAAAAAAAAAAGTACTAGGCCTAATGTTGTTAACTAATGCATATGTAGGCTTCTGCACAGTGGGATAAAGTGTTAAAAAAAAAATATATAAAAGTCTGCACAAATTATCATTTTTGTATACCGACACATTTTAGTTTTTTTTTTTGAAACTTACGGTAAATACATCTCGGCAAGGGTGATGGGAAAAATTGTCCCTCGCTGTATTTACACTTGTAATCAATATCCAAACGTCCATCCACTTTTAAACCAGGCACATCAGCACAGGCAAATGTACACTTGGCCACTTCATTATCATAAGAACACTTATAATGGCCATTAAAATTGGCCTTGGTAACATTACAAGCAGCAATGCTATATTGACAATGATCACCACGATATTTCATGGGACATTGGCAAACATTAAAGGAAATACATTGGCCACCATTCGAACAAGCAGGATCGCAAATAGCTAAGGATTTACGAAAAAGAAAATAATTTAAGTATTAAAATCTTGGTGGTTCTAAATTTTGATATATTTAAAACTTACGTCCACAATCTGGTGGTTTAGTTAAACCCGTCTTTTTATGAATCCACTGACCATTTTGACACTCAATATTGGTAATAGTACTGCCATCAGGAAACCGAAAACCACGCATACATTCAGCATTACAAACACTTGAGTACAGGAAAGATAAATTAAGATATATTTAGTATACAGCTCAGGAGAAAAAATGATAAACACTGATCCTGGACCCTTTCATGAAACCTATCTCTTTAACATAAAGTTGTCCTATGAGGGATTTAAGTGACTCTGGTTACAAGAAATCAATCAAACACCTCCTAATGCAATAAATAATTTCACAAGGTGTACTAAGTGCTGTGTATGTTGTATTTTAAAAATAGAGATGGTACAATTTTATTTTTAATTTTACGAATATTTTGGGTTGTTTTTGATTGGAGTTTCACTCTGTTTGTCCACTTGAACATAGTACACTAAACATAGGTACAAATATTGTATCGTACTATCATCTATTGCTGTATATTTTGAAATAAAATATTACCATCTCTATTTTTGATACGACTAGACAACACATACAACTTTTAGTATACCCCTTGTGAACAACGCTAATGCCAAATGAAAATAACAGGTTATGGGACTATTATCCAGATCAGTTTTGCATAACTTTTCCCTTATAGCATGTTTAAGATTAAAACTTACTTCTTTATACAGGTTATTTTTGAATTTTTCGGTACCGGTACTTTCGAAGCACATACTGATTTTTTGTACTGACACAAAGGACCCGAAAAGTTTTCCGGACACTTGCACATACCAGCTTCTAAACATATGCCATTATTTTGACATGGTGGATTACAAGACGCTTGACAAGGAGGTACACTAACATACTCAGAATCACGTATAATCCAGGATCCTCCGATACAAACCATTTTTAAGGAATTCTTGCCATTAGGAAAACTATACATAGAAGGACAGGCGACTTCACATTGATCATTATGACAAGAATACTGGACATTTGGTGGCAAAAGATAGGATGCACATGAGCCATAAAATGGTAATTGTTTTCGGGCATTTATTAGGAAGTCCATTGTTTTTTGGGCATTCGATTGGCTAAAAGAAAGTTCAAGAAATACATTTCAATAATAATTTAAAATAATTTGTTAAAATTAATATATTTAAATCCCAATTAATAACAGCCAATATTAATTTTATACAATAAAATTAAAATTTTTAATAGGGAAATGAGAGTAAAAAGGGAAACGGGTGTAGATCTAAAACTTGCCAGAAATATTTGTTAAACTTCTTTTGAGCGATTAATTAACTTTTTGTCTGTTTTTTTTTTTTAATTTATCGTATTCCCTCATTACCCCTCATTAAAATTTTTTTGAAAAATTTAAATATTTTTATATAATTTTTTTTAAAAGCTTTAGGTTTTTCTTTGACTTTACCCTCGATTTATAACATTTTGTAAATAGTCGTTTGTATTTTCCGGTTGAATATACTGTCCATGATGACCATGAGGTGAACCATATTGATGACCATGATTGGGCCTAGATTTAAAATTTATAAATTTTAAATTGTAAACATTTTTTAAAATGCTATATTTTGATATTTTAAATTTTTATCCCAATTCTTTTTCCTAATCTCAGAATAACATATTTTTGAAGACTTTGCCAATTTAAAATTAATTTTAATAAATCAGGGACCGTATTATTCCTTTTATCATAAAAGTCAGATGCAAAAAGTTATTTTGTGACTATTATTTTTCAGAGCAAAAATAAAAGTTATTTTTTTACTTTTATTTTTTTGAGCAAAAATTTAAGTTGTTTTTTAACTTTTATTTTTGTTTGAGCCAAAAAAGCATATAGAGGCAAATGTCGGAGAACTGAACTATACCATACTGATCCTTGTGCAGAAGTTTTTCATAAAATGGTTTTGTTATTTTTTGACTTTTATTTTTTTGAGCAAAAATAAAAGTTCTTTTTTGATTTCAATTTTTTTTTTTGGCAAAATAGAAGTTATTTTTTGATTTTTTTCGGCAAAAATAAAAGTTATTTTCTGATTTTTATTTTTTTAAACAACAATAACAAGACAAAAATAACTTTTATTTTTGCTTGAAAAAATAAAAGTAAAAAAATAACTTTTATATTTGCTCGCAAAAGCATTTCATGAATGACTTCTCCACAAGGATCAGTAAGTTATTCACGAATCAGTTCACAAACATTTGTCTCTATATGCTTTTTTTGTTTAAAAATTCAAAAATAACTGTTATTTTCGGTCCCTGATATAAATAAAATTAATTTGATTAATATCATTAAACTTACATGGTTTTATAGCCATAAGCCGCTGATGAACCTCCACCATAACCACCTTGAGAACCATATCCACCATAGCTGCCACCCCCGTAACTGGTTTTAATACCAGAATTCTTAAAACCATAGCCACTATAATGAGAAGAAAAATAACATAGATAATGTAAGATTCTAAAAATTTCTTTAAAATTGAGTAAAAAGAATTTCCACCAAGTAAAATCCTCTATTTAGATCAAATTATTATATGTGAAAGAAGAAAAAAGTCTTAAGGCGGACTTTAATATCTATTCTCTGCCGGAGCGGATCCAAGGGGAAGGAAATATAAAAGAGAAAATTTAATAGTCGTAACAATAAAAAAACCTTCTAATGGATTATCCCCTGATTCTCTGTGTGTGAAAGAAATCGGCAGCAAACACATTTTTTGGTACACCAAATCAAATACGATATTATACAAAATATATTAACCGTGACTTTCAATATCAGAATTATTTTTAAACTAAATACAGCTTTAATTTCCCGCGAAAGCCTTACAATTTTGGGATGAATACCAGCTTTATCTCGAAAATGTATGTTGGTTTTCCTTTGGGATTTTACTACGTACCCCAATGGGTTAACGGACCCAATTCGGGAATCTTCGTTTTATACAAAATACAGTAATTGTTGAAATTGCTTACTAGAAAACTGATTTCTTACCTATTTTGTGGCAACATTACTGGTGGTGGTACTGCAGCTGGTTGAGATTTTTTGAAAAATCCAAATACGCTACGTTCATCGCGTTCCTTGTCATTTGCCTCATCCAGAACTTTCAAAGGACTGTAAGAAAAAAACGATAGTCTTAAAATGTGTGCTTTGGAAGATTGATAAACATTTTTGGTCTACTTCTGCATTAAGGGGAATTCCAGAACAAGCTATATGTTCTACGTTATTTCATTAAACTTTTGATAATGATAAACATTTTAAATCGTGCTAATGCAATCTTGACAATAAAAATATTTATTTCGTATTATTATGACTAAAAATGTTCAAGGACATTCAAATACTAAATATCATAACTTGGCAGATCGCCAATTAATAAGTTTAATTAATTTCAAAAGAAAAAAAAAATTTTTTTTTTAAATATTAACATTCAAAAATTGACACCTCTTAAAAAGAAATACTTTAAGTTATCCAAATCATAGATTACATAGTTATCAAACTATTCTCCGTTTAACAACAAACACATTCAACTTTTTTTTTTTGTATAGGTATAGAATGTGTTGGACACATTCTCTGACATCAAATGCCAAAGAGTTTAATATCTATGTAATCTATGATCACTTCAGTGAATTAAATGATAAGTCAAACTTGTGTACAAGTAGTATTTAAGTAAGTATTTCCTGAACCATTTCAAAAATAAATAAATTTTGAACTAAATTTCCGTTCAATAGTTTTTCGTTTTTGTTACTTTTTTTTTTTAGCAAAATCATTAAATTTTATATTTGTCAGTTATTAAATGATATTTTAACTTTGTAAATATCACAAAATGTTAAACTTGAGCCCTTGCATATTTTATTCTTAAGTTTCAGAGGGGCTAAGGTTAAATTTTTCTTGTATAACTAGCTTCCATTTCATTTAATTGATCTTTTACATTTATAATTTTTTTTTTATTTGGAAAACGCCAACATTTGACCCCCGAAATATTAATATTAAAAAGTTACGGGTGCCAACGGTTGGTCTTTTCCGAAGTTTTTCTATAATATCATTTTATTTATGAACTGAACTTAATACAAGGTATGCACAAAGAATTCAGCCTTTGGTCCCGAGAATCATAAGTTTCAATATTTTCAAGGACCAAAGGTTGTCATATTCTAATATTTTCAAATCACTAATATTTAATTGGACTAAATACATATTGTACACAAAAAAATCAATATTGGACCTCGTTTATCTTATTATTATAAAATTAATTTTATAATATTAAAATAAAATTTAATTTCAGGGACCGAACATAACAGTTTTTTTTTTTTGAATTTTTGAACAAAAAAAGCTTATGGAGCCAAATGTCCGACAACTGATTGAAGTATACCATATTGATCCTTGCGGAGAAGTCTTTCATAAAATGCTCTGCTTTTTAAAATTTGTATTTTTATTTTTTCGAGCAAATATAAAAATTATTTTTTAACTTTTATTTATTTGAGCAAAAATAAAAGTTATTTTTTGACTTTTCATTTTTTGAGCAAAAAAAAAGGTTTTTTTTGATTTTTATTTTTTCGAGCAAAAATAAGTTATTTTTATTTTTAAAAATTTTGTTTAATTAGTCAGCGAACTAAATACAAGATATTTATACGCATAAAATTTAACCTTCATATTCCGTTAGCCATAAAAATAAAAAAATCTGGTACAAGGGTTGGCCTTTTCTGATGTTTTCTATCCCATAATATCATTTTATAAGCAATTAAGCTCAATACAATAATTGAACTAAAAACTTACTAACTGAACTAAATTGTTAGCTTAAATTTTATCAGAAAAGACCAACCTTCGGCAGTTTTTTTAGTATAATTGCAAATTTTGCATTAAAATTGATTTAGTATTACAGTTGCTAATTACAAAACCAGAAAAGGCTAACCTTTGGCCCGTTATGATTGCGATAACAATGTTACTATGGTTGTGACAACCATACTCTTAGCGTTTTCTTAATCATAATATGATAATTAGATTACCATATTATGGTGCCCAATTGATATCAATATCATATTATGTTTATGGAAATGTTTATAAATTATCATAGTATGGTTGAGACGATCAAATTATTTATTCTTCCACTAAAAATATCACCATTACAATTAAGACCACTGCGTTGTTTTCATATTTTTATGTCTTTTTGTTCAATTTTATTTAATTTGTTCGGACTGACTGCTTCTCACAACTATAAAAAACAGACTAGTTGGTGCAACTATAATGTGGCTGTAGTTAAAGAGTAATATGTTAATAAATACTATATTAATATTGTAGACAAGAGAATATTATGATAACCGAAAAATAGTGATTTTTACTATAACATAATTCAAGCAACCATATTATTGGTTAAATATGATTGATACAACACTAATTTAATTAAAACAACCATTTACGGCTGCAGGAAACATAGCTCTGTTTCCGCATTCGTATTGTAACCATATTTTTTCTCTGCGTGTAGGGGACTTTCTGGTCCGCTATAAAATAAAATCTGATAGAAAATCGTTCTTACAACATGTTGTTTCGAAGAAAACCCACTACAAGTTTAAATATAAGTTCACTACTAAAAAAACGGAAACAATACTTTTAACATTGTAGAAGTTAAAATAAATTTAACTTGCGCTGAAAATTACAGCAGAATCGGATCAGCAGTTTTTGAGATATTTGTCTTATAAAGCCTAAAGCCCAAATAAGTTTGTAAGTATTGTGCTGTGAAATGAGTCAACGTGAGGTTGAAATCTATTTTCAATAGAAGTTCTTACTTCAAATCTTCTTTTCAAAACGTAACAGTTTCGTGTAATATCAAAAATTAAAAGTAAACAGCTCACACGATACTTTGCGATACATACAAACTAATGAAGTTTTTTGGATTTAAACAAATCAAGAACTTCAATTTAGTTTCTAATAAACTTCGTTCATATTAAAATAAAAATAAAGAAAATTACAAAAGAAACGTAAAGAAAATAAAAAATAATTTAATTTACACCCAAAATTAGTGAACAATTTGTAAAGTAGAATTACTTTACTAAAATTTTTTCTGAGTGTACTTAGAAAAAAGTATTAATAAATATTATTAAGTGATCGAATTTTGACTCACACGCACTCTATCACACAAAATTGCCACGACTCGCATTCATTTAAAAGGTTTTTGTATATGTTTTTTTAATACACTCAGGGAACTTCTGCTTTAAAAATATGTAGTTGTTTGGGTTGTAATACAGTTTAATTATTTTTAATGTAAATGTAAAGTCATTTGTAGAATAAATAAAATTTTTAACTAACATTGTAGTTCATTTAAAAAAACAACTCACATCAAATGACTGTTTTATGATTTTACATTCATTTTTTACAGTTGTTTTTTGTTATTTAAAAAAATAAAAAAAAATTTTTTGGTTTAGTTTTTACTACCATGTGGTTCATTTTTACTACAATGTTAGTCATTTTTTGAACATTAAAAAACAAATGACAATGTTAGTTGAATTTAATGAAATGTAAGTCGTCCTTTTTTTAAATGAAATTTCATTTGTTTTTGACTACAATTGCAGTCGTCTTTACCAACATAATTTCCTAAGTGTATATATTGTTTACAATGCTTTAACTTTTTTATTTCCATGAATTTTTCGCTAAAATTTTAAAATATATAGAAATTATTTGTTAGGACAATATCCTAATAAAGAAATATAGAGTATGACCTCGAACTTGAATAATATTCATTTTCATTGCACAATTAAAGGTCGAAAAAACATAATTTTTATTTTTAATAAAAATTATATCAAACTTGTAAAAAAGACAAAGTACGGTCTTGTTTACTTCCCCTTTACATCTTGTTTTAAATAAAAAAAAACACAAGTGTAAAAATAAAAAGATAAATAAAAACAAAAAGCGTGTATTGTATATCTACCAAAGGTAGAGCTTGCACATAACGAACAAGGTTTCAATTTATTTTTGATCAATGGTGATAATCGTTAACTTCGAGCTCATATATTAGTTCTCATTTAGTGGGATAACTAAGTTATATGAATGTTTGATGCTTGCATGGGATTGTCACTTCTTTCAAAACGTGTTCTGATGATGGGAACCTAGAAAATTCCCGAAATAGATCTATCAACACATTCCTGAAAGTAATCAAATAATAAATTTGAAAACAAAAACTCTATAGATTATTTGTTAGGACAATATAATAATAAAGAAATATAGAGTATGGCCTCGAACTTGAATAATTTTCATTTTCATATATAGAAATAGTTCAATTGAAGGGCTTATTGTAAAAACTTGATAAACCACATTTTATTTTTAGTTTGTTTTCGCCTTTTAAAGGTTAAAAAAATGCAACATTATGACTTTTGCAGGACGTTTATACTCTAGGTACTTGCAATTAGAATCTAAGCCAGACATTTCTCAAATATCAATCAATAGTTGCTTAGAAATCAGCGAAAATCCATAAAACAGTAAATGTGGCTTATCAAGTTTTTACAATAAGCCATTCAATTGTAAAATATAAAAAAAAACAATAAATTAAAAAATTCTAAAAAGCAAAATGTTTCTATTGTGTTGACAATGTTGTGTTGACAAACGTTAGTTAGGTCTTTTTGCGTTTAACATATAAACTCTCCTTTAGTTAGGGCGTTTGTATTGTGAATAAAATCTCTATTTTTGATCGAAGGAGTCTAATGCATTTTGATGCATGCCCACAAAAATGATGATCAATTAAAAAAAGCAATTTGTTATTTTAAATAGAAAGTCTCCATTCTTAATTTTAAATAGAAAATCTAAAATTCATTTAAAAATTCTCATTTTCAATTAGAAAGTCTTAAATTCATTTAAAATGTTCGCAATTTCAAATGAAAATGGTGTTGTATACTTAGAAGACCTTGATTTTTTTTATAATTTTGCAATTATTTTGCATTTAACTACTGAATGAAATTTTCACGAATATTTTAATACTAATGAGAATTATTTCAAAATTATAATAACAGTTTCAGTTAAGCACTTCCATTAGTATCCCTATGGGGAATGGGACCGGTTCTGGGTTTGCCACAGGATCGGCCCCTTCGTGCCAGAGACCGGTCCTCTGCTAAACCCTACCCTATATAAACAACTGGCAACTTTAACATTGGCTTGTCATAGGAGAGGGTCATTTGTCCTGCTTTAAACCACATAGTGGCATGCCACAGGACTAACCAAAGATGGGCATACCACAAGACTGTCGCAAAAGAGCCATGTCCGTATAAAATAAACGAAAACTAAACAGCTTTCAATTGGTAAAATTCTGGCCAACTGTCTTTTTCTTGTTAATAAGCATTCTGGTTAAGTGGTATGTCCTCCCTTTACCAGTCACAGGATTGGTAATTTTAGGACAGTTGCCACTGCTTAACCCACTTCAGTATTGAATTATACCAGTCCTGTTATAAGTCCTTCTTTAACCAGTCACTTTTAGGTCAATTGACTCCTCATTCCCCATAGGGATAATTAATTATGATTAAAGTTGATTTTTCTTAAATTTGAATTATTTGAAACTATTTAAACACATATAAAATTTTTGATAATGTTTTTTTTTTTTAAATAGTTCCAAATTTCAAATAAAATTTTATTTAATTTCTTAATAGTTAAAATTTTTACATATCCTTTTAAGGATATTATACTTCACATACATTCATGTATTTAAATTTTTTAAATAAAATTTTGAATTTTTTTTAATAAAATTTTCAATTTTTTTTAATAAAATTTTGAATTTTTTTAGTTATATTTTCATAATTTACTTCTTAAGTTCAGATTAATTGCTTCACTTATTATTTAGTTTATTTTTTTTCTTCACTACATATTTCATTAAATAATTTTGATTGGATTTTTAAAACATAATTTCATAAAATTTTATTTTTTAACAATTAAATATGTTTTATTTTTTTTAATTATCCTTGCTAAATTGCGATTTATAAATTTACGATTGTAATATTTTTTCATTAAAATAATTTTTTTAATATATTATTTTTATTTTATTGCATTTTTATTTCATTTATATTTTTTTTAACAATACTTTTGTATAAATTAAAATTTATTTCAATTTATATGAATTTTTTATATAAAAAATTTCAATTCTTTTGTTCAATTAAAATACATAGAAACACACACTATCCTTTTTTTTTACTCAACACTCACTCAATATCTTCAGGCTTAACAATATCACCAACTTCAATATTTGCTGCAGTGCCTACAATTAGCAGGACTACCGCATATAAATATAAATTAGCCATTAATAAAGGAAATTATCCTTGTTTTTATTAGCACAAAAAATTTTATATTTTTTATGTTATTTGTGTTTTTTTTAATAGTTAATTAAACATTATACTTTTTTATTATGCATATAAAAATATAAGTATTAAAAAAATTTTTTTGTAAAGGATAATACAGGACACTAAAATAATCCACAAATTTATAGTATGCTGTAGAAAATATCCTTTTTTATAGTTTTATTTTTTTACACACTATTTTTGCACTTTATTTTATTTTATATAAATCACTTTTATTTCGAACGTCTTCAGAGAAATTTTAAACGCGTACTGTACCCTTGTATGGCTTAGCAAAGGCTTTTTATAGCCAATTCCTCTTTCGGAAATTGTTTAAGATTATTATGAATAATTTTATCGCAAAAATATTGTTTTTTTTTTTCTACTCTCCTAAGCTTAGAATTTTATAATCTTTATATTAAAAAAAAAAAAAAAAACACTTTTGCTTTAATATTCTACAAAATTCAATGTAAAATTTTATAAGCGCATTTCAAATTTGTTTAATTAATTGTTATCTAAACTTTAGTTTTAAGCTTGAACTATATATTTTGTTTCTTAAGAAATAAAAGTTTTATGCAAATACAATTTTAGAGAATTTCGGAAGTACTGTTGTTATCAGAAATTTTTAATGTTTGCAAATATTTAAATTCTAATTTTGAACTATACTGTGAAGATAAAATATACAAATTTTAATTCCGCTCATTCTTTTATTTAAATTTTTGCAAGTTTAATGGTTTTTTATAACATTTTTTTTAGGATTTGGGTTTTTATTAAAAAAAATATATGCCATTCTCAAAAATATTTAAAATTGGGATTAAAATTTTTATTTTTTTAACTTTATGGCACTTTAATAGGATTTTGCACGATATTACAACACTATTAGTTACTTCAAATCAATTTGCGTGAATCACTGTCTGCAAGGGGCGCAAAAGTTATAACGGTTTAAAAAAAAATTTTAAATTAAATTTTTGATTGAATGCAAACAAATTTCGCACATGTACACAGTTGTTTAACACTTTTTGGCGTTTTCATAAAAATGTACTCCCTTATTTTACGCTTTCCAAAACATATTTGTCCAATTTTGAAGTGTTTCAAAAAACTAAATTTTTGTCTTAAAGTCGCGGTTTACGCGATATTTAAAAACGAAAATTTGTTTTGGAGATTATATTTGAATTTAACGCAATCAGTTGAAGATAAATAAAATGTATTTTCCACAAGTAAATTCCAAATAAATAAAAATATTTTTTTCTATTCAATTGAGTTGTTTTGGAAATTTATTTCTAAACTCATTATTTTTGTCCATACTAGTAATCATATATGTAACCACATATTTTTTGATTTTTCGTAAGGAGTTTAGTAATGATATGTCATTATTTTGTACGACCTCCTCATATAAAAGTAATCAGATTTGTAATGACATTTCTTAGTACTTGCCATTAGCAAATATGTACTTATATAATCACTTATATGATAATGCTTTTGTACACCCCAGCATTGATTTGCAGAACTTTATTAATGGCAAATAATTTTATATTTGATATCTAACCTTGTTTTGATCGCGAAGACATAATGAATTTCAAACCAATTTTCAAAATTAATTAAACAAAATTTGTTAAAGTATGTATCTTTTTAAAAAATGTTCTAATTTTTGTATTAAAAGTACAATAATTGTTTTTTCGGACAAATCGACATGTTAAATTGTTGTTTTTCCAATAGTTTTGATTTAATAATTAGGTTTACCAGATCAGGCAGTTTATACACTAAGGCAGACAAAAATATTCTCATAGACTTTAGTTTATCTGTTGTATGTAATATCTTGGTTTGAGTTAGGCCGATTATCTTTTTCTATTGCAGACAACTAAAGATTTGGTTGATGCCAATGAAACAATTGTATTGTCTATCATGAAAATTTACAAAATTTTTGTAAAGCAACAAATAAAATTTAATACGACAATATCATATAAGATTTTTGCACTTGAGGTAAAACATTATTCTAACTAAATATGTTTCTTTTTGCAATTGTAGAAAATTTCTTATCAAAACTTATTTTAGTTTGGTTTTGTTTGACCAAAATACTTGAAACGCTTGCATTTAAAATATTCGTATGGCTTAACTCATGTGGCAAGTCTTGTTTGCTATAAGAAAATACCCTGCAGGAAATGGACCAGTCATTGGTATGGTCACGTGACTATAACTTTGTGTGTATGAAACAGCCTAAGTTTCGGTTCTGTTATATAAAAGTGACCGGTACTTTTAACATGGGCTTGTCATAGGAGGTGACAATTGCTACCTGTGGAGCACTGTGTGACGTGGCGAATAACTTGACCAAGGTAACCTATCACCGTACCGACTGAAATGACTATGCTACGGGACAAGTTAGAAGTAGGTAGTGTCAAAGAATGACCATTTTAGGATTTATGTACCATGCAACAGAACCAGTGGTTAAAAAATTATCACGTGACTGGTGTAGGTGGACGTATCGAAGAACTGGAGAATAATTTTTGAAGGAAAACTAGTCACATATTAAGCACAATGTGTTATGTTACAGGGGTAGTTTCAATGGAATAGTTTTGCGACGTATCACTGCACAGGTCTAAGGGGTATATGTCGCCGGGCATGCGAAAAGTAATTTTTATTCAGAGTGTGTCACGGGTTGATAAATAGCCCTTCCGGAACCAGTCACTGCACTTATCCAAAACAGCGTATCATACCATCCGTTCAAAAAAGCTTCAAAAATGCACAACAAAAATTTTGTCTTTACCCAAACAAAAAACTATAATATTAAATTCGTTATAACAATTTAAATTTGAAAAAGTACGTAAACCAGTGAAGAAGTCCGCATGTTCAAAATATAGATTCTTTGCAAGTTTTTTCTTTATTTGAGTAACAAAATATATACTCAGTTATAATTTTGTTCCCAAAGAAATTCTTAAAAATCGCCAATTACTTACTCACCAAAAATCGTTACCAAAAATCCTGTAAAATATCTAAACAAGATATTTCGAAACCAATATGCAAAAATTTTTGAAATTTTGAATTTATATTCTTTTAAAGTGTTTCAAGTTTTTGAATAAGTTGTGCAAAAAATCATATTCTGGTGATAGTTTTTTCGTAGCAATATTTTATGTGTGAAATCGCCATTCAGTCGAAAAATCGAAAGTCGGCATTTCGAAAATTAACGTTTGGCGAGAAATCGCCATATCTGACAAACTTGGTCTGTATTCAGTTATTTTAAACCAGTGGAGTGTTACGTCTTCATTTCTACTGTCTCAAATTCGGTACATAAAAAATTCCTTCACTGTTGTGTCCACTTTGCAGCACTCAAGAAACTGCATTCTTCGGTACTAACTGTCATGTTTTTATCCACTGCTAACGGTTTTCAACCAGTTGAATTTCCAGTAGCAACTTCAACTGCAGTTAACAGTGATTGGACATTTCAACCAAATTAACACTTTTTGGTGCACCATAATTTTGGTTTTACCAGTTTCGTGACGTGCTCTCCAATCATATATCACAGAATTACCACTTTGGATCAATCGACCCTTCATTTCCCGCAGGACATGAATTCAGCAAAAAATTTTGCTGAGTCAGCAAAATTTTAGTCAGGAGGGTGCTTGCAAAAAATTGCTAATGTCAGCAAAATCTTTTGCTGAAAATCAGCTAGCTGATTTTTAGCAACAAAATTAGTAGATTCAGCAAAAGTTTTGCTAACACTTAGTGGATTGGCAATAAAAAAGCCTTGCTAAAAATTAATAAATTTTTTGCTGAATTTTAGTAGACTGAAAAAAAAAACGCAAAAAATTTGTAGAAAAATTGTAATTTAGTTAATTTATTTGCTGAAAATCATAAAAACATATTTTTGTGATTCTTTTAAAAATAATTTACAATAATTACGAAATATAAAAATTTTCATTTTCCCACATTGACGACATGTACTAATTTAATATCTGAAAATATATAGAAATAAATATATATAACATAACAAAAATTTTCTTTTAACTACTTACATCAATGGTTGTCTAAATGATGCTATCTTTTAAAGGACGCACCTGCCGAAGATAATTATAGAAACGAAACGAAAAAATAAACAAAAACAAGCGAAACGAAAAAAACAACCCTTTTTTTGCAATAAGAAAAAGGAAGCATAAAAATCTACCTAAGATGTGTGTCTTTGTCTTTCGCTTTACTCTGTCGACATGTCTGTATATGTTTGTTTGCAATTTGACCACACTAGACTATTAATCTATAAACATTTAGTTTAGAAATACATATTAAATTTAAATATTTTATTTTATTTATAGTAATTAAATGTGCTATAATCCCAAAACTTATGTAACAAATTGTGAAAAGCAATCTGATGTAGGCGTGTCCCTATCCGGATTTCATTCCTGCCTAAGGAAATCTTCAGGGGACTTTGTTATTAGAATTTCTAGAGATATTTGTTATGTTAAATCACAAACTCAATGAGAATTTCTTGTCCTCGTCTAGGAGCGAGATTCAAAATTTAAAATATCAAAGAAAAACCAAAACAACAACAAAAAATTGTCACAATTGGCTTTGTCATCTTCCAAATACTACTCTGTTTTTTTGACAGACCTAGCAATGTAGTGACGTTTATTCAAGTAAATCAACAATAGAAAATCATATGTTTTCTATTAGTGTCAGTTACATTTAAATTTGCACAAGCACCTGCATATTTGTTATTTAAATTTATTTTCATCGGGATAAACATTAATTGCATTTATAGTAATTAAGGGACACGCCTACATCAGATTGCTTTTCACAATTTGTTACATAAGTTTTGGGATTATAGCACATTTAATTACTATAAATGCAATTAATGTTTATCCCGATGAAAATAAATTTAAATTTTATTTTGTCTTTTATTTAATTAGTAGAATATTATTTTCACAAGCCGGTGACAACGCAAAATTACAGTTGTTTTAATCCTCAATTTTGTTTTATGCATGAAAAACAGATACAAAAGTCTTCCATGGTTGATTTTTTTATATGTCTTCTTAGAGTTGTACTTTTAAGTATCATTTTCCTCTTCTCTACTACATCTTGACATGCCGCGACATCTGCTTCATTCTGCGTATATCTTTCAATCTGGTTGTCGTCCACAATATTAATGTCCTTATCAGCACAATTTTTTTTTAGCAAAATTAATTAGTAAAACATTAGTATAATATTAGTAAAGCATTAGTATAAAACAGTTAAGTTAATTTTAGCTGAAAACACGATTTTAGCAAAAAATTTGCTAAAAAATATTATACCGGATTTACAAGACGTTTTACTAACTTTTCTACTAACTTATTTTTTTGAGTGCAGGAAAGTTCTGTTGTTGCTTCCTAACGTTATTTGTGTAGTAATGCGTTTGAAGTTACTTTAATTGCAATTGCAATTTCATTTGTTTTACTTAAGAAAGCATTTTAATGTTTTAACAGTTGTTTTTTGTAAACTGCTTCCAGTCAAGTGAAAAACTTTACATTTCTGGAATCTTCTTTAATTAATCTTGCCATTAACTTTATGGATTTTAGTTTTTTTTTTTACAAAAAACATTTACTTTTCTACAAGTTTTTAATTTTTGTTTCAACCTTGGCTTTTTGCAAATTTTTGTTTGAATATATTTAACAAAGAACATTTTCAGCAATTTCTAAATATTTCATCACAATTTCTGTTCTAAATAAATATTTTTACAATAAAAAGACCTTGAGTTTATTGTTTTTTATTTTTTTTTTTTTAATTTTTGCAAACTTGTGTTTGAAGTTTAGATATATCCTAAGAGCGTGTAAACATTTTTTTAGAATATTTTATCAGTGAATTAAAAAAAACTTAACACAGCAGAATTTTTTGTGAACAGTTATCACTTAAAATGTTTGTTTAAAAAAATTAAAAATTAGAGAATTTAATGCTTTTGTATTTCAAAATAAATAGCAAAGTTTATCCTTTGGAAACAGCATTAAAACTTTTATTTAAGTTTAATTTGAATTGATATTTTAATTTTATAAAAATATAACCTATTCTTTATTTAAATTCTTAAGATTTTTAAATATTTAAAATTAAAAATTTTACAAAATCCAATTTTGCATTTAGTATTTTATAAATTTATGGTAAATTAAACAATTGCTGATGATTTGATTCAATATTATCCCTAGTACTATAGTTAGATTCAATTTTAAAACTCCTACAATATACATTGATAACAATTGTATGTATGTGTGGGTATGTGTGAATACACTACTACTATATACTAGGTTGTCCCAAAAAAAATAAAAATTTGGATTTTCTCGGAAGACCTTTCCTAATTTGGATACTCATAAGGTAAAGTATTTTTGAGAATTTTATCAGATTTTTCGGAAGTGGTTTAGAGGTCGCGCAAACCGATTTTGTACCAAAAATCGAGCTTTTTGGGCTTTTATTGAATTATTCTTGAAAATTGCTAAAAAATCGGTAATTTTTCGGCTTCTGAGTAAATATTCTTAAAGAAAATTTTCCGATCTTTAATTTTATGTGCATAAGTAATAAGTTTCGTCAGGGATTTTGCACATTTTGATACATTATATAACAGTTTTTGTAAATTTTCAACAAATATGAAAAAGAATGCTTTATAACTTTTAAAATTTGTATGAAGACTAAAAAAACTAATGATGCAGTTTAAAAGATTATGAAGTTTTAAATAAATTAGCAGAAAAAACAATATAATTTTCTCTTACCGTTCTCGAGTTATACCCTTTTAAAGCTTTGCATCCATTGTATGAAATTTTTAGTACTATATGATTTGGGCATCCGATTTGTTGTAAACTTTAGATTATGAGATTTGAAAATTTATTTATTGCATGTCAAAGCTTAGTTTTAAGTGTTGTAAAGTTGTGGACAGCAAAAAAAGTAGCCAAAAAGCCGTTATCACTAGGTGGCACTGATATGGCTCGAACAATAATTCATGATATATTGGATTTGGGGGAACTACAACCCTATTTTTGGCAGATAGTCTATAGGTTTAGAGATAACAAGTCACAATAAAATTAAAATTTTTGTAAACTGATAAGTGGAAGACGCTTGCTTGAGATTGAGATAAATTTTATGTCTTGAGATAAAAGCTTTTATGCTAGAGCCCTCTTCCGGTAATTAGCAATTAGCCAGCCTAACTTTTTTTGAAGCCTGCAACATTTCTACTGATTTTTTAAAAAACGGATCCAGAAAAATGGGAAAACAAGAAATCATTTCAGGAAGCAAAACACAAAGTTCAACAATTGCAAGTTGTAAATGATGTCGCAGAACGTGGTGTGACCTTGGCTAATAGTTATATCAATATCACAACTTCTGAAACAGACTTTCAGAGTTTACTGCAGGGGGTAGAGCAGCATCGCAAGATCTCTAATAAATGATTTATAACAAATCTATTTTTCTTTGTTTTTAATATAATTGTTATGTATGAGTGGTAAGTAACTATTATTTTATTTGTAAAAACATTTTGTAAATCAAATTATTTAAAGTTTAAACCAATTCAAACCTAGTTCACACATTATAGTATTATACATTTCATACAATGTGTACAAAGCTTTAAAAGGGTATAACTCGAGAACGGTGAGAGAAAATTCATTTTTTTTCTGCTAATTAATTTAAAACTTAATAATCTATTAAACTGCATCATTAGTTTTTTTAGTCTTTATACAAATTTTAAAAGTTATAAAGCATTCTTTTCCATATTTGTTGAAAATTTACGAAAAACCGTTATTAAATTGTCAAAATGTGCAAAATCATTGCCGAAACTTATTATTAATGCACATAAAATTAAAGATCGGAAAATTTTCTTTAAGAATATTGACTCAGAAGCTGAAGAAATATCGATTTTTTACCAATTTTCAAGCAAAATTCAAAAAAAGCCCAAAAAGCTCAATTTTTGGTACAAAATCGATTTGCGCGACCTCTAAACCACCTCCGAAAAATCTGAAAAAATTCTCAAAAATTCTTAGCCTTATGAGTATTCAAATTAAGAATGATCCCCAAAATTTTTTTTTGAATGGGACACCCTACTATATACTATACAATTTTCAAATAGAAAATTCAATATGGATTACTTTTCATTTGAAAATGTTAAGCTGCTTGTATGGCATTTTGTCATTTTGATTTTGTATGGAAAACAAAAACCAACATTAAAATAGTAAAACTAACATTTCAAATGAATGGACTAAAATAATGCCAGTACCAAAAAAAAAATATATATAGTAAAATGAAAATAATCAAATGGAAATTCAAATTTTTACCTACACACAGAGAAAAATGTTGCCACTTGTTAACTTAAATTCGGTTACTTCGACTACAATCGGTTGTTACAACTTAAGGCTCAATTAGTCTTGCCGCTCCGTGCCGTACCGAATCAGCTGTTTTGTTTTTGGTTTATGGATAGTGCGTTTTTCAAAAAAGCACCTCGCATAAACCATGAATGAAACAGCTGATTCGTCACGGAACGGCAAGACTAATGGAGCCTTTAATATCGGTTTTCACAACAGCATGCAGTCACAACAATTGAATTTTAATTGCAACACCCAACATATTTGAATATCATATTAAAATATGGCTATACTAACTGAATATGTTGGCTATAGCGTCAAAAATTAACTTTTTAATTCGGTTGGCACTTTATTTTTTTCTGTGTATTTTTTGCTAAAAGTTCTTTTATATAAAAATATCTACATAATGCAAATAAAGGCAGATTAAAAAAAACATATTTACTAAAATGCATAAATATACGTAGCAAATGAATGATTATAATCAAGTCGTAACTGGTAGTAACAACAGTAACAAGCTGTTTCTAAAATAATGATAATGGAAATATTTTTTTTCGTAATTTACGTATTAATTTCTAGAGGAAATTTAAGGAAAAATGATTTAAGCAACTAACAAAAAAAATCAACTACACTCAGGGGGAAAAGTTTCATCATATTTTTGTAAGTAGCATTGGACAAAGATGTACATTAATAGAAACAAATTAGTAAAAAAAATTTCTAAAACTACTAAATATTAGTTAAAAATTGCTTCGCAGAAACAACTTCTAACATTAGCATTTTTTTTTGTAAATATCAGTAAGGTAGGAATAGCAAATCTCTTGTATTTGAGTTAAATTTTAGTGAAAGTAACAAATTAATCTGCTAAAATCAGCAAAAGAAATAGTTTAGCTAGCAAAAAATCATAAATTTTTTTTTTTTTAGATTTTTTTTAATGCGAATATAAATAAATCTGCCCTTTGATAATCAGCAATCTACAATTTTTTAACAAAAATTTCAGTTGATTTTAGCAAAATATACCGTTTTTTGCATTCTACTAAATTTAAGGCAAATATAGCAAATTTTTTTTTTGATATTAGAAAAAAATCCCCCCAAAATTAAAAAAACACCAAAAATTTTAAAATTCGTAAAGTTTAAAGAAATTACCAACATTAAAAAAATCGCAGAAATTACAAAAATTAAATTGTTTTCTAAATAAAGATATTTAAAATTTTATTTAGTGCGCCCCGGTAGGCTAGTTGGTAGCGTGCTGGCTTATGGGTTCGATTCCCACCAGAGGCACTGGTCTGTTTTCGCTACAACGCGCCGAAGGCCATAGTAGCTAGTGCTCGGTTAGGGTAATAATATATAATTTGTAATTATATGATTATTAATTAATAAAATAAATAAATTGGGTTCTATATTCCACTACGAAGTGAAAGTGGAATCGTTTTTAATTCCACATTTTCAATTCCCCTGTGTTCTGAAAAACGAGTGAATCGTTTTTTTCACGACGATTTCATTTTCATTTTGTTCTTAGCAACAACATAAAAAAATGCGGGATAAAAACAAATTATCACTTTAAAATGAATGAAAGAGAAGAGTGCCTTTTTTAAGAAAAATAAAAATTAAACAAAAAAATACTTATTTTTAAAATAATATAAAATGAGTTTCGCGATTGTGATTTCCTGGTAATTAATTAAAAAAGAAAAACAAAGAACAGAAAATCTATATAGAAAAAGGCTTCGTGACTGTTCAAATCCTTCTTAACTACCAGAAAAATCGTAAGACAAAAAATAGTTTTATTGCGTATTTATTTATTATGATCGCAAAAGACTTCAATCTAGCAGTGAAAAGAAATACAGCGTCAAAAATTTTAACAAATATGTGTAATGTTTTGAAAACTGTCATATGCCCAAAATGGATTAGATTTGAAAGAAGTCGCGTAGAAATTGAGAAATCAAAAAGAGAAATCAAAAAGGGAAATCATCGGTTGCGGTTCCTCATTTTCTATATTGTCTGTACCTTCGTCATTTTTATTTAATTTTTTTAAAATCACGTTTACTACATTGTCGGAACTGGTGCCATCTAAGTTTGACAATTCAGTAGATGAATTTGTGGTTGTTTACCCTTTGCTAGTCGTCCCGAATGATTTAGCAGCTGGAACACCTTCGACTGCTGTATAAAGGCCAGAAAGTTTGGCAACTGAATCTTCTTTGGATGATATGTGTTGTTATTGGGTTCTCCACCTGTTGCCGTTACCTCTGCTCTATTTTCGGCCAATTTTTTACGAATGGTAGCCTTCCAATCAGCCCAAGCCTTTTTCCATCCAGTTGCATCGTTTTCTGGAGGTCCTAAGCTGTTTAATGTACTTGCTAAGTACTTCCACAACTGGTCTTCAACTGTTTTGTCGCCCCTCTAAAAACCTTTGGCCAAACCAGATTTTTTTTCCATGAATGTTAAAAATGGGTCCTCTTGTTCCGGATTCATGTGTTTTCCCGTAAAAATACTTTTTCAATTAAATAAACGTATATTAACAACATATCACATTTACTTACATTGTTTGATTTTTTGTTTTACTTTTAATATTCAAAATAATTTTATTTTCTAAAAAGTTTGGTTTTTCACTCAGTTAACTAATACCGTTTTACAATTACTTTTTTTGTAGTGAAATTGTTTTATAGAACACTTTCCCCTAGAAACAAAATGAAAATGAAATTTTTCTTTTCAAATCACTTATGTGGAATTGGGAACACAAATTGAGCGGAAGTTTCACTTTCACTTCATTTTCGGAATGTAGAACCCATGCGTTTATTTAGGTGTTTCTTTTATTTTAGTGATTTTTTAAAATTTAAAATTTTTTTTCAAATACCAGCTGTTTTTACAAATTTAGAATTTTTTTCCCAATTTAACCGGATTTTATCTTATAATTTTAGCAATTTTTTTCCCCCCCAATTTTTTTTGCGATTTTTAATTTATTTTTTTCCAATTTTGAATTTTATTTATTTAATTTTGCATTTAATAATATTTATATTTAATATTGGCATTTTTGATTTTCGCGATTTTTTTGCAAATTTAAATTCCTAACAATTTGTTTGCAGTTGAAAACAATATTCAATTCAATTAAATGTTTAATAGATATGATTAAAATCTTAATTAAAAGTAAAATCAATTAAATAGTTACAAATTATTTTAATTGATACTGCAATTTCCTTAATATGACCGAATTCCTTTAAACTTTTAATTGAATTAACTAGTATTTTAATTGAAACTCGATTTTAGCTTTTTTTCTTCAGAGATTGGGCAAGATGAAAAATAAACTGTAGGCTGGTGAAGTGCTTATGCACTTCGGTATCAAAATTGTGCCAGATCAGAGTGGATGGAATTCCCAAACACATCACCTTAAAATTATTTTTATGGAACAGTTTTATAAATCTTTATGAAACAGTTTAATAGCACGAAAAACAATGGAGCTTCATATATATGAAGGTTTTCATAAATATGATGAAGCTTTTTTTAAGTTCATTTTATCAAAATAAGGATAAACAGAGACAATTTTTGTGAACGAAAAATAATAACAATTTTCAGTAAACTTATGAAACTTTTCTTCACAAAGTTCACGAAAAATTTCTTAAAATCAATAAAAAAAAAAACTTCATAATTTCTGCACTCAGGGAACTTCTGCTTTAAAAATATGTAGTTGTTTGGGTTGTAATACAGTTTCATTATTTTTAATGTAAATGTTAGTCATTTGTAGAACACATTAAAATTTTTACTAACCTTGTAGTTCATTTAAAAACACAACACACATCAAATGACTGTTTTATGATTTTTCATTCATTTTTATAGTTGTTTTTTGTTATTTTAAAAAATAAAAAAAAAATGTTTGTTTATTTTTTACTACCATGTGATTCATTTTTACTACAATTGTTAGTCATTTTTTGAACATTAGAAAACAAATGACAATGTTAGTTGAATTTACTGTAATGTAAGTCGTCCTTTCTTTAAGTGAAATGTCATTTGTTTTCAACTACATTTGCATAGTATTCTAAGTGTAGTTTTTCAAAGAAACTTACATTAGTTTAATGAAAGTCTTATGCAAAAATTCATTAATATGTATGTGACAAATTTAAAAAAAAAGATTTAAGCATCTTTTAATCCTGAAAAATGAGGATACTTAACCTACTTATCGAATGTTTATAACTTTTGTTATTAAGGGCCCGAGAGTTCACTCAAAAAAGTTTCGCAGTTACAACAAGACAATTGTTTGTGTAGTGTATTTAACTTCACTGAAGCATTAATAAACCACTACCAAAACAGTAGCTTTGCAATAAACAGTAATGTTAGAATCAGAAAACTTAATTGTATCCCCAATGCATAAAAACGTACACACAGAGAAATAAAGTGCCAACCGAATTGAAAAGTATATTTTAATGGTATCAACTTATAAATTCAGTTAGTGCAACGACTTTTTCATTGGACTTCGGAATATTTTGGGTGTTGTAACTAAAATTCAGTTGAATTAACCGAACTTTGTGCTGAAAACTAATGTTGAGTTGTACCAACCGACTGAAATTCGTAATAATCGAATTTAAGTGGGAGTAGTAGAATTTCAGTTGGCAAATAGCAAAATTGTTCTCTGTGTGTAATAACTGAAGTACTATTAGGAATTTTGACTTAACATTTTAAGTATGATAGAAATAAAATTATTTTTGTAAGCGCAAGAAAAAACATCAATTTTTACATATTTTTCAGTTATTTCTAAATTTTAGTAGTAAAAATTTATCAGTTATTTATACTGCATTTCAACAGTTAAAAACATCTACATTTTTAGATAGAGTAAGTTTTTAACAGAATTTACAGTTGTTTTAACTGTCATTATCAGTAGATTTTAATGTTAAACTTTTTTTTTGAGTATATGCTTTAGAAAAAGCTGACAATCTATGAAAAGAAAAAATTCAAAAATATCAACCGTACATGTTCCGAAACCGGTCCAGCCATAAAATTAAAAAGATTTTATTTTAAACAGAAACAATTTAGAATTTCTAAATTAACTGACTTTGTAGTAAATTTTATAATTTAGAAGACGTTAGAAAAATATTGCAATAAATTCATGGGAAAATATTATTTTAATCAGAAATTATTCTCACAAACTTGGAAATAAAAAAAAAAATATATATTATATTATAACTATTTTTCAAGGATTTTATAAATAATTTAAATTTGTTTATAGTAGTTTCAAGTTTAGCGATAAAAACTACTATACAATATAAAAGAATTTTGTTTTAATAGTAATTTTTTTATCACTAAAACTCATGTAAGTCACATGTAACCTACATTTAAATGCTTTAGAATAAATATTAAAGACAAAAAATAATAAACAAATACAACATTTCTAAATCATAAAAAAAAACAACATTTCATTCATTTAAAATTCCTTGAACTTGATTTAAATAAATACTTTCAAGGGGAAATTTTAAGCAGCGATGGCAGGCAATACCGCTAAAATACCGTTATCGATTCAAACCTCTTTCAACTGACTATCGTTATCCCAAAAATAGCGTTACCGAAATAATTGAAATACCGTTATCCGTAAAATACCGTTACCGATATAAATAAAATATCAATACCCTTAAAATACCATTAGCGAAGTAACGAAAATATCATTATCGCTATAATACCGTTAGCGAAATAATTGAAATAGCGTTATCCTTAAAATACCGTTACCGAAATAATCTAAAAAAATCTGAAAAAAAGCCGGCCATTAAAACTCGGTCATAATGGGGCTAAAAATATCGGTGTGCATTAACATTACCTGAATAACTAAAATGACGTTACTGAAATAACTGAAATACCGTTTCCGCTAAAATGCCGTTACCGATATAAATAAAATACCGATAACGCTACAAACCTGTTACCGAAATAAATAAAACACCGATAACGCTAAAAAAAACCGTTACCGAAATATCTGAAATATTGTTACCCCTAAAATACCGTTACCGAAATAAAAGAAAATAGCGTTACCCTTACCGATACCTGCATTCGAATCGGTTACCATCCATGATTTTAAGATAAAAATTGTAAAAATGGAAAAAACCATTTAAAAGTTAATAAAAACAAATAACTAAAGGTACGTTCACATTAATCAAACATTTGAACAAAATATTTGTTTACTTATTTGCTTCCAATTGTGTCAAATAAAAAATTATTTTATTTTATGTTCAAACTATGATCAAATATTTGATGGTTTTTGTTTGTTCAAACAGCTCTCAAATAGTGTCAAATAAAATAAACGAAAAAATATTTGTCGAGCGTTCAGATTGAAACAAATATTTGTATTAAATATTTATTTAATCAAAGTGTAAAAAAGCATAGATTTATTTAATCGAAAAACTAACTGTTTTTTAAAAAAATGATCACTCGGGATCTCTCTCGGACCTAGCCTATTTATGATATGAGGGTATACTCCAGTGGAGCAAAAATTTTGTCCGTTTTGGTCTATCTCGCTTAGTTTTGGAGATACTGGACATTTTAAAATATCGCCATTTTGTAAAATGGCTTGTATTTCGAAAACTAAGCATGATATCGCAAAACGGACAAAATTTTTGCAAACCTTAATAAACAGGCTTCTGCCGACAACACAAATGTGTACAGTGTTCCGATTGCAATCATTCCCCGTTTCATTCCATATCGTTCCCTTTTTGGACCAATGTTCCATTTTGTTATCGGAGTGATAAAATTTTTATTTTCACGTACGACAACACAATTTAGTTTTTTTATAAAGCCTTTTTTTTAAAAAAATTATTAAAAAAATTTATAATTGACGATTTCACCACCTGCTATTTGCCATTGTTTGTTCTTACATTTTTTTTGTAAGATCAAATAAATATTTGCTCCAATCAGAAGAAAATATTTGGTAGCTAGTGGTGTTAAGTTTGTCAAATATTTATTTGAATGCAAATAATTTTGTTTGACCAAAATCAGCTGATTTGCTGTTTGTTTACGGCAAAGAAATATTTCATGTTTTTTGTCAAATATTTGACTAATCTGAACGTACCTTAAATAACAAAAATGGAGCAAAATTGATGATTAATAGGTTTTTTGTTAAAGTTCTGCCTATTATGGAGGCTCTAACTTTTCTAAAACTTCTGGTTCTGATGAGATCTTTAGCCAGAACGAAATACAAGTATCAACCTAGCTAATATGTTTGATTTGCTTTATTTTTGTAAATATACGGAGGTTGAAAGCTCGTTATAAATTGAAAATAACATAAAAAAAATCTCGATGTATATAAAAACAAAAATCTAATAAAACTGTAATAAAATATCAATTTATAGAATTTTTGCTGTTTTACGACTTTAATGTTACATCAAATTAAATTTTTCTTCAAAAATTTCTATTACATCAAGTTTAAAATAAAACTTTTTGATAATTTCCCTATAATTTATGTAGTTTATGTAAAGTATACATATCACAAAATTTTCTTCACCAAATTATTCATCTTTTAGTTAAAAGAAATTAAAAAGAAAAACAGGAAAAAAGTATGAACGAGTACTACAAAAAAACCCTTAGAAAACTTTAGATATAAATGTATGAGAGAGTACGTGTCAGTAAAACTTGTCTTACTAATATGCAAAATAATGTCATAATTAAGGATTTACAATTTACAACGCATCACTGGTAAAAAATAAACAGAGCTGGCGTTTAAACATTATAAAATAGTTGGAAAAGGAGAAAATAATTAACGAATTAAAGAAAAATAATATTTTGATATGTGGATCTAAAGATTGTCACAGAAGTGTTACTTGTGTTACTTACTATAATGATTTTCAAATTAAAAATGATAAACAATTTTACAACAAATAAAGAAAAACTTTGATAACACTTTCGAAAACTTATTTTCATGCTTACCAAAGTCATCGGACGCACAGTGCTTTGTCCCCATATAACGTGTGGACAAAAATATAAGGAGTTATCATAGGTTATTGAAATTTGGTACGCGATTTTAGTTTGAGTAAATTTGAATATAAACGAAATTTAAGGAAAATTGGTGCATGGAGACGCCTACCTCCCATATATCCTGAAGTTTAAAAATGTAAAAACATCTTCAAATTTGGTCACAACATAACGAAAATTGATAATTGTTATTAAAGTAAAGTTATTAAAGTGTATGCCAATTTTCTTTTCAATCGAAGCAAGGACTTACTTACCTGTCATATATCCTTTAAAAAAACAAATTCCTAAACATTTGAAAGTTGACCGATTGCATTCAAACTTATCAAATTAATTTAAATAAACATAACAAACATGTGTACTTAAATTCGTGGAATTTGGTTTTGTAACTAAAAAGTCATTTGTACTCGCTTATGCGAGGTAATATATCCTTTTTAAAATCATATATCCTTTTTAAAAAAAATTCCCTAAAACCTTTGACCGAATGCATTCAAACTTATAAAATTAATTTAAATAAATATAACAAGGTTAGGTTAGGTTGAGCTGGCCGGTCAAAGACCCGCATAGACCATTAGGTCCCTAGCGTTACCAGATAAGGAACGATAACCCCCACGTTAGGTCAGTCGTTAGTGATGGTAGCCAGAGTTCCCCACACCCTCTTAGCAAATGTTAGAAGTCTCAAGATTCCGATTTCTGAGATTTCTCCCAGATCGCGGAATAGGTGGTCCCCTAAACATTTCGCCCTTGAGCGTGCAAGAGCAGGACAGTGGCACATTAGGTGTTCCACCGTCTCTCTGTCCCCCGGTACCCCACAGAATCTACATTCGTCACTCTGCAGCCTTCCCGCTCTCTTGGCAAGAACTGCCGTCCAGCAGTGACCAGTTAAAATCCCCACAAGAAGTCTACAGTCGCTCCTGGACAAGGACAGTAAAAGTTCGGTCGCTTCGGGATCGTAGGATTTCCACATGACTTTAGATACTCTGCATGTTTCGGTATTTCTCCAAACCGCATCAGCTCTTCGCATCATCGTGGATTCTACATCCCTTTTCAGAGACCGAAGTGGCACGCGAACGTCCAATGCCATTTCAACTGGCAAATGGACTCCCCGTTTAGCCAGTTCATCCGCAACCTCATTCCCTTCAATACCCCGGTGCCCACGAACCCAATAGATGTGGACTCTCCTTCCGGACCCAAGTCTCCCTAGAGAGTTCTTGCACTCTTGGACAATCGAAGAGTAGGTCAAGTTGCCGGCGATAGCTTTGATAGCCGCCTGACTATCAATAAAGAAATTAACGTAACTGCCCTCCGTTTCAGAAACAAGAGCAAGGTCAGCAGCCATTTTGGCCGCCATAACTTCCGCCTGAAAGACGCTGCAGTAATCGGGAAGTTTATATGACTCCTCGATACCCAGCTCTCGACAGAAAACCGCTGCCCCGACCCCCTCCTCCATCTTTGAACCATCAGTGAAGAAGTTGAAGGTTCTGTGGTCAGGACGAAGGCCTGCCAACCAGCCGTATTCACTCAGGGTAACACGCAAGCCAGTGGTGAAGCCAATTTTCGGGATGGTGTAGTCACTGCTACAGATCCTATCCTCAATAATCATCCCGTGACCATAAGGTCTCGTCGTAAATCTCCCCGTAGCACAAAGGCGAACGGCGGATTTCAAAGATGTACACTTAAATTCGTTGAATTTGGTTCTGTAACTAAAAAGTCATTAGTATATCCTATTTTATAAGTCATTATAATCCCTAAAAATAATTTTTAAAAAAATTATTTGACAAAAAAATTAAAATATTTTTAAAGTAATATTAACAAATAACTAAATAGTATATTTAAGAAAATAAGTTTTTATTTAAAACTGACTTCTATAAAAATCGAAATTGAATTTCAAAATTTTTTTGTATATGCACAATTTGGGAAGTTTTTAAAATAAATAACTTGAAAAAGATAAAAAAAACTACACTTCTAACCAACTATCATCGGTAGTTGAGTCTTTGTTCAACGAAGAACTTATATCTTTCTCTATATCATTGTTACAATGTTTTTTTTAAAATATATTTTCCAATTTCCCTAAGATCCGCTTTATGTTTCATTTGTTTTATGTTTCTTTTGGATGATAACACAGGATCTGAAGATAGCAACAAATGTGTCATTAAATCCTTATTGGTATCTGCTTGAGATGTTTCCTGCTCGTTTTCCTCAATCGTGCTTTTCTCAAATTTTTGTAATTGGTTTGATTTGTTGGAATTTCTATCTCCATTGTTGCTACTGCTGGTATTGTTACTGTTACTGGTGTGACTCTGGCAACCAAGTTTGTAAGACAATTTTTACTTGAGCTTGGTTGCTAAGTATGAAATATATTCATTAAATCTATTATTTTAACGTAAAAATTGTTGAGCTTACATTATCGTAATGAAAAAACGTCCAACTTAGTCATGTAAAATATTTATTTTCAAAAATCTTCTATTATATTTGCTTATTTTCCAGTACTTTTTTATTTTGACATTAAAAAATTTAATACTTTGTATTAAGGTGTTCTTGCCGAAATTATGAATCGTCAATCTTTTGGGTTACAAATTGGTAAATGTTTGCTACTTTATTATTTGAAGGCACAGAAAGCCAACAATCAATTAAATCTGAATTTTTTTAAATTAATAAATTTTAAATATAATGTTTTAATTTGATTTTTGTTTACATTAATAATAGAGATAGACCCGTGAGAAGTTTTAACATTTACGTTCAATGTGCTTAGGAAATTTTAAGTTTATCCACAATATAATTTAAAATAAATTATTAAAAAACAGGTTTGGCAAACAATGCTTATAAAATATTGTAATTAATTAAAATAGCGTTATCCCTAAAATACCGTTACTTTGTACGTCATTGAAAATAATTTTTAACACAAAGGTGAATAAATTACATTTTTATTACCCTTAAAATACCGAAATTATCAAAAAAAATCCGTTACCGAAATACTGATCCACTCATTATTTCGATTACCACGCGTGTTAGAAATCAGTGATTAAACTTTATGAAAAAAAAAACTATGTCTCGTTCTCTTAACTAATTTAATATATTAAAATAACGGCAAATAAAATGTCGATATGATAAAACAGAAAACTTGTTTGTTATGTGCAAGGTCTACCCTTGTTTTTCCCCTTTTTTTTTTTTGTTTTTCCCTTTTTATTTCACATTTGTTTTGTTTAAAAACAAAAACAAAATGTAAAGGGGGAGTAAACAAGACCGTACTTTGTCTTTTATACAAGTTTGATATAATTTTTGGAATTGTCACTTCTTTCAAAACGTGTTCTGATAATGGGAAACTAGAAAATACCTGAAATCTCGTTTTATCAACGCATTCCTGAAATTGGTCTATTAATAAATTTGAAAACAAAAACTATAGATTATTTGTTAGGACAATATCCTAATAAAGAAATATAGAGTATGGCCTCGAACTTGAATAATTTTCATTTATTATTATTTTTTGTTTTTTTCCTGCAATAAAAAGGTCGAACAGAATAATACTTATAATTATTTTATTTTTTTTTTTTAGTTAGTCTCTTTACAGGAAGAAGAAGAAGAAAACATTTTTATTGAAAAATTTTACGGACACAAGGGATACACCAGACTGCCGCAGTTTCGTCCCCCTCCTGGGACTCGTCAGTGGTTAATTTATGTGTCAATTGAACAAAGTATTTTATATTGTTAATTTTGCTCTATATGAAAAACTTTTTATTTTTTGGTGTCGTACTGTGATTTGAACTCACGGTCTTAGCAACAAGCTATGCATCGTAATCTCACCTCTTAACGAGTTGAGCCACGGTCGACACAGCGTTGACTGCGACTAAATTGGAGTTTGGTCACACTACGTACACACAAGTATTGTTTCGATCAGAAGAGACAGAATTAGCTAATACCAATGCACAATTCATTTCTCAACTAGAATGCTTTTTCTTCTTAATCCTATCTCTTTTTCACAAGTAATTATCAAGTTTTTATGATGCGCTTTATTCACATACAATAGTTGGATACCAAGTGTAGGTTAGAGATTGAGTCGCCGTTTAGCAAGTTTATTTAAATTTTATGTTAGAAAGTGTGTTAATTTTTTTAATCTTAATCCTCTTTTTTATTACTTTTTCTTTTTTTATTTATTTTAATATTTCTGTGTCCATTTTATAACTCTTAATTATTAATGATTTTTAGCATTTTTCAAAAAAAAAGGTATGGAAAAAGTACTTAAGTTTTAAATTCTTCATCCCTGTGTATGTTTATTTATTTTTGTTATTAATGCTGGTGACACTTTTGTTTAAGACAATTTTTGACTTATTTAAAAAGGGTTGCCTAACATGAAGCGAAAAACGTTTAGTTGCTGCCTAAGTGTAATCTTTTTATCAAAAAAGTTATGAATATGCACTTTTTATGTGGAATTTAGTCTGTTTTTTACTCGGCGGAATACCGAATATTCGGTATTTTGAAAACGCTATTAGTGACGAATACACTGGAATACACTACTCGTGAAATCTCTAATTAAAAGCACTTTTTTGTCCATATGTTTTTTTATTCCATTAAACTAAAAATTTTAGGTTTTCAACAAAACAAAATCTATTATTTAAAGTCACACAAAAAAAAAAAAAAATATTTAAAAGATTTATATTTAAATTTATATTTTTTTATTTATTCCAAATATACTGGAATAAATAAAAAAAATTTAATTATTTTATTTTTTTTTTATTAATTAATAATCATATAATTTCAAATTATATACTATTACCCTAACCGAGCACTAGCTACTATGGCCTGCGGTGCGTTGTAGCGAAAGCAGACCAGTGCCTCTGCTGGGAATCGAACCCACGAACCCCGCACTGAGAAGCCAGCACGCTGCCAACTAGCCTACCGGGGCGCACAATATTCTTTTTTTCTATTTCTTATTCATCAATAACATAAAAAAAATAACTTTTTTGTGTTTAACTATTTTTGCTTAAAATTCTCTGAGTTTAACGCCCTATCGTGGTCTAAAAACAGTCAAACCAAAATAATTTGTTACGTCATTTAAAATTTTAGCACTTGGAACAAATTTTAATATAAATCATGAAAATGGGCATGTAATTTGTGGCAAAAACTTGGTTCGATTCTTTTTAATATCTTTGGGATAATAGTGTAAACTTTGAAAAACGTCAAAAACCCTTTTTTCGTATTTTTTTTTACTCCACAAAACTTCTGTAAATTTAGATATTTTAACACAAAAAAAAAATAATTTTCAAAGCCATAAAAATAAAGGGTGATTAAAAATATATTAAGACAAAATAAAAACCAAACTTTAAATTAATTTTCTACAAAATATAGAAATTTTATAAAAAAAAATTTTTGAAACCTCGATTAAGAAGTTCTAACAATATTCGAACTTCGGAAATAAATCGCTGAATTTTTCGCGTGGTAAGTTACAAATGAAAATTAAGCATATATTTAGGGTTAGGTTAGGTCGAAAAGAGGACGCAGCATATATTTGAAAACTAGTTTTAATCATCTATGCGAAATTTCAGACAGATCGGTTAAATAGATCGCCTGGAAAATACAAATTTCGAATGTAACTTAAAAAAATATGTGAGATTTTATTCGTTCGGTTTGAGATCATGACAAATTTTTCTCTAAATTAACAGAAAAATTATAATTTTTATATGATAATTTACTTTGACTATTAGAAAAAAACACAGAAAAAGTTATTAGACACTAGCATGAGTGGAATGCATTTTCTGACCCACTACGGTCTTCATCAACATTCTTCGTGCCATTTAGTGTTAATCGTAAATATCTTCTATTTAACTCACACGTTAAAGAAATTGGGTAACTTTAAATCAGACATTACTCTGCGTGTTGAGTTAGAATGAAATTTACCACAAACGATTTCTATTTATAGTGTGTTTATTTTTCTCTAGTCATTATCATAATTGCCAGTTTAACTTTCAATTAAAACTTTTCAATGGCAATTCTTTTCTCTAATGTCATCATATACTATCCTTCTACATAAGCAAAGCATATCAACAAACATTAAAGATTTTTTGTTAATACATATGTCGAGCATATACATTAAACGATTTCTACACTGTACCTGGTGAGTGGTTTAATAGTGAATTTTATCGTTGATCTATAAGTTTATGTGTGAGATTTTATTCGTTCGGTTTGAGATCATGACAAATTTTTTCTAAATTAACAGAAAAATTATAATTTTTATATGATAATTTACTTTGACTATTAGAAAAAACACAGAAAAAGTTATTAGACACTAGCATGAATGGAATGCATTTTCTGACCCACTACGGTCTTCATCAACATTCTTCGTGCCATTTTATTTATATTTGGCAAAATCTTTAGCAAAAATTAAAATTTTGCAAAACTGTTCAATTTGTTGTATTTTTTTTTATCTATTCTCAACCGAAAAATTATATTTTTTCGAAAAAACCTCGACTTTAGAAAAAGCATAGACCCCTAAGCTTTTTTTTTACCCAGTGCTAAAAGTTGTTTTTACATTAAAATTTAAAATTAATGTATTTTGTCGATTTGAAAATGTTTAGAGTTTAAAATTTAAAATTTTTCTAAATTTGTAAAACCTTCCCAAATCTTACCACGCTTATGTTTTTTACATATATTAGTATTTGTTTTTTTTTTTTTTGCGTAAAGAAAAACTTTTTTAACATGCCTTAATAGTCAAAGCTTTTTAAAGTTCATTTGTGTTGAACGCAAGAGGATCTAGATGTAAACTAACTACTACTAACACCACCAGCACCACTACCAGCAACAACAATGACAACTACTTACATACATTAACTACTATAACCAAAAAATTCTCAAACATTACTAACTGTGGCTTTATAGAAAAGAACATAACAAGTTTATGAAGCACAAGTGGTTAAATCAGCAGTAGTTGCAATTGCAACAACAACAAACATGAACACCAGCAGCAGTTGCAAGCAGCACAAGTAGCATATCAATCACACGCAGCAACAACAAAAAACTAAAAAAAGTTTTAGTTCCTTTTTTTCTCATATTAAGCGCGCAAGAAATGACACTGCAGGCATGAATACTAATTTAGCGCTGCATCACATTAACAACATCCGCCAAAAGTAATACAATCTACTATTGCTGGAAAAAAAAACCTAAAACTTTTTTTTTTTATATAACAAAACTAAATTTATATAATAGACAGAGGGAGTTTATGAAAATTTTACATGTTTTTTTTTTATTTAAAATTTATGGAAATTTAACTAATTTTTTTGTTTTAGTAAAAAACAAGAAATTTGTGATTAGTAATCATTAAAGATATCCTTATATAAAAGAAAAACTATAACAATTTTCAAAGCAAAAAGAAATTAAGAAAAAGCCAAATAAAAACCTTTAGAACAAAAATCTTGTACTACAAAAAATGTTCAAGTTAAGAGTTGTGCTTTCTAGTTCATTTCGTTAACTTCAATTTCTTGAACTAATTCGTTCTTTTAGTTCATATTCGGGATTTTTTTTTAATTATTAATATTGTTCATTGGTTTGTTTAACAAGTCTGCACAGTATGAGTGAAAATTACAAATGAACGGTTAACATTTAACTAGTTACTTTTTAACCGTTCATTTGTGATTTTCTTTCATATTATGCAGACTTTTTAAACACCAATGACAACCAACCAACCATTTACAATAATTGAAAACAAATTTCCGAACAAAAATATGAACAAAAATATGAACTAAAAGAACTAAAATGAACTAATACAATGAATTAGTTGAAGAAATGGAAGTGACCGAAATGAACTATAAACTGTTAAGCACAACTCGAACTAAAATTTAATAGGTCTTAAACCTAGTTTTGCTAAAGAAAAATTTCATTAGAATAGTAAAACTCTTATTTTCAGTGTGTAAACGGTAATGACAGTAATGAGCTTACTCTCTGCATTACTTTAACTGGTTAATTTACCAAATTTTTTTTAATACAAAAAATAATGCGTTACCCTTAAGTACTTATTTTTATTTTATATTAAATATAAAGTAATGATCTCGAAATTTTTTGAAAATCTATTTTTAGACTAATTATTTTTAACTCTAGTACTCTAACTACTTGCCAGCAAAAACTGTTCTGCCAAGGAATGATTATAATTGAGCATTTTCATCGATGAATTTAACATTAGCTTGTCATAGGAAGGAATGCTGCAAAACAACTTCGTGGGAATATTTTATGACTTAATAACTTCCAAGAAGTTGTTTAGGCATAAAAACTTCCAAAAAATCATATTTGGAACGATTCCCTCCTATGACAAGCCAATATTAAATTCATCGATGAAAATGCCAAATTAGAACACAACAAAATTTTGGTGGGTTATTTTTGATTTTTTGTAAACAGGAAAGTAATGACATTTTGTGCAAGCAAAACATTTATGTTTTTATCTATCCAGTACAACATGTCGAGATAGCTAAGATGGTTAATCGGTTGACTGACAACCTGGAGCCCAAGGTGCGAATCCCGCGAGGCCAAATTTTATTAAATTTAGTTTTTCATATACTTAGTTAGAATATTGTCCTAGTTCAAGTGCAAAATCTAATATGATATTGTCATATTAGATTTTACTTGTTGCATTTCAAAAAGTTTGATAATTTTTATGATAGACATTAGCATCACCCAAATAGTCAGTTGTCCGCAAAAGAAAACTACAATTGGCTAAACTCAAACCGAGACATTACATACAACAGACAAAATCAACTTTATGAGAATTTGTCTGTCTTAGTGTATAAACTGGCTGATTTGGTAAACCTAATTTTAAAATACAAATTATTTTAAGAGCAAAAATTTTGGCATATCATTATACCTTGTATATCAATATATGTAGTATGTGTGTTTGCAGTATTACAATTTGTAAAAACAATATATATCCCAAAAAAAATGTTTGTATGCGAAGGGCCGTGGTATTCTAATTGTTGAAATTTTTTTTATTTTGTGTATTAAAATACAAAAATTGTTTTTTCTGACTTTCTATGTTTTCATATATTTAGTTTAAATATACACTCTAAAAAATGATTGTAAATTTACTACTATAAAACGAGTAAAGTTTCATGTATTATTACGCTAATTCGGTAAATTTATACATAAAAATGCTTAAAACTATTTTGCGCACACTTTTATATACAATAATACCCACTTACAGTATTTTTACCAATTATGTGTTTACAATTAAACACATTATGCCTAAAAGTAGTATTATTTTGTTAAATAAAATTTTTACGCACAAAGTTTGTAAATATACTAACTTATAATAGTAATAAATATTTTGACATTTTTAAATTGAAAAAAATTAAACAAATTGAAAAAAGCCAAAAAATCTAAAAAATTTAATTTATTGAGAATTTTAATGAAAAAAAAAATGTATAACTGTAGTATTTGTGATAGTGTTTAGTTTATAGTTTATTTCCAAGTGTTTGCAGCCTAATTGTGGAAAAGTATTTTCAAAATATAATATATGTACACAGCTTTAAAGAAAAAAATTCTTCATTCGATTTATGCAGTCGGTTTTAACTCAATCGATTTAAAAATATCGCCAATATTGAAAAAATTGTCAAAATTAAAAAAATCGCCAAAAATCGCTAAAATTGAGAAAATCTTTAAGATAAAAAAAAATCACCAAAAATGAAAAAAAAAAACGTTAAAATTAATAAAAAAAAAAATCGTTGAAATTAAAAAAAAATCTCCAAATTTGAAAAAAACGCTAAAATTTAAAGATAATCGCCAAAAATTAAAAAAATCGCTAGAATTTAAAAAAATCGCAAAAAATTAGAAAAATGGCTAAAAATGAAAAAAAAATTTGAAATTAAAAATAAAAATTTGCAAAAAAAAATCGCCAAAAATGAAACAAATTTTCAAATTGGAAAGAAAGCTTTAATTGAAAAACTAAAAATATTGACGAGAAACTTAAAATAGCTGTAAATGTATCTTTATTAGTTTTCGAAAAACAGGCGATGTTCCAAATAAATTCTCTTTTTGCTTTGCGATGTTTTGTTTTTGAGAAAAACGCGATCTAGGAACCTAGCCAATCAGGCCGGTATTGGGGTTGAGTTTTGAACACCTGTGCAAACATTTTTCCAGTTGCTTTTTTATTTTTTGAGTTATTTAGTCCATTTTTAAAAAGTAAAATTGCTGCACCATTGTTCAAAACTCAACCCCATTACCCCTACAACTATCCTTAATTTCGATTTGATTGGCTGGATTCGTAAATCGCGTTTTTCTCGAAAAGTAAGCATCGCAAATAAAATAAAGAGTATTTATTTGAAACATCGCCTATGTTTCAAAAACTAACAGAGATAAATTAAAGACACGGACAACTTTTTCCAATTTGAGAAATTTTTTGTCAATTATGGTGATTTTTTTTAAATTTTCGCGATTTTTTACTCTTGCCGGTTTTGAATTTTGAATTTTGAAGTTTTTTCATTTTGGCAATGTTTTTACTTTTAGAAATTTTTGGCGATATTTTTATTTTTTGCGATTTTTCTTTTTTAATTTTGGCGATTTTTTAGTTTTGACAAATTTTAGTAATTTATTTTTAATTTTGGCGATTTTTTTTTAAATTTTGTCGATTTTTTCAATTTAAGTAATTTTTACATTTTGGCGTTTTTTCAATTTTGAAGATTGTTTTAAATTTTTGGGATTTTTTTAATTTTAACGATATTTTTTCGATTTTAGCGATTTTTTTTTCAATTCAGGCGGTATTTTTCAGTTTCGCCGATTTCGGCAAATTGTAAATCGATTAAGTTAAAAATAGATTGAACTCCCAATTATTGAATTCGCAATGATTGAAAAAAAAAATCATTCGATTTAAAAAAATCCGATTTAATTTTTTTAAAATAGAATTCAATCTTTGAAGCTCTGTATATGTACAACAACTTATATACAAATATTTATTATTAAATTTATTATTATACAACACATTAATAAAACTCTTTCTAAAAATTATTTTTTTTGTTTTATTTGAAAAATTTTTTGGGCTGTTATTCTTTTTTACCGGAAGGTAAAGATACACACTTTTAGGGGGTTTTTACGCTTATAAATATGTATTTTATTTATAAATTTTATCAAAATTTTACGCATTTCCATTGTAAATTTACCAACTTTGTGTTCACAAACTTACTCTCAATGTGCGTATTTTTTTCATTTACACACATAGAGTAAATTTACCCAACTTATAGTAGGAGTACAGTTTCCTACTATAAGTTGGGTAAATTTCAACAGAAATTAATTAGAGTGTAGTTCTACCCAAAGTCCAAAATCTAATATGATATTGTGCTATGTATTATATTTTATTTTTTGCTTTTTTAAAAGTTTGATCATTTTCATGATAGACAATACAATTGTTTTATTTGGCATCACCCAATTATCGTTTTCTTTTGCATACAACTAAAGATTTGGCGATTTGTTTTTCGTTTTTGAAAATTTTTTACTTTGCTTTTTAAACTTTGTATAGTTTTTTGTCGATTTTTTTTGTTAGTTTTGCCGTCACCGGCAAAATATCGATTTAAATTTAAAACCATAACCGTTATTTTTTAAAAACCGTAACCATTATTTTGCAAAAACCGTTCACGAAATAAAGATCAAAATTATGCCGGTACGTCAACCGTAACCGATATTTGTTTCGGTCAAAAGATTTCGTAGGTTTTTCAAATTAACGTTACGGTATTTCCACCGGTTATGGTTAACCGTTATTTTTGAAAAATCTGTGGCGAAATAAAGAGCAAAATTATCGGTACAAAACCGTAAGCGATATTTGTTTTGGTTGCTATCCTTGGCAAGATACTGTAACCGCTAAAAAAACGTAACCATTAAAATATCGATTCAAATTGAAAACTGTAACCGTTATTTTTCAGAAGCCTTAATTAACCGTTACGGAAATATAAAACAAAATTATATTGGTACGAAAACCATAACCGATATTCATTTTGGTCAAAAGTTTTCGTAGATTTTTCAAATTAACGTTGCGGTATTTCCACCGGTTATGGTTTTCAATTTAAATTGGGGTTATCGTATCCAACAACTGCCACGCCCATCTCGCACACAATTACAAAAAATTAACTTTATATTGATCGATATAGAGTTGGGCATTTTAGTTCATTTCGTTCACGATATATATAATATGCTTCCATTATTTTCAGAATTGTAAAACAAACCATTGAACAATATAATCTTGTAAACAATTTAAAAAATTTGATGAATGGGCAAGTGAACTAGAAGAACGAACTAGTTCAATAATGAAAGTGAACTAAAGGAGCTGCCCAACTCTAGAATAATCTTTGTGTGGAAGGACGAAAAATATTTATTTTGTGGGTTTTAGTTGTAACAAAAATTTATCGAATTCTCTGACCGCTCATATAATAATTTTTATTTATTTTTCTAATCAAACTGTAAGGGAATGTTCCCTGATGTGGCCCTACACCTGGTATTTGGGCTATATAAAAAAATAGAGGAATATGCCAAATCCAAATACATCAGCTTATAAGCCAACTCCTTTTCGGCTTTAGATGGTAACTAATTTAAAAAAGTCATAAACCAATTTTCAAAACAAATCAAAAGTTTTCCTGTAAAGTGCACGTAAATCAGAAAACTCTTTAAAAGCAAAGAAAATAGTTAGAAAATGAAGTAAAATCTAAAAAATTGTATTAAAATTTATTTTTATTTTGTTTATTAAAACTAGAGATGTCACGAATATTCGGTATGATTTTACTATGAAAGCACTATTCGACAGACTTATTCGGTCAAATAAAAATAGCTAAAAATTCTGTATGTTTTATCCAAAAAGATGAGAAAATCAAGTTTTTTTCACAAAATATTTTTCTTTAAAATGTCAGACATGGCTGTTTATATCGATTTCAGATGATTTTTCAACCTTAAAATGTATAAGGTCCAGCCAAACTTCGTCAATATCTAAAATACTGAAATTTATATGAAAGTTAATAAATTCTTTGGTTTGAAAGACATGTAACATATCTAAAAAACTATTTCAATTTTACCAGTGTATAAAATAACTAATAAACGAAATTTCTATTTTCCTTATACTAATAATCACTTGTACAAAAATTAGTCAAATATTTTCCTTCGTTTGGTTTTTTTTTTTTCGCTATTTTTGTTTTCTCATTAATTTCTTCAATTTCCTTTTTAACTAGCTTTTATTGATTTTCAAATTTCCTTTAATTTGTAGCAATCAAAGGCTAAATATTTATAACCCAATTTTTTACAATATTTTTCTTTACATTTTTTTTATAACCATTTCTATCAATTTGATATAATTTATCGTTCTCCCGCTCACTCTCTCTCTATATATTAACCACTAAAATTGCCTAGGACGTTTAGTTTGTTTTTTGTTTTGTTTGTGTGAACTCATTTCCGTTTCCGTTATAATTCAAATGCAGGCTGTGTTTTTATTTGCATCTCTATATACTTTTACAATCATTATTGTTGTATTTGCTGTTATTATTGTTCAGACTCCGAGTCATACAATTTAAACATCAAATTCAGAATTGAAATAGAACTAAACACGAAAAAAAATAATACTGAAAATGAACGCCACTATCACTACCAACATCACATACACTCTCATACATTTGAAACACTTGCACACTCTCACCCACACATACGGACAAACAAACATTTATTTTATACTAAATATGCATACAACATTTACACAAACTCTAAAAAAGTTTGTTTGTATATCTCTATCGCTGTAAATGTATGTATATTAGGATGTCCCTTAAAAAAAGATTTGTCGATTTTCGTTCATTACCCCAGCTTTATTACAAATGATTTCAAATAGACGAATTCGATGTTTTTTTGGAAAACGTTAACCGGTCCCAGGCACCAGGAAGAACAAATAAACATATACCCCTTTAAAGTTTTTTGGTAAGTCGTAAGATAGATCTTTAAAATATCTTTAATTTGATAACTATTTTTGAATAGTTTTGTTGGAATAAATGTGTAAAAAACGAACAGAAAGTAAACTGGAACCATTTTTGACCCCACTTTTTGAACCATTAAAAGTAAGGTTGGTACGATGAAGAATTGCTCTTGTTCATTAGTTTAGTACTATTTATCACATATGGTCATTTAAATAGAAAGGTCAACCGTAACGTAACCGAAAAGTTCAAAGTGGACAAATAATTCCTTCTGACTTGTATTTTTACAGAAAAGTACTTAATTTTTATTAAATTAAAAAGTCCAAAGCATATCTTAGTTGCATTGATGATAAAGCAAACTAGAAAGTTGCGTTCATGTTTTTGGTTAACTTTTCTCAATTTCAGTAATATTTGCTCTTAAATATTTAATTCTTTAAGAGCAATGATGCAACTCAAATATCACAATATTTGTTACCACAACAATTAACTCCAAAAATTCAAACAGATTTTTGATTTGCTTTCATTCACTTTCGAATGTCACGTTCGTCAGCGCAAAACAACATTTATTCTCATTACTTCTGCATGTAGGTGTTTAAAACTTTTAATTTAAATCAAGTTTAATGTGAATAATTTAATTTGAAAATATCTATTACATATTAAGCAGATTTAGTTTTTTATAAAATTTTAAACTTTGTCACGTCACTTCACCAGGCAAATATTTTACTTTTGAGTAGTAAAATATACTAAATTATATATTTCTGACGTAGATGGCATCCTTAGCTAATAAGAGGAAGAAAAATGCACCAGGGTATAAAGAAAAGTTAAAAACACACCCCACTTAAGTCGCAATTAAAATATAATATATTCTACCAAAAATACAGGCCAACAAAATATGAAAACGTCAAGACCCGGGGAATTTCTCCATCATATCAGATTTTTATGATATTTTAACTCATTCCTGCCTATGGGATACTTAAATACCCAAAAAGATTCCATCTTAAAAAAAAATATAGCTAAATCCAGGTAAGATTTGCATCAAATTAAATAAAATTATTTTAGGGAAACGAAGAGTTTTACGTGGAAGATCATAAAAACATATTTCATTCAAAAAACATGGCGGAATTATTTTATATCAGTAGTTAACTCACAAGTCCCAAGTATGGAAAATAAAAAAAAGTTATTAAATACATTTTAAAATCTTAAATATTGAATGTGTGAAATTTCATCGATATTGACCAATGGAATCGGGGTTCAGGCATTAGTGGGTTAAACTAAAGTTTTTAAAACTCGGCTTTTCGCTATATTAGGCATGTTATAAAATTGAGAATTGAACTTTATTAACAAATGTCGTCTGAAAGTTCTATCTGTTCGGAATCACATCAAACCTTTTCAAAAGAATACTCTAGTATTAGGGTTGTAAAACTTGTTGGTCTGTGTTATTGAATTAATTTAATTAACCATTGTAATTCTCAAAAATAAATTCACCACATACAATTTATAATATTTTGTAATTTTATAAGTAATAAAACCATTTTTTTTAACAATTGTTAACATTTACCTAATATTAAATTTATGTCACATCACGCTACGCAACGTCACGTTTCACACTATGGGTTGTAAAAGAAAATCAAAAAAAGTTTCATTAATTCCGCAAATTGTAAAACAAACTTTAAATATTCCAAAACGTTTTTTAACAAATTTTACAAAAAAAAGTGTGGCTCAATTCGTAGAGTTTTGCATTTTTGTAAAAGACGAAAACCCCAATTTCTATTTTTGTCGCATCACGTCTCCCTCTTTAATTGCTTATATTTTCGGACAGTTCCATTGTTTTGTTATTTTGACTAAATATAGTTCTAAAGTTCTACACAAAAAATATAAAACATAAAAGTAGAAACATTAACCCTTTATAGATCAAATTACCTAAAATAATTATGTTTACCAAGTGGAAATTTACAATCTTGTAGTCATAATATAAATTATAAATTAGAAAAAGTATTTGTTTAAATTAGTTTTAAATATTTTTTTAAGTGCCTAATTTGGAGATGTCGATTGCAATTTTTTAATATTTTATAATAGTTGTTATTAAAAAAAGCAAATTGAAAAATGATATTGTGAAATTCGTGGTAGAGAAGAATGAGTGTATTTTCTAAAAATCATAACTACATTGCAAATTTTTAATTTTTTCTGAATCAGACTGTGCAGTTTCTGGTATTGAACCTTCGTCAGTGACCCTGTTTTTTGAATTTCTTGAATAATGTAATATTTGTTATGTTTTTATTTGTTCGATTGCGTCTATATAAAATTTTCTGTGCAATCACTGACCGTGGTATAGATAAACAGATTTCTAATGCCACATGCACTCGCACTACACGTTAGACAGAGCGCTTTAGCCCTCTGAGCTATCGTCAGGTCGAGTTTTGTTGTGATTAAAACTAGTTTTATTTAACACACGGTGTTTTTGTTCTTGCATACATAATCTCAGAAGTACAACTCCAACAACACAACAGTTCTATTTTTAGAAACTTACCTCACTCTAATGTCCACTGTTTTCCCATATGTTGTAAGTGATGCCATATCTATGATATATTCTTTGTATATTCGTTAGATGGCGCTTACGTAGTTAGGGAAGAATTGCCAGAGAGCAAAGTTTGATTTTTGTTTGAGTTTGAATTTTAACGTCTTTTTCAGACAATTGCAGAATGAGTGTATTTTCTAAAAATCATAACTACATTGCAAATTTTTAATTTTTTCTGAATCAGACTGCGCAGTTTCTAGTATTGAACCTTCGTCAGTGACCCTGTTTTTTGAATTTTTTGAATAATGTAATATTTGTTGTTTTTATTTGTTCGATTGCGTCTATATGAATATGATAATTCGAGTTGGTGTTTGGAGAAAATCCTTTCCTGGACATTTTATTAAAATTGCTTATTTTGTCAAAAATTGAACAAAATTTTATTGTTTTTTATTAAAATTTGCATTATATTCGGAAAAATATCGTTAAGCCTTAGTATCCTGGGGACAAAAAAGACCCTTGAAACTTAATTTTAATTATGACTACAAGATAGTAAAGCCTTTAAATGGATGAAAAAAAATTTTTTCCACTTGCTAAAAAATATTATTTTGTGTAACTTGATCCCATATAGGGTGATTGTTTACTTTTCATCAAAAACGACTCACTAAGAAATTTACAGAATAACATCTTTCAGATTTTTATTGAATTCGGATATATTCGCTTCCTGTGGTCATAATAAAAACTAAGTTTCATTTGTCTTTTTTGTCCACATGCCACTAAAGGTTAAATATTGTTTAGATAAAATCAAATTCAAGTGATATTTTTCCAAAAATATTACAAAACATTAAAATTTTGTTCAATTTTTTTCCAAACTATTAATTTTCATAAAATGTCCTGGAAAGCAGTCGCTCCAAACACAAACTCGAATTATCATTTTTCCAATTTATATTTTTCGTTAATAACAACTATTATATTGTGAAAATAGATATCGTCGTCTCCAAATTAGGCATTTTAAAAAATCATTTAATTTAATTTTAGAAAATCTTTAAAATTAATTTTAAAAAATCTTTTAAATTAATTTTTAACAAATACATTTCTGCATTGTTATCAAATTCGTGTGTCATTTTGGATTCCAGGCTAAAATCGGTTAATGATATCCGATGAAGTATAATAGTATATATCAGAATAATTTTAAATATATTAATTGAATAGATGAAATAAAAAATAAAGTTTGTCGAAACTTTGAATTTTGGGAATTATTAATAATAATACACTTTTTTCCGAAATGGGCTATTTCGGGCGGCTTAACGTTTTCAAAAAAAACCATTTCTTCCGATGTATAATAGTATATATCAGAATAATTTTAAATATATTAATTGAATAGATGAAATAAAAAAGTTTGTCGAAACTTTGAATTTTGGAATTTATAATAAAAATACACTTTTTTCCTAAATGGGCTATTTCAGGCGGCTTAACGTTTTCAAAAAAAACCATTTCTTCCATTTGGAATTTATAATAAAACTAGGTGTGTAATGACAAAGACATTTTAAAGGCACACCCTACTACGTATAGTAAATTTTAATTTAAGTGGTTCTTTTCCAAAAAATTATGCAAAGTTAGAAAAAAAAAGATTAAAATCTTGTTAATTTCTTGACAAAATAATCAATTTTTATAAAATGTCCTAGAAGGGAATATCTCCACACACAAATACGAATCATATTTTTTTTCAATATATTTTTTTTCTTTAATTACAACTTTTATATTATAAAAATAGCAACCGACACTGGAACTCGTCTATTGAAACTTTTCATATAATCTATGAAACAGGTTTCATTAAAGTCAATGTTTATGAAATGTTTGTAGAATTAATAAAAATCTTCGTAAAACTAATGAATCATTCCGACAAGGAAATGACAATTTTATGAAACAGTTTCATACATTTTTTTAATGTTAAGAAGTACCTTGAATTAATAACACTCTTTATAAATATCTTGTAAAATGCAAATGAGCCAATGAACCGCTTCATATGATTTTTGAAACAATTAATACAAGGCTACATTGAAATATTAACCCAGTAAAAAACTCTGCTTACATGCAAGCAGGTTTGTAAGGGAGTAAGCCGAAAAGAATCCCTTACAAACCTGCTTACATATGCCATGATTTTTATATGGCGAATTCCCACTTGGAAGCATTACTTTTTCGCAAAATAAGCGCGGATTTCGGCGCTTATAAAAAGCAGTGATTTCATGGGTTTCAGTAAAATCACATTTCATGTCTAATTATTACGATTAAAAGTAATAATATGAATATACATAATTTATTCTACATAAAATTCTACAGATTTTAGGTTTTTGTTGTTAAAATTTTTGACATATAATATAATTATTTTATTTTTTTCTACCGCTCCACGTGCTAGCTCTTTAGAAACAGTTAAATTATTTTTTAGTTCATACTCGAAAACACCAACACAATCGGAAATCACTCGGGAAAATTTTTACAGATGGTTTATAATCCACGATATGGAACTTTCTGCATTACAACCTGCATCCTTGTAAGGGATTAGGGTAAGCTGTTTACAACCTGCATCCTTTTTATGGAAAACAGTAAGCTCAAAATTGTTGTATGTTTATTTTTATACGAAAATTATTCGTTTCTTTTGCTGCTTCTCAATATTATGTAATAGTAAGCACTTACATCAGCGCATTTGGTTTATTCTGCTTCTAAAAACACGAAAATTTGTTACTGGGAAAGCACTTTATAAAATATGTTGAGTACTTTGGAATTAAATCTTAAAACTAAAGTTTAAAATGTATGAAAACTAATGAAAGTTTATGAAAAAATAAAAAAATAAGTCTGAAATAATTTGATAGCTCTAAAAAAAATTTCATTAAATTTATGAAGAGATAATTTATGAAATCGAATGATTTATTGAAAACTATGAAATTTTATGAAAAATTTAAAAATTAATAAAATTTCCTGAATATAATGAAATTCTTCATTGAATCTATTGTTTCATTAATATCGTGAAAGATAATTCTTTTAGTGGACACCTCAAAATTCGAAATTAAAAAAAAAAATCTTTAAAATTACTTTTAAACAAACACATTTGTGCATTTTTTTCAAAGTCTTGGTTCATTTTCGACTTCAGGCTAAAGTTGGTCAACGAGTATATTAAATGAATAAATGAAAAAAACAAATAAAATTTTTTTAAAAATTTTGATTTTATTTAAAATGTTTAATATAAATCTTTAATAAAAATACACTTTTTTCACAAATAAATAGATTTTTTTCCATTTGGAACCATTTGCAATAAAACTGTGTGTAATAAACGAAAATGGATAAATCGTTAATTTAAGGGACATTGTAATATGTATGTATATGTGTGTGTAATATATTTTCATTCAGTGTGTCAGTTGAGTTAACTGCTAACGTTTTTATGTTGTTGACATTTGTACATTGTCTGCCATTCATTGTGTGCATGAAGAACAAGACTACTAGAATAGAGTTGAAATACTGAACTGAACATCTGAAAAAAAAAACTGAAAATTATATTGAAATAATACTGAACAGAAAATTTCAAATGAAAAAACATTGTCGGCCTGAATGCTTTTTTCGTTTTTGTTGCCTATTGTTTGACTGTCAGTTAATCTAGCAACTGTTTGTGGCTCGTCACCATCATTTATTTGCTATGAAGAGTGTGATGCAGTTGCAGTTCCGCGCAGTAGTAGGAGGATGTGTACAATTCTGAATCACTACTACTGGCTCTATGATAAGTTACTGTTTAAAATAGTTGATTCTGTTTTTTTTTTTTTTTTTTTTTTTGTTCAGTTCTACTTTTGTGATTTTTTCCATCTATGTAGTATTAAAAAATCATAGATTTTTTTGTATTTCTGTATTCAAATTGTTATGTTTAAATAATGAAAATGACAGGCAAATGTCAAAATACATTTAGTTTGTACATATAGTAGTAGTAGTTTAGTTTTCACGTGAATTAATTTCAATTTTATTTTTAAAATGTTTTTGTACTCATACAATGGAAAATCTATTTTTTTTTACAAATTGCAAAATAACTCATATGCAATGAACTGTTTGTAATTTTTGTAAAAAAAATTGCTTAAAAATGTATTACTAGGGCAAGGAATTTCATGCAAATGCATGTTTGCAGTCAGCAGCCCATAGTCGATTTTCACCAAATACTTTTCCTAATCAAAGTACACCCAGAGAAATAAAGTGCCAACCGAATTGCAAATTGCATATTAATGGTGCATATTAAGTGCATATTAATGGTATTTACATTCGATTTCTGAATATTCAGATGAATTAACCGAACTTTGTTATGAAAACTAATGTAAAGTTGTTACCAACAGTCTGAATCTGGATTTGCAACTGGATTTGCAACAGAATGGCATCGATTTGTTGTTGCATATTTTTTCATATTTTGTGACAAATGCATATTTTTGCATGTTTTGGCATTTTTGTTGCATATTTTCATATTTTCAATTTAATTGCATATTTTTTGCATAATTTGTAAAAATTAAAATTCAGTTTTAATTAAAATAAACAAAAGAAAACATTTGTTACCCAGAACATATCAACTTGTTTTCATTTGTTAGAAATTTATACTGGATTTAGTTTTGAAACCAGCAAGTTAGAGCAACTAATCAATTTTTAAAAATCCAAAAATTGTACGTGCATATTTTTTTGATTTTTAGAGCATATTTTTGGATTTTTAGTACATATTATTTGGTTGTTTGTGCATATTTCGATTTAAATGCATAATTTGTATTTTTGATATGGGATATACCGTCCTTTTTATTATTTTGACATCCTTTTAATTTTCATAAATTTTGTCTATGGCTAGCTTTGCTGTTTTATTGATGTATTCTCACGGAAAATATTCACATTTACAAAATATTCTATCAGCACAACATAAATACTAGCTTTGTCTATTATTCGTGTTTTCATTTTGTTTGAATAAACGACCAAACAATTTTTGAGCGAATGATTAAATGATTATGTTTTAAAAATTATTCGATTAATCGAACGAATAACGAATAAAAATAATTTAAAAAATACATAAATAGCACAGGAGGACAAAATGTTACTTATTAAAAATTAATAAAGATCTGACCATCAATTATATATATTTCGGACATGCTGATTTTTTTTATCAATGGTACAGATTTCGAGAAAAATATCTTTAATGTTTGGCGGTTTTGCATTTAGTTTATTGCATTTAAAACTTTTCGAAATCAATCAATCTGCTTTTGTTTTGATGGAATTAAATAACAAGACCTGTGTCCATATTTATGTCTTTGAAATTCCTTAGTGGATTTTCTTATATTATTTTAAAAATTACAGGATCTTCAAAAAATTCCATAAAATATTGTTATTTAGTACGCGAAATTATAAAAATCTGACCGGGTCAAACATTTTTTTTTTTAAATTTTAATTAAATTTCAGTACTAGTCAATAGTATCTGATTTCATATAGCTTTTAAGTTTCCAATATCTCATGAGTATGGCTGAGATTTTCATGCACTAAAAAATCGAATATATGCTCTTAAAATATGCACTAACAAATCCAAAATATGCACTAAAAAAATAAAAAATATGCACTAAAAACTTAAAAAATTTCAATAAAAAATCGCTTTTTTTTTATTTTATTAAAAAGAAAAAAAAAAATAAATAAAAAGTCTACTGTTATTCAAAGGTACAATATTTTTTAAGAACTTTGTCTGTTCGGACTCAAACAACTTTTATACATGAAAAATTATCTCTCAACGTCAACCGAAGTTATAGGAGCATATTTGAAGAATGCCAATTCATTAGGACAATATTCATTTTCAAATTCAGATCCCACATTTGATTCCAGATCAAAAAAATTTGAAATATGTTTTATTATTGAAAATCCTTAACTTTTATTTGTTCGGTTTGAGATCATGACAAAAATGCATTCCATTCATGCTAGTGTCTAATAACTTTTTCTGTATTTTTTCTAATAGTCAAAGTAAATTATCATATAAAAATTTTAATTTTTCTGTTAATTTAGAGAAAAATTTGTCATGATCTCAAACCGAACAAATAAAATCTCACACATAAACTTATAGATCAACGATAAAATTCACTATTAAATCCTTAACTTTTTTGCAAAATGTTTTGGATTTTTTTTCTTATTTTTCCCCATCTTGTTAATACTGGCTGCAGTGGAAGGGCAACCAACGGATACATTTAATTAAAAATTGCAACTCGTGAAGAAGAATTTAAAAATGTTTTTTCCCGTATGAAACCAATAAATCAATATTATCGAATTGGCTTCTAATTTCTTCTGCAACGCGGAGTAACCCATGTGCCAAGCAAGTAACATGTAACTGTTTTGGATAAAATATTTTAAGCCCATTGGTAGCTTTAACCATGTACTGAGCTGCATCGGTTAAAAATAGAAGGATCTGCTTTTTGTCAAAATCTTGACCAACAAATTTATTGTCATGGAAAGCACGAGCTATCGTAGCATGGTTGGCATTTTTTAATTTCATAGCGTTAAGCAAGAATTTATTTTTGCAAACTTCTTCATCTTTATCGAAAACTCCAACAATAACATTTGCAACGTAACGCCCTTCTATATCCGTTGTTTCATCCATTGACACCCATAAATATTTTCTTTTCAAAAAATAACAGATTTTTTCTAGTTGGGAGTTATATATTTTGTCCACATAATTTTTTCTAAGCGTAGACTGGCAATGGATACTCTCGATCATATATGTTTTAAAGAAATTTCTTAAATTTTCGTTACTTAATTTGTTTAAGGGTATGTCAGCGGAAATAAATGCTTCACATAAGTCCACACAAAACTTATTTGTTGTCTCTGTATTTTTAAGCAACGATTGGGAATACTTTTGTAACACGCTCGAGCAGCTCCTTGTGCTTTTGACTTTTTAAGTGTTGCTCAACCAAAAACTTTCTTTCGTGACTCACGGATTTATTAGCGACATTAAGTTATTTAGTATATGCGTCTCTTTCTAATATAAAATTGTATTTTAAAAAGAGCTCCAAAAGAATTTATTTATTGATTTTAAAATTTTTTTTGAAGAATTTTTTTTTGTGTATTTGGAAATTTTTCTGAAGAACTTTTCTTTTTTGTTAATATGTAAATTTTTTAAAAAATCTTTTAAAAATGCCAAAATATGCAAAAATATGCATTTATAAATTGAAATTATGCAAAAAATATGCATTTAAAAGCAAAATATGCAAAAATATGCATTTTCACCGAAATATGCAAAAATATGCAAAAACAAATCGATGCCATTTTAACGCAAATTTATTGATTCGGAAAGATAATTGACCAGTACGTGTGAATTGGGTTATACAGGAGTATATTCTTAAAACTTTAAACATAAAACAACATTTTTTTTTTAAATTTCTTTACCTTTAAAACATTTTACAATATCCTTAAATATTTTTAAATAAATTTAAAAAATGTGTTCATTTAATTTTTTTTTTATTAAATAAATAACACACATACGCTCCAGGGGAAAAATATACAAATAAAATCTTAAAAAATTCTTTTAAGATTCTTTGAAAAAAAGCTTTTAATTTTTGTGTTTTCCTTAATGCAAAAGGCCAAAAAATGTATCATTTATTTACTCGTATATATTAACTTGAGGCTTTGCTTATTGTTATTTTTCTGTTACTGAGTTATTTTTTTTTTAATAAAAATTATAGGGTTTATAAAAAAATAAAAAATTTAAATAAATTGAAATATAAAAATAAATGGTAAAACCCTTAAGTGTATATAACGTTCAGTTACTTACTTTTCAAAAATATATGTATGTACGTATAAAAAATAAATTAATTTCAATAAAGTGTTTCAGTTTCAGTTTTTATTTGTACTTTTTTAAGAAGATCTCTTGTAATATTTTTGTGTTTCCTATGATGAGGTCCATCCAAGTTATGTTTTTATACATGTATGTAAGCATGTGTGTGTCTTTATATATATTTATATATAGTATATTTGTATGTGTGTATTATAGTTTGTTTATGTTTATATATTGGTGTGTATATATATAACCCAAAGGCTTTTAAGTATTTTACAATTTATTTCGCATATAAATTGCCACTCATATGTTAACGAAAAAATTAAAAATAAAAAAAAAAACTTCACCAAAACAAAATATTGTATAAAAAACTTATGCCGCCTCTATATATTACACAGTGGTTCTGAAAGACTGAAAAGTTCAAATGAATTCGTAGAAAATGTGTTTAGAGATAAGCTACGAATAATTTTATGATCTAAATTGCTAACAGTACTTGGGAATTTTTCATTACCATTAAAATGTTATTGTAATTTATCAAAATACATATCGATTTTATTTTACTTATTATAATGAGTTAATAAAATAATGTTCAACAGTTTTCTTAATTTCTTCAATTTTTTAAATTTTTTAAATCTTGATTTTTTTTTTAAATTTTGCTGATTTTTTAATTTTATCGATTTTTTGACTATTCGGCTAAATAGTCAAAACATACCGAATAACGAATAGTAGCCGAATATTTGTGACATCTATAGTTTTTGCCTTTTCCATTTTGCTTCTTTTATTTTCTTGTTGTGTTTGCTTTGTTTTGTTTTTTCTATTACATTGAAACACACACAAAGAATATAACTTTGATGTTAGCCAGCCAACATGACGACAGAGCATTTGCCCAGAAACATTTATTGAAAAATTTAACGGACACAATGTATATGCCAGATTGCTGTAGTTTCGTTCCCCCAAGGACTATTAAGGGGTTAATTTATGTGTCAATTGAACAAAGTATTTCAAATTGTTAAATTGTTTGTTTTTTATTTCTAGTTATTTTTTATTTGAAAAAATCGCAAAAAAAATCTGCCAGAATTTGAAAAAAAAAACGTTAAACTAGTTTTGTTTCAACTTTGACAATTTTTTTAAATTTTGGCAATTTTATTTTAATGTTAGAGATTCTTTTTAAATTTAAGTAATGTTTTTCAATTTTGGCAGTTTTTTTCTATTATTTTAAAATTTTGTCATTTTTTAATTTGTTGTTGGTTTGCAAAAAATGGGAAATTTTGTGTGCACCAAATCAATTTTCAATTAAACATTTAATATATATTAATAAACATTTAATTGAAAGTGAGTTTGAAATCAAAAAAAGTTTAAATCAAATGTTATGAACAAGTATTTTTTCTGTGTAGATATACTCAATATTTATCGATTTTTGGGTATTCCTACTGGAAGACTCACTTTGGTTGGAAACCTGAAATTTGAAATATGTGTTTGGGGTATGCGCTAATTCACTAATAAAGTACTTTTTGGAATTTTCGCCAGGGACGTTGAAAAAAATCAAAAGACGAAAATTCTACTTTTTAACGCAGTTGCCTTAAATAAATAAAATGCCAACCGAATTGAAAAGTGTATTTTAATGGTAACTACTTATAATTTCAATTAGCACAACGATATTTACATTTCTGAATATTTTGGGTGTTGAAACTAAAATTCAGTTGAATAGACCGAACTAACTTTGTTGTGAAAACTAATGCTGAATTGTACCAACCGACTGAAATTCGTAATAATTGAATTTGAGTCGTAGTAACCGAATTTCACTTGGCAAATAGCTACATTTTTCTCTGTGTTCATGACAAAACGAAACCATTTTAAAATTGTTTATTAATTTTAGATTCACTCATATAAAAAAAAATTATTCCTCCCAAATTCGTTTTCTAAAAACCACTGTTCCCTCGTTACATACAACATGATCTTATATGTAAAAATTGGTATTTTTCACATTGCTGTTGATGTCGTTTTTACTATAAACGTTAAAATTTAAATGCAACTTGTGCAATTTGAGTGGCAGGCAGTGTGCCAAGGATTTTTTTCTTTCTGCCGTGTGTATGTTTATGTATAACGTTTATAACATATGAGTATTTATATTCAAAACAGCCTCTTTTTTTTTTGCATATGTATTACAATTTTACAATAACCCGCCAACACCGCCTTCAAAATGTGTGTGTGTATGTGTTTCTATATATATTTTGTGATTTTATTTTATTTTTATTTTTTTTTGCCAGAAGGGTATGCCTGCCTAAGCCTGAAAAATATTTGCATTTGTTTTACGATGTTCTACAGTTCAAGTAGTTAGAAGTTAAGCCTAAAAATCGACATTCTATACTAAAGTGAACTTTTGGCTTTAGAGCTGTTGTTGGTAGACTATTCTTCTTTATTGTGTTATAGGGTAAAAAAAAAAATTTATTGCAGGGAAGGTAGAAGAATTTGTAGTACTCAGCCTCTTTTGGAATATATGTAAACAGTGAAATCTACTACTAGGGGATAGCTCCCAATAGTGGAAAACTTGCTACAATGGTGTTTAAAATCAACATTTCAAAAAGAAGGACAAACCTTAATATACAACTCTAACTTGATTACTACACAAAATTAATCATCTCCCTCAAATAACTTTTTTTTTTTGCTACAGTCATTGTTGTTGGGTTTCACTGTATATTCCATTCAAAAATATGTTTGGTTTTGTTGTTGTGTTACTTTTTGCTGTCCACCATTCCTATACTTTATTTCTTAACCCTTAAAGGAAACTAACATGTTGGGGAAAAAATGTTTTTATAATTTGAAGACGTTTGAAACAATTATCCTAAACAACATTTTGAAATATTTTATCCAAACGAATGGAAAAACTTTCGATAGAAAAGTTTTGACTATGTAAGTTTATCTATTACAAATCGGTATGAATCTGAATATGTTTCTAAAAAAATGATGTCTCCAATTCTAAAACTCCACTGAAGATTGCTTAGGAGAGCATCAAATTATGTTATAGAGTATTAAAATGTCTTTAGCTTTTAATAAAATAAAATTTCTTTACTCTTTTCATAAAACTAATAAAAAAAATTATAGAACTTATAATGGAAATATTTAATTTAGGCAGCCGTCGAATTAAAAACTTAATAAATATGCACTACAATAAACAACCGCAAAAAGGCTAGTGCTTAAAGTATCCATCCTGTTGTTGGTATATGGTGTTGTTAAATCTGGTTCAGTTTCGGTTGGAAATCTGAAAAAAATTACATAAACAAATTAGTTTGGCCAAACCGTATCATGATATTTAAATTCTACTGAAGATTGAACGGGAAGCGTGAAGTCATGATATAGAATACCACAATGTCTATAGCTCTTAAAAATTTAATATTCTCTGTTCTTCCAAAACAAAAATATTAGTGTCCGACTGAACAGTTCGGCCAAAAAACTATATTTTGTCGGTTTATTGATATCTAGAGGCAATAATGACAAATTTTGGTATTGGAAACATGTTTTTTGAGCCGATTTAATTCGATTTTGTGTATAAAATTTAAGAGAAAAGCCAAAGTTTAGCTATAAAGTTAAAAGTTCGACCGCAGAACTATTTTCGATTTTTCCGAACTTTCTGAGGCCGAACAGTGAATTCATTGCCTAACTACAGACTTTTCTTCAAATTTGACACTCAAAATAGCATCTAATCAGCCAAATAAACATTTTTCCCAGTTATATTAGTTTTTTGTTTTTATATACATCGAGACTATTTTTATGTTATTTTCAATTTATAACGAGCTTTCAACCTCCGTATATTTACAAAAATAAAGCAAATCAAACATATTAGCTAGGTTGATACTAGTATTTCGATCTGGCTAAAGATATTATCAGAACCCGAAGTTTTAGAAAAGTTAGAGCCTCCATAATAGGCAGAAATTTAACAAAAAACCTATTAATAATCAATTTTGCTCCATTCTTGTCTTCTTAGTAATCAAGCACGTGGTTAGGTCTTTTCCTAACAAGCATCATGACGTTACTAAACTTTGAAGACCAAAAATGTTCTATTTATATAAAAATTTTTTTTTTTAGTTTGTACTCTGGCTCAAGTAATATTTTTTACAGTTATATTAGTTTTTTGTTTTTATATACATCGAGACTATTTTTATGTTATTTTCAATTTATAACGAGCTTTCAACCTCCGTATATTTACAAAAATAAAGCAAATCAAACATATTAGCTAGGTTGATACTAGTATTTCGATCTGGCTAAAGATCTCATCCGCCAAATTTGTCCATAATGCTTTAAGATACCGAATACAGAGCAAATGCATTTTCTGGCCGAACTGTTCGGTCGGACACTAAAAAATATTTTCAAAATATTTCGGCAAAAAAAATTACGTTAAAACGCATTTACGAGACATTTTCCTTGCACGATATGCACGCTCAGTGTCAAATCAAGTCCCAAGTCTTCTTTACAAAATACTGGAAAGAAAAAAAAATTATAATAAAAAGTTATAAGGAACTCAAACGCCTTCTGTAATTTTGGGCCAACCTGTATAAACTAAATGAAAGTTCCATTAAAACACATATCCGAGATATTGGCCTTGCTTTCCAAAACCTTTGACCCAGAGAAAAATACTTTATGGCTGAATATTACTTCTGTAATTTTTTTATGGGATATGAACTCTATTTAAAATTACCTTCAACTTGAGTGTAATCATGGCACAATATATTCAAGGGCATTTTTAGGACTTTAAAAGGGTTCCTAAAAATTTATATGTTAGTTTAAGAAATTATGCAGACGACTCGAAAAAGGGCTTAGAATTTTATGAGAACTAGATTTAAAGGGTTACAGTTTGAGTGTAACACATACAGTAAGTGCTCAATTGACTTATTAAATACCACTAAAAATTGGAAAATATTAGAAAAGCCCGACCTTTGGCCCTCTTAATTTTTTATGGCTAATACTAAGAGCTACCAAAAGTAGGGTTTTTCTGATATTTTATTTTAATCTTAAATGCGGACATATTAAATAACATTAAATATTAAAAATATCAGAAAACAGAAATATTTGGCCCCCCTGAATATTAACATTATGAAATTACGAGATACAAAGGGTTGGTCTCTTCTGATATATCCTTTTCTTTATTGTTATTTATTTGGTCAATTGAGCATTAAGTTGTACTCAACAAAATGTAACCTTTATCCCCCCTAAAACTAACAATCCTAGCTAGATAGAGCAAGACATTTAAAATTTAAATTTTATATTTTAAAACAGAATATTGCCTATAAGTCCGCAATATATTTTATGGCAAGTAACTTTATATAAAATAACAAATTTTTACAATACATTTTAAACAGAGCAATCAGAAACATGCTTTAAAAAATCCATCTTATTCCTAAACACAAAAATATTCTCAAACGTACCTAGTCAGAAACTGCCAGAGGTACAAAAAATCAAACACTGGTCTAGCATTGTCTAACCAATGAATTGTAAATAAATTACAGGCAGAGCACTTGTTTGTGACGCTATACCAGATTTTCTAAAAAGCTTTTTCCCTGTATTTGCTTTACAATAATTTCTGTGGTCTAAAAAAGCAGGGACCGTAAATAATGATTATTGTTCGTTTTTTTTAAATCAAAAAATCAATCACTTAGAACAGACATAAAAAAAATTTATTGCACCATTATTATTATTTTTTGACAATCTTTGCATATCCGTCATGATTTTTAAATTTTTGATTTTTAAAGTTTTCTTCAATGGTAATGATTATTTTTGAGTAATAATAAAAAAAATCAGCCATAATCATTATTTTTGAGCAAAAAAAAAATAAAACTCAAAAATAATCATTATATATGATTTTTATTTTTTTCGCTTAAAATAAAACTCACTTTCAATTTACGACTTTATATATGATGTACTTACATATTTTTATGCATATGTATATATATTTACACCTACATGAATAATAGGGCGGGTCGATTTAAAATCTCTCAACGTTCAAGGAAAATCGTATTCTAGGGATCAAAATAAGAAACTTTGCCGAATTAACCATACCTCTAAAACGAATTTTGATGTCCCGACTTTTGACCCGTAGGGTCAAATTCCACTTTGACCATTTAGAGTGCCCCAATCGATTCCAACCCATTATAAAATTATACATTCATCTGCTAGAGCGTCTTCCGGAGAAGAAATAGAGACCCTAATCTTGGAAAGACTCCTCCTACTTTCTGAAATATCTCTATCCCTAGATTTGTACATTTTTCTATAAAAACACGGCTAAAAAGGCCCTTTTTCAACTTAAATTTTAACCCCTTAACGGTACCTAGAACGACGATTTATGCATTAATCTGCTAGCGCGTCTCCCGGAGAAGAAGTAGCTCCCATAATCTTGGAGAGATTCCTCCTACTTTCTGAAATATCAAAGGGGGCTTTTTCAAAATTTGGCCCTACGGGTCAAAAGTCGGGACATCAGAATTCGGAACAGGATATATATCAATTTTGCAAATATACACGTACTTTAAACTTAAAATTTTTATCCTACAATAATAATTAAATGATGCTGTAATGTTGTTGTTTTTTCTTAATAATATGAGTTTTATTTTGAGCGAAAATAATAAAAATCATTAATAATAATTATTTTTGAATTGTATTTTTTTTTTTTGCTTAAAAATAATGATTATGGCTGATTTTTATAAATATTACTCAAAAATAATCATACCATTGAACAAAATCCTTAAAACTCAAAACATAATCGTTATTGTGTAATTTCTATTATAAAACTCATAATGATTACGGTCCCTGAAAAAAAGAAAACACTGGCTAAGACTTGGCTGAGAGTTTCCAATAGCTCAAAATCTAACCACTGGTAGAACATTTATTTTATAAAAATGATGATGGTTTGTTTAAAAAAGTTTGAAGCCAGACGGTTTCGAAGGTTTTATATAAAAATAATTTTTTGTTTCTGGAAAAGCTCTTAAGACCATTTTTTTTTTGTTTTCCCAACATTAGCAGGTTGTTTCCAGTAAACCTTATGCCAGTGCTGACATATTTGAGCAGCCAACTGTTACCCATCAGTTATCATTTACTTACATTTTAAGCAATCTAATATTATGTCTCATTAGCTCAGTGGGTAGAGCTGTCGGCTGGCAATCAGGCGGCCAGGGCTTAAATCCCGGCAGGCCCAACATCATTATAAACGACCTTTTTTGTAATTTTAATTTGGAAAATCAATTTTTAATAATATTTTGCAAACGTTACCCAGTGCTTTTCCGACACTTTATGAAAAGCCAGGGGCCGAATTACGGCATTCGTGATAGTAATTTTTCGATCGAAATTAATTTCCTATTTCCGAAAAAAAAACATTTCAACGATTTTTTTGATTAGGGACGTTGTAGTTATGTCCTTGATTAGAAATAAATGTAAAACTTTGTGTTTTCATTATTAGTATTTTTTATTAATTACTCATTGAAAAGACAGTTTTCGAACGATTTTAATCGATCACGAATGCCGTAATTCGGCCCCGACCTTTTATGTTATAATTGGGAAAGCCAGCACTGTTAAAGGGACTTGCCAGAGGTGGCCCGTTTGTCTTTTTCTGAATTGTTATTTTTGTTTTTAAAAAATCCATATTTCAAAATTTTTATTGTAGTACAGTTTGAGTAAGTTTTATAAAAATTACTTCAATTTCAAAAAAAGGAGCTACAAGATTATTTATATTGAAATCGTTGTAGTTTTAAAACAGGAAATTTAAGTTTACAGAAATTGATTGAATTTTCACAAGCGGTGTTGTTAAATCCAGAAAATATAAAAAAAATATTTATTGCAAATAAATTTGTTCGCTTACAAATTATTAAAATGTAAAAATATGCTGTTAAAATAAGATTTTGACTTAAAAAATTCACAAATATGCTCAAAATTGTTTAGCAAAAATATGCTCTTAAGATTAAAAAATGCAAAAATATGCTATTAACAGAAAAATATGCTAAAATATGCCCTAACAAATCATTTCCAGAATATGTCAATTGTTCTGAAATGGACATTGATAATAATCCATGCATAGAAATACCAAAACATTTCTAAATTACAAAAACGTTAGGAAAATAAACGAAATTTTTGTCTATTTTACTAAAGTTTCCGTTGATTTGACATTAATTTCGTACACACAGAAAAAAAATTCCAGCCGAATTGAAATCATATTCTATTGTGATTTATAGATATTTTGGTAGCTGCAACTAAAATTTAGTTGTATTATCCGAATGTTATTGTAAAAGCCAACCTTTAGTTGTTCCAACGGATTTTCAGTTTAAAATTTTTCTCTATGTGTATTTTAAATATCTTATCCATTTTTTAATACGACGCACAGGAAAAACATGACATTAATTGCCCGTTAGAGGGTTAAATCATCCATCCATACGAATAGTAACTATGTGTAGTGTATAGTATTTGAATGTATGTCAAATATTTGGCTATGAGCCAACAAAATTTTCGAGCATAAAATACAAAATATCCTGCGATTAGTTAGCAAGTAACCCAAGCCCAAACAAGCATCTGCCTAAAGACTTACCAACACATACCAACCAACCGAACAAACAAACAAACGAACAACAATCAGGCACAAAACACTACACCAACAACTACACAAACATTACAAATAAAAAAGAAGACAAAAAAAAAAAAACGGTACAAATAGTAACAAAAACAAAAAAGTATAAAACATTTCAAATACAAACGATCAAAAAATATTATTTTGTAATACACTACTACTACTACTACAACGACTATACACTTACAACAGCCTTTAAATTTTTGCCAGAGTATGAAGCCTATTTATAGGCTACAATAAGCAGCAAAATGTTCCTACACAATTTACTTACAGCAGGGCATTAAAAAAGTCATATTTTTGAAATGCATTGAAGCTGAATGTAGTAAACATTGAGGCCTGCTTGGTTGAGCCCTCTCCTCTAGATTTTGTTTCCATTTTTTATTTATATTTCTTCAATTTTATACATTTTTTTATATTAATACCAATGAAATTGAAGTGTTTTTAACTTGTTTGTAGTATAAAGGATTTTTGTAGGTTTTTGTATTTGTTATTTATGTTGTTTCTTCTATATTTCATGTGACAAAACATTCACAAATAAAAATGTTAAAATTTTTTTTCAAACAAAAAAAAAAAAAAAAAACAAATGGAAAAAATTGCAGTTTGTAAAAATCTAAAACAGCATATAAATGCTTCACATACGTTATAATCAAAACTAAACATTTTGAAATGACAGATCATTTTTAAAACAAACAACGAATTTAATGTTAACAACAGATTTGAGAAAAAGGTTTAATACAAGAAGAATTTAAAACATTTGAAAAAACTCTACACACAGAGAAATAAAGTGCCAACCGAATTGAAAAGTGTATTTTAATGGTAACAACGTATAAATTCTGTTAGTACAACGATATTTACATAAGATTTCAGAATATTTTGGATCTTGCAACTAAAATTAAGTTGAATTAACCGAATTTTGTTGTGAAAACTAATTTTAAGTTGTGCCAACCTACTAAAATTCTTAATAACCGAATTTGAGTCGTAGTAACAGAATTTTGATTGGGAAATAGCAAAACTTTTCTTTGTGTGTATAAAAATCTGTAAATTTCTTAATTAATATGTAGCTTATCGAAAACGTCCTGAAATTAATATTACTATCATACAATTAAAAATAAACATTTTTAATACAAATAAAACATAATGTTTCTTATTTGTATCATAATTTTAAGATTTTATATAAAATAGAAAAAGTAGTTAAAATTCTACACAGTGAGAATTTTAATGGACGAAAAAAACTTTTAGTCAACTAATGAAACTTTTCTCTGGGGAGCCTATAGCCAAATTCAGGTTTTCGCAATTTTTTTACTTTTTGAATTTTTAAGAAAATTAGAAAAGTCCCAATAGAGTGTACTTTTGTAAAACCATATATTTGAAAGTTGTTATCGGATTTCTCTACCCGATCAAAAAAAAAGTTACATCTCAAATACAAAATCAGATCTCATTTGATATAGATCGATATTTATTCTTATCCAAGTTTATCTAAAAATTGGGGCATCCAGTAATATCCGATTAGATCCCCCATATATATTACCGGATTAAGTTAGATCAAAATTTATCTCCAAATTGGATCAAAAAATATCCAGTGTGATGAATTTAGATATACTTGGATATAATAAGATCCCAAAAGATAAGTAATTTTTGGTGGATGGAGTGAGATATTTTAAGATTGAATTGAATTTAATTGTATCCATTGCCATATATTATTTTTAATAAAAATATGTAAAAATTTAAAGAAAAATAATTTGGACATCTGCGCATATATAAGAACATATTTATAATTATGTCTTATACGCATGCAAAATATTTATTATGTTGGACCATAAATAATCATATCTCTAACTAAATTGTTAATCTTAATTTCTTATATAAATATATCTTGATATTATATAACACACAACCATATTTTTTATAAGACCGCATATATTATTATATCTCAAATTATATAGTTTATATGTCATCATATATGACTACATATTGTGTTATATATGAGAATCTATTATTATATATGACAATAGATCTATCATATCTTATTATGTATAGATTATGTGTACTATGTATAAGATATTAAGCTTATATGCTTAATATTTTATTTTATAAAGGTTAATATTTAACAATATATCGTTACCACATAAGAAATATATAATAATATATGGTTGCATTCTTTCACATTTATACAATAAAAAAAAATACATTTAAAAAATTCATTTTTGATGCAAATGCAATTTTTATATGCATTTTCGAAATTGTTCTTCCCCTTCAAAATTTTGTAAACATGCATTAATCGAAAACTTAATATTTTTTGTATAAAATTAAATTCATCTAATTTGCTCGATTAAAAAAAAAAAAGAAACCTTATTACCATACAAAAAAAATAAATTTTTTGTATAATTTGTAATTTGTATATTTTCAACATGTTTTAAAACTGTTAAAAATTCAGAACACACTACTAACAATACAAAAACGTGATTTATTTAAGTTTAAGAAATCAACCTTTTTTAATAAAGAATGTTTTGTGTATTTTAAACTGTCGTAAAACCTGTTGAAAATATTGAAATTACAGATTGAACAAAAAATTTTGTATGAAAATAATAGATAAGGGGCTTTTTTATTTAGAAATTTAGATGGCATTAGCTTCACAGAAAAAGCAAAATTTAGATTGATATAAAAAATGTTAAATTTTGAAGGCGGAGAACACTTCTAAAGATGCATCTAAAAATTCCAATGCATGGGTGTGAGAGTGGACAATCATATGAATCTAATACTTTTTGAATCAGATATCCGATAACAGCTTTCGAATATAGAGCTCTTCAAATTTACATACTTTTGGGAACTTTTGGAAACAACGCGAATTTTTTAAAATTTGAAAAACTGAATATGGAGATGTGTTATGGATTCCATTGAGTATGTGTGTACAAAAAATTTTCAGGAAAAGATTTTGGGGAGGGAAATAAGAGTATTTTTAAAAAATTTTCTATTCTTTATGTTTTTTTTTTTTGTTCTAAAAATTTTTATTTTGGGGGAGGAAATGTCCCATTTTTCCTCCCCCTGGATTCGCGCCAGCATGTTACAAGACTTTTCTTAAATTTTTTTAATGATAGGCATTTGTGGTGCAGAATACAGGTTTTGCTTAAAGAAAAGTTCAGCGATTTTGGTAAGATAGTAAAGATGCTGTAGTAAAAGTAAAATGTGAACATTTGAAACTTTATTTGATTATCAAGAAAATAAAATTGTGACCGCGGATTTAACAGTATCAAAAGAGAATATAATTATCTTTAATTTGAGAAACATTTCCACAGCTTTTAAAATTTTTAAAGCAGAAATACAAAAAAAAAATGTAAATTTTGCTGTTGACGATTTATTAAGGACTTTTAAAAATCGGTCATGAAGAACCGATTTTTTCAAATTCGCTTAAAACTATGGGCTGTAAGCTAATTTTCTCCAACTTTCCCCACTGTGCCCGGGCAAGACCAACAGCCAAACAGCAGCTAGATTATAAAAATGTTCGGCGTGAAATTTTTTTTTAGATAACATCTAGTTAAATTAAGACACGTTTTTGCATAATTTATAATCAAATATAGGACAATCTTTATGATACATTTTTTTATAGACATTTTTTATTATTATGTAAAAACTTGGGTAAATTTACCAAGTTTTTCTCTTTTCAGATAAAATCTAGGTAAATTAAAGCTTTTTGCATTATTTAAAAACAAATTTTCAAAAAGCTAATATTGTATTTTCAGTAAACTTTTGTAAAAATATGGATAAATTTGTCAAGCTTTTTGTATTTTTAGATAAAAACTTGGGAAACTGAATTGTAAACAAATTTGTTAACAAGTAATTTAACTAATTTTTTTTTAAATTTTTTACTTATGTTATTATACTTATGAAATATTTTTCTCTTTTCAGATAAAAACTTCGTAAATCTAGGTAAGTTTTTTCATAATTTAAAAACAAAATTTCAGAAAGCTCTTAGAATAATTTTTGGTTAAACTTTTTCGACTAAATTTTCCAAATTTGTTTCTCTTTTCATATAAGAACTTAGTAAAAATTCTTAAGTTTCTGTATAGTTTATAAAAAATATTATAAGTTTTTTACCCGAGTTGCCAAGGTGTTCTTAAAATAGACTAAAATGTTTTAAATAAAATAAAAAAAATAAAAGCTTTGCTCTCTGGCAATTCTTCCCTAACTACGTAAGCGCCATCTATCGAATATACAATAAATATATCATAGATGTGGCATCACTTACAACATATGGGAAAACAGTGGACATTAGAGTGAGGTAAGTTTCTAAAAATAGAACTGTTGTGTTGTTGGAGTTGTACTTCTGAGATTATGTCTGCAAGAAAAAAAACACCGTGTATTGAATAAAACTAGTTTTAATCACAACAAAACTCGACCTGACGATAGATCAGTGTGCTAAAGCGCTCTGTCTAACGTGTAGTGCGAGTGCATGTGGCATTAGAAATCAGTTTATCTATACCACGGTCAGTGATTGCACAGAAAATTTTGTATAGACGCAATCGAACAAATAAAAACATAACAAATATTACATTATTCAAAAAACAGGTTCAATACCAGAAACTGCGCAGTCTGATTCAGAATATTGAAAACTTGCAATGTAGTTATGATTTTTAGAAAATACACTCATTCTTCTCTACCACGCCTTTCACAAAAAAAAAATTAAATTTGTAAATTTAAAATAGTTGTAGTTTTAGTAAAAACAAGAAAAAAGATCCATTACTATTACTGACAAATTTTTTATTTTGAATCAACTGCTGCATATTGCAAGATAAATGCAATAATTTAGTAATGATGCTGTGATACAATACAAACACATGCTATAAAATACTCACACAAAAAAATACACATATTTACACTACAATATACTTACTTACATATATTTAAAAGTATTTTTTTTTTTTTGTTAGTCTTTTAGCATGAATTTTGCAAACATATATTTTCATATACACACCAAAAAAAAAAATATTATTATATACACAAATATACATACAAAATATGGTGTAAATTGTTTTAAATTTGCCACATACTTTTACTTACTTACATGTATAAAACAACAACAGCAACATAACACATACATAGAGAATTATATGATATTATCACTTCCACAACAAACTAGGCTTATATCATTCATATGTGTACGTAGTGCACAACGAATACAACAAATGAATGAACAATGGGGCAATGATTGATCTATGATTGCAATTACAAATCAACTAAAGATAACGAAAAGTCCCATAAAATTATTTATTAAGCGTCTTTTAAAATAGTCCTTTAAAATAGATTTGTCATTAAACCCCCCTCCCAGTTTTATTGCAAATAACAGAAATAGATTATTTTTGGAAAAACCCCATATGAAAATCTGACTTCATCTACTGCCTAAACCCACTTTAGACAAGAATCAAAAATGTATTATTTAAAATTAATTTTCAAGATTTTTTCCAATGCCTACTCTGTCATAAAAATTCTAAAATTTCATAAAACAGCATAGATTCGGTTGCGGCAATCTCATAAATTCGGTTTTCCCAACCGAATTCAGATGGCACAACCCCCAATTCAGTTACAACAGAATTTACGAGGTTTCAGCAACCGAATCAGTTCTTTATGTGAGTTTAATTAAATAAAAACAAAAAAAATATAAACCATTATAATTCGTGTTTTTGTCTGGAGCTACTCCTTTCCAGGACATTTTATGAAATTTGATTAGTTTGTTAAAAAATTTAACAAAATTTGAATGTTTTGCATAATTACATAAAATAACTATTTTTATCTAGTGAACTTTTGCTTTGCATTCTTGTAGTCACAATTAAATTTATGTTTCATGGGTCTTTTCTGTCTCCAAACCTCTTAGGGTTAAAGATTTTTTAAATAAAATTAAATGTAATTATAGTCTAGTTAAATCAAGGTGATATTTTTCGGAAAATTATGCAAACTTTGATGAAACCATTAAAATTGTGTTCAACTTTTGACAATTTTTATAAAATGTCCTAGAAAGAAGTCTCTCAACACACAAACACGATTTATAATTTTTTCAATTTATTGTTTCTCTTTAATTACAGTTATTATATTCTCTTATAACTCTTTAAATTCCAAGCTGCCTTCAAAAACTTCTTCTAATTTTAAAAGTATTACACTTTCCCTTTGGTTACACATATTTTGTGAAATATAATTTAGTTAAATATATAATCGGAATTTTTCATCTCAATAAATCTATTAATATTGGAAATATTCGAAGTTTTAGGAGAAAACATCAATGCTCACAATTACGAGTTTGGGTCTCCAAGGGATAAAAATAGCAATCACCATCATCATTAGTTAATTAAAAACATCTTTGAAATTAATTTAAAAAAACACGATCTTGATTTTTTTAACATTTGTGAATCATTTCCAGTTCCAGGCTTAAGTGGGTTAGGGATATCCGATGAAGTCAGAATTCCATATCTAAATAATTTTGGTATATGAATGGAAAAAATAAAATAAGAAATTAAATTTTTCAAAATTTTGGGGAATTTTTTAAAATACGTAATAACCTTTTTTTCAAAAATTCCTATTTTCGGCCAAAACTTGGCACGGTTTAACGTTTTCCACAAAAAAAAATGTTTTTTCCATTTGGAACCATTTTCCAATCAAATAAATAAATATAAAAATATAGTAATAAAATACTAATGAACTACACAATTTTCAATTGTATTTCTTAAGTTATCAGTTGTGTATCAATTGAATGCCTTGCTTGAATATGGGTATATAATACATTTTCAGAACTTTACAGAAGAATAGACAAACGTGGGAAACCCTTATAAACCCAAATTTGTAGCTATTTTTCTTTGAAGGATGATGTATTATAATAACAATTATCTTAACTATTAATAATTTCTGAAATACAATTGATAAATTCTGAAATACAATTGACAATTTCTGAAATACAATTGATAATTTCTGAAATACAATTGACAATTTCTGAAATACACTTATCAAGTAAGGTAAACTTGTTTGATTTGGGTAAAGGACTGATTCTAAAAAAGTTTCTCTGTAAGTTTTGCTCCATAGTACATACAATGATTACTTTTGTGTGTGCTTAACTGTGTATTTGCCTGCCCGGTTAAAAATCAACATGTATGTACCCATTTATGAACTTGTATGAACTCGTGTTCATATATGAAGTCATTCGAGGTCATACATGTCCGTATACCACCATTTAGGATTCATATATGATCATAAGAGTTCATATGTGATCATGCATGTAAATTTTACCTCAATTTTCGTTACTGTACACATATGAACATGTATGGAAATGTATGGACATGTATGATTATATATGTAAATATTCGAATGGGTTCTACGTTCCGAAAATGAAGTGAAAGTGAAACTTACGCTCAATTTGTGTTCTCAATTCCACATAAGTGATTTGAAAAGAAAAATTTCATTTTCATTTTGTTTATAGTGGAATTGAAGTGATTTGATGTGTTCTATAAAACAATTTCACTACAAAAGTCACTACAAGTAAGTAATAGTTAACTGCGTGTAAAACTAAACTTTTTAGAAAATAAAATTATTTTGAATATTAGAAGTAAAAAAAAAAAAACAAACAATGTATGTAATGTGATATGTTTTTAATATACGTTTATTTAACTAAAAAAGTGTTGTACATGAATCCGGAACAAGAGGCCGCATTTTTAACATTCATGGAAAAAATTCTGGTTTAACCAAAGGTTTTTAGAGGGGCGACGAAACAGTTGAAGACCAGTTGTGGAAGGACTTAGCAAGTACATTATACTGCTTAGGACCTCCAGAAAAGGCTTGGGCTGATTGGAAGGCTACCATTCGTAAAAAATTGGCCGAAAATAGAGCAGAGGTAACGGCAATAGGTGGAGGACCCAACAATATCCAACACATATCATCCAAAACAGATTCAGTTTACAAACTTTCTGGCCTTTATAGAGCAGTCGAAGGTGTTCCAGCTGCTAAATCATTCGGGACGACTAGCAAAGGGTAAAGAACCACAAAATCATCTACTGAATTGTCAAACTTAGATGGCACCAGTTCCGACAATGTAGTAAACGTGATTTTACAAGAATTAAATGAAAATGACGAAGAAACTGAAAATATAGAAAATGAAGAACAGCAACCGATGATTTCATTTTTTGATTTCTCTTTTTGATATGACAATTTTCAAAACTTTACACATATTTGTTAAAATTTTTTCGCTGTACTTCTCCCCACAGCTAGATTGAAGTCTTTTGCGATCATTTGTTGGTAACTTCCTTGTCCGAAATAGCGTAGTGATGTGGTCAATAGCAAAATAATTGAAATGCTTGTCTTTTTAGCCATTGCTGATACTTCTTCCAAAAGCATCATAAATGCATACTTTTTTAATCTAAAATATGAAATAAAACTATTTTTTTTATTAATGTTAAACACTTGCGACTCAGTTTTATTTATTGTCTTACGATTTTTCTGGTAGTTCCAAAGGATTTGAACAGTCACGAAGCCTTTTTCTATTTAGATTTGCCGTTCTTTGTTTTTCTTTTTCAATTAAATACCAAGAAATCCCAATTGCGCCACTCATTTTATATTACTTTTCTTTATTGCAATTTCATTCACTTTAAAGTGATAATTTGTTGATAAAAAACAAAATGAAAACAACAATTCACTCGTTTTTCAGAACACAGCGGAATTGAAAATGTGGAACTAAAAACGATTCCACTTTCACTTCGTAGTGGAATATAGAACCCAGGCCATTATCTCAATTTTCGTTAATGCAGACACATGAACACCTGATCACTCATACACACAGAAAAATAAAGTGCTAAACGAATTTAAAAGTGTATATTAATGGTAAATTCACTTAATACAACGATATCTACATTAGATTTCTGCATATTTTGTGTGTTGCAACTAAAATTTAGTTGAATTAACCGAACTTGGTTGTGAAAACTAATTTTAAGTTGTGCCAACCGTCTGAAATTCGTAATAACTAAATTTGAGTCGTAGTAGCTAAATATTTCTCTGTGTGTATGATCATATATGAATAACTTATGGACACATATGAGTCAGATGCATCTGGACATGTATGAAAAATGTGTACTCATGAATGGATCCATATATGTCGTTTTTTAACAGGGTTGGTATATAAAATGTTGCATGTGCATTTGAACATTTGTTGCTGGACCCTTTCTCGTTTTTTTACACAGTGAAAAAACTATACATGTAGTATAATTTTTTTTTTGTTTTAACTTGATGCTCTTATTGTTTGTAAAAATTATTAACATTATCATGTGTAGATGAGTGTTAGTAACTATTACATATACATTTAAACATATACATGTGTGTGTGCTTACAGCTGTTGTTTTATTTCGTGATTGTATATACAAGAGCCTAAAAATACTAATGTTACTGCGAAAAAACGGAAGCTGTTCTTGTTTTATATTTTGTAAAATTTTTTTTTTTATCGTTTCATAAAAACTTTTGTGTTTGTTTTACATTTTCCTAGTAAGTAAAGTGAGTGTGTGCATGTGTGCTTTTGAATCTGTATGTGTGTGTTTAAGAACCACTTGCATGTGTATAATGCATTATTTGTGGTTGTTGCAAATGTTGTCTTGTTAAGACTTGTTATTGTAGTTGTTATATTCAGTAAATCATTAAACATGCTAAAATAGTGTAATAATTTTTGTTTATGTTTTTTGCTAGTTAGTTTGTTTTGTTGTTAGAAGATGTGATTTTAAACTTAAAATTTTTAAACAGTTTATAAATTGTATATTAAGATCCGATTACGGAATGTCCATTTAAAATTTAACAAACAGTTAAAATGATAATTTATATTAGAAACAACAACAAATGTGTCAGTTAAAGCAGGCGCGGATCCAGGAGAAGAAAAATGGGACATTTCCTCGCCCACAATTTAATTGTTCATTACAAAAATGTGAAAATATTAACAAAGTTAATCAAAAATACTCTAACTTTTGTCCCCAAAACATTTTCGCGCCTGGATAAAGTCCCAGTTAGTAGCTAACGGGACGTTTAGTAATCGGGCCTAAGAAACATAGGCCTGGGTTCTATATTCCACTACGAAGAGAAAGTGGAATCGTTTTTAATTCCACATTTTTAATTCCGCTGTGTTCTGAAAAACGAGTGAATCGTTTTTTTCACGACGATTTCATTTTCATTTTGTTCTTAGCAACAACATAAAAAAATGCGGGAAAAAAACAAATTATCACTTAAAGTGAATGAAATTGTAATAAAGAAGAGTGCATTTTTTAAGAAAAATAAAAATTAAACAAAAAAATACTTATTTTTAAAATAATATAAAATAAGTTTCGCAATTGTGATTTCCTGGTATTTAATTAAAAAGGAAAAACAAAGAACGGAAAATCTAAATAGAAAAAGGCTTTGTGACTGTTCAAATCCTTTGGAACTACCAGAAATATCGTAAGACAATAATTAAAACTGAGTCGCAAGTGTTAAAAATTAATAAAAAAAATTGTTTTATTGCGTATTTTAGATTAAATAAGTATGCATTTATGATGGTTTTAGAAGAATTATCACCAATGGCTAAAAAGACAAGCATTCCAATTATTTTGCAATTGGACACATCACAACGCTATTTCGGACAAGGAATTAACCAACAAATGATCGCAAAAGACTTCGATCTAGCAGTGGAAAGAAGTACAGCGTCAAAAATTTTAACAAATATGTGTAATGTTTTGAAAACTGTCATATGCCCAAAATGGATTAGATTTGAAAGAAGTCGCGAAGAAATTGAGAAATCAAAAAGATAAATCAAAAAGGGAAATCATCGGTTGCGGTTCCTCATTAATATTACTCATACTGAACGTATGAGTAATATTAATTTGTATAATGTTTGCTAAAGCTTCAACCACAATTTACTTGCCTCTTGTTAATTTGGATCAAAATTTTGATTAATTTTTTTTTTTCATATTTCTCGAATTTGAACATTTTCGTCACATTTGCGAATTAATTTCGTGTTTTTTATTAACTTTTTTATTATTTTTAGTTTGTTATTTTTAAAATTTCTTTAATTTGTTTAAAGTGTCTTTTTATTTGATTTAGATGTGTACGATCAGTTTCGATTACAAATTAACCAAATTAATAGAGTTGGAACTTTACGAAAGTTGTCTTTACCTATCGCTCATTTCCTTAATTCAACTTCGCTAAATATAGTTGCCCAGCCAGAAATTGCCAATGGTCTGAAATATCAAGCACTGGCAGAGCACTGTTTGCCAATGGTCCAACAAATAAAGTGCTGGCAAAGAACTGATTTGCAACGCTCTGCCAACGTTAGTAAAAAGTGCTTTGCCAGTACTTAATTAACAAAATTTACAACAGTAAAAATAAAAAAACAATAAAAGCACTGGCACAACCCTGGCTTAGAACGCTCAGCCAACGTTCTTAAAAACTGTTTTGCCAGTACTTGATTTACTAAATTTACAATTTTTCTACAAGTATCCTAGTAAATATACAGAAATAATACAACTCTTAACTTAAGTGAATTACATATCTAATATTATTAATTTAATTAAAAATTTTAATTCCAAATGGATAATCAATTTGAGTTATAAATTTTCTAATTTTAAATATATAAAATCAATTTTTTTTCGAAAATTTCGCAATTTTTAATTTAAAAATTTAAATTTACCCAATTTTAAAAGAAAATCTTTTTTTTTTGTAAATTTCAATTTTCTCTATGAAAAATTACAAGTTCAGAATACAAATGATTTTTTTAATTGAATTTTATTTTAATTTATATTGCAGAAATTTAATTTGTATGTTTATTTTTTGAAATAATTTTATTAAATAATAGAACCAAAATTTTATAAAAAATTATAATAAGTACACTGTTTTTTTTCATTAATTTATTATTTACTTTATTAGTTGTGTTACCAATGCTTTGCCAACGTTTTAAAGTTATGATTTTGGTACTGGCGAAGAACTCATTGCCAGTGCTTTGCCAACGTTTTGAAAAAGAAACGGCCAAGCCAAGCCCGGTGTTATCATTTTGGGTTGGCAAAGCACTTAAATCTTCAGAAATCCAACGCTCTGCCAACGCTCATAACACCGTTGAAAGCACTGGGCCAATGCTTTTCCGCTCGTATTTTTCTGGTTGGGTGGGCCGTAAGACTGCTATTAAGTACAAATTTGTTACAGTTTTTTGCCAAATTATGAAGCCTTAATAAATGTCCAGATATTCAGTTCGAATTTAAGAGTAAAACTCTTTATTTGCAAAAAAATAATAAAATTACAGAAAGTTTTAAAAATTTTAATAGTGACAAAATATTGAATTTCGTTTGTTTATTTCGAATAGAATAGAAAACACAGATATTTAAAAAAAAATCGTGAAACTTTATTATATCGTAAAGTAGACAGAATGAGGTTATGTATGGAACAATATATCGTGCAGATGGCCGCCGCGGCTTTGCTGGCATGCACGCGATCTTTTAATGAAATTTTCAATGACCGTTTTGCATGAATGCTGCGGTATTTCATTAATGCAGCGTCCAATTTCCTCTTTTAAGGCTTGAGTCGTCGTCGGCTTATTCGCGTAAACCATCGACTTCAAAAAACCCCAAAGAAAAAAATCTAATGGTGTTAAATCGCACGATCTAGGCGGCCAATTCTGATCTCCAAAACGCGAAATAACACGACCGGGAAATGACTGATGCAGCAATTGAATTGTTTCTCTGGCTGTATGACATGTGGCGCCGTCTTGTTGGAACCACATGCCCTCCACATTCATTTCTTCAATTCTAGGCAAGAAAAAACTGGTTATCATTTCACGATACCGAACACCATTGACTGTTTGCGCTTGACCTGCCTCATTTTCATAAAAAAAGGTCCAATGATTCCTCCAGCCCAAAAACCACACCACACAGTGACACGTTGAGGATGCATTTGCTTCTCGTGAATCACTCGAGGATTTTCCTCACCCCAAATGCGACAATTCTGCCTATTGACGAAGCCATCAAGATGAAAATGGGCCTTGTCACTGAAGATAATTTTATCGGCAAAATCAGCATTTTCATGTTGTCTCTCCAATACCCAATTAACGAACTCCCTTCGCTGTCCATGGTCAGCTGGCTTCAGTTCCTGAGTCAATTGAACTTTGTATGCATGAAGATGCAAATCTTTCGTCAAAATTCGCTGCAAAGTGTATTTGGAGACACCAATTTGCTGAGCTCGGTGTCGAATTGAGGTGGATGGATTTTGAGCGACATCATCACGTACAGCTGCGACATTTTCGGTCGATCGACCTGGTCGATGGCGCGTTGTTGTCTTTACATCACTAACAGACCCAGTTTCGGCAAATTTATCCATTAATCTCTTTACAGTTGACTCTTTTGGAGCATTATTGTGACCCAAAATTGATCGCAATTTGCGAACTGTAGCCACAAAACTTTCACCATTTTGGTAAATCAATTTCACAATGAGAATGCGTTGTTCATTCGTGTAGCGCTCCATTTTTACTAACCTCGTACCTTCTACTAGCAAACAATAACAATTGTTCAAATGTCAAACAATGACACTTCGAATGTTGCTAGATTTAAAAATTGCGTTCTTCTTGGGACACCCTTTATAAAGAATTTCAAAAATTTCCAACACTTTGAGGCCAAATATTTCACAAACCTTTTATGTTTGTGTTAGCCAATGTTTAAGCATGCTAAATCCATCCGCGGTAATCATTTATCTTTAACGACACAAAAGTTATGGCGGTTTTGATTTTAAAGCAAATAAAAAATATTAAAATTACAGTTTTTACTTAAATTTAATTAAAGTTACATGAATTTATAGATCTCATTGTATTTATCACACGTCAAAATATATATTACACCAGGTGTCGAACATTTTTGAAGTAGCTCATATATGTTTAAGCTCCACTCTACGTATGAGTAATAAAAAATATTCATACGTTATGGGTAACTCAATGTTGGTATTTTTAATAAATTCATTCAAATTCATAGATATTACAAAATTAATAGCTTTTAAGTTGTTAACACAAAACAAGATTTTCCCTAAAAAAGTTTTAAAAATATTCTCATTATAAAATCTTTGTTAAGAGAAACTTTATAATCAAGCAATATTTTAATACAGAAAATTGCACAAAATATGTATCTCCGAATAGAAATAAATTTATTACATAAACAATTTTATTTTTAATTTGTTTTTTAATCACAGAGCCAATTATAATTTAAAATGCGTGCGCCCCGGTAGGCTAGTTGGTAGCGTGCTTGCTTATCAGTGCGGTGGTCGTGGGTTCGATTCCCACCAGAGGCACTGGTCTGTTTTCGCTACAACGCGCCGAAGGCCATAGTAGCTAGTGCTCAGTTAGGGTAATAGTATATAATTTGTAATTATATGATTATTAATTAATAAAAAAAAAAAAAAAAAAAAAAAAAAAAATGCGAAATGTCGTTAAGTTCTTTATATGTTATTATCTTTTACATATCTCCGATATTCAAACTTTCCGATCATGAGTATTATTTAGTTAAAACAAAGTCAAAGTTTACAAAGTTTTTAAAACTTAAGATAGAAACTTTAAAAGGAAAATTATATTTAATTACAAATTTATATAGTCCATATTTTCTTTCAGACTTTCTGATATATATATCATGAGCGCATTGTCATAAAATACGATTGCTACTACATAATCTGTTTTCTGGGTGTATGTTTTTAATATAAAGAAAACCGAAAGACATAAGTTCAAAAATTACATTTTTTTAGTTTTCTTTCAAAAAAGAATGATATAGTAAATTTTCGGTTCAGCAATTTAGTCAGGATTGCTTATAAACAAAAGAATTTAAAATATAAATTAATTGATGTTACTCATACGCGCATGTCTTATTTAGAAGTCTATATTTTTATATTTTACATAAAATATATTTACACAACATTTTTTTTTAATTTAATTTTTTTTTAATTTAATTTTTTTTAAACTGGACATTTCTAAAAACACAATAACAGATATAATTTTCTTCTACAAAATTCTTTGTTTCAAACAAATATTGCCTTTTATTTTCATTTTTGAAAATCCATTTCCATTTCCAACCATTATAATATATACAATTTTAAATTTCCATATTCTAAGAACAACAGCAATACCAGCTACGTTTAAATAAGAATCTTGTAAATATTTAATTAATTTTCGCTTATGACTATAAGAGGCTTTTGTACACAGAACACAGTAGAATGCTAAAGTACAGAACATGATGATGAAATACAAAAAAAAAGCTCAAAAAAAGTCCTTTAAATGGAACAACAACAAAAAAAAAAAACACACTCAACAATGAAAGAAAAGCCAACCAACCAACCTAAGTTTTAGTCAACCACTTTAGCTATACAATATTTAAAATATACAAAAATTCAACTTAAAAAGTCTTATTTACTAAAGCAAAAACCCTATTTGACTTTTAAAACTTAAAACAAAAAAAAAAAAACACACAAAAATTATGCTAGACTATGCAGGGAGGTTTTAAAAACTTTCGACACACCTTTCAGATAGAGGTCTTTCAAATTTCATTGAACTTGGTATATATATTCTACTATATAATGTGAAGTTTATGTATTTTTTCTTTTTCTCAAAATTCGTTATACTACGCGTTTAGTCACTGCTCAAATTTGGAGGTTTTAACAAATGTGTAAAAAATGTACAATGTTTGAATTATCATAACTTTTGAACGCGTCAACAGAAAATTAAAAATGTGTTGTCAATTTTAAGATCAAATTATCTTCTTTGAACAGTGTTGCACAAAAATATTTTTTTTTTGTGTAAAAAGGATAACGAAATTGAAAAAAATTTCCTTAATTCGCAAATATCTCAAAAAACCCATAATTAATATTTCTTAAATTTATTTTGCAAGTATTTAAAAGTATCACTTACAACATATAAAAATTTCAAGTTGGGAATGGAAAGGATTCAAAAATAAACGCAATTTGATATTTAATATAAAATTTTTTATATTTAATATAAAATTTTGTATATACATAATATAAAATTTTGTATTAACTAAAAGCATGAACGCAACTTTGCAGTCCGTTTTATTATTATACTTGCGGGCGCAGCCCGCTACGTTGTTCGCGTGCCTTAGACCTAGTTTTTGGGATGATGGATAAACTTGGCTTAATTCAAATAAAAACTTTTTCAAAAAGATTTAATAAATATTGCAATAATAATAAACGGAGTGCATTCGCTTTAGCCCACTCCTTGCTTTTGTTCCTTTTTTGTTTTTGTTGTCTTAGTATGATATTTGTTTTTAAGTGTGTTTTTATACTTAAAAGCCGATTTAATATTTCGAATATAGCGAATATAGCGAAAAAGTGGGCGTAAATGTCCCACGCCCACCATATCGAAATCAAATACAGCACATATTACTTTTCAGTTTGCCCACTATCTGTGTACCAAAATTTAATAAAATCCTTTAAGCCATATAAAAGATAACAAAAAGTGGGCGTAAAACTGCGACGCCCACCAATTCTTAATCTATTATAGCAAATAGTGCTTATGAGTCATCCCAATATCTGTGTACCAAATTTAAATAAAATCTGTTCAGCCATATAGAAGATAGTGAAGATGTGGGCGTAAAAAGTGCCACGCCCACAATATCTAAATTTGATATAACTTAAAGTGCATATCTGTGACATCTCTTTCTGGGTACCAAATATCAATTGCATCGGTAAAGCCATATCGAAAATAGTGAAAAAGTGGGCGTAAAAGTGCCACGCCCATCATATAAAAGTTTCATATAGCCTATAGTTCCTTCCATGGTAACAACTTATAAATTCGGTTAGTATAACGATATATACATTAGATTTCTGAATATTTTTGGTATTGCAACTAAAATTTAGTTGAATTAAACATACTTTATTGTGAAAACTAATGTAAAGTTGTGCCAACGGACTGAAGTTCGTAATAATAGAATTTGAGCCGTAGTTACCGAATTTCAGTTGGCAAATAGCTAAATTTTTTCTGTGTGCACTCATAAGAAAATTGATATGCATGTTAAACAGGAGACCACATGAAGTTAAACTTTGTATTCAAATTTTCGTTATTACATCCTAAATCCTTTTAAAAGGACTCATTAAATGATCTCAATATGGATATCAGGTGAAAGATCATAATCTCTGCTGTTCCATTCAATTCAATTGTCGTAATATTTCAAAAACAACAATTTTAAAAATGTTCTTATAAAAAAACTGATCCTTCAATATCCTTCATTGAACTTTAAAATGACACCAAATTTGAAAATTTCCATTGAAGCGTTCAAAAGTTATGATAATTCAAGCATTATATTTCTTTCACATTTGTTAGAAACTCAAAACTTTGAGCAGCGTCTAAACGCAAACTATAACGAATTTTGAAAAATGGAAATATATTTAAACTTCATATAAACTAGGATAATATTTATACCAAGTTTTACTAAAATCAGAAGAGGTAAGTTGTAAATTTCGTTTTTTTGTGTTCGTTATTTTTAAAATGTCCCTGGAAATACTACTTAAAAACAAGGAGGTTTGTAAAATTTTTCACAAAAAGCTTAAAGTTAACATTTACAAACAAATACTATAACAAAAAAAAAAAAAAAAAAAAAAAACCATCAAAAATTTGTATTTAAAGTCTAAAATAATAAGCAAAATATGGAAATTTTATAAAACAAAGAAAACGACATTACCCAGCAAAAAAAAAAAAATTAAGTGATTCTTAAAGATTCAATTTTTCATTATGATTCAGATCGGCATTCTATCCTAGGAGAGTTCACTTGTGAACATCAAAAGAATTGAATTTTCATTAAACCAGAAGCATTGCTTAAGATGCAATGAATGACAAGCCCATACAAAATTAATGACAAGCCCATATAAAATTCATAGGTTCCGATCAAAATTTTCATAACATCGAAATTCAAATCATTGCAATGTATTGCTTCTTTGTCTATTACGTTGATGCTTTTTTTTTTTGCTAGGTAGTAAGTAACACCATGACTATTTTAAACCTAGTCGTAGGTATATGAAAAATACAGATTTTAAATTTATTTTTAACAAAAAAAAATATTTATGTAAATAAAGTTTCAAGGTCAGTAAACTTTTTTTTTTTTTTGTTATAACATTTTGTTTGTTGTTAACTGCCTAAAAGTCTGGGTAATGTAATCCTTAAGGATTTTTTTTTTTGTTAAAATAAAATTTTCATAAATTAGAAGCTACCAAAAAAAAAGAAACATGTTTGCTTGTTGGTATTATAATGTAAGTAAGAACAAAATATGTATTTGTTATAAAGTGTTTTAAAACTTTAAGTTTTTAAATAAATATTACAAAACTAAGAGAAAGTTTTAAGTTAGAAATATATAATTTAATGTGTAAAGGTTTTTATAGTTTAAAACAAATGTTTGGCAACATATTTTAAAGAAATAAAATTCAATATTTTAAACAGTTTTTAACAATGGTTAAAAGTTGTATGTGAAATTGTTCAATACATTAATTTTGATAACAAAACAAATGCACAAATTAAATTAATATCACTCATACGCCTAGTTAAAAATATATGTTCATTGTACATATTTTTACAACTAGGCGTATGAGTGATATTAATTTAAGAGTTCATTAGTGAAAGTGTAAATATTTTAAAAATTATAGAATAAATGGTCAAACTTAATGATGACTTTAAAATCCAAGACATTAGGCTACTTATTAATACTAAACGAAACAAAATTCTCATCTACTACTTTTAAAATAGTGTTTTTGAATAAAATTAATATTCTGCAATCAAAAACTCGTACACTCAAAAAAAAAAAGTTTGTAAAGTCTGCAAAAAATTTTGCTGAGTCAGCAAAATTTTAGTCAGGAGGATGCTTGCAAAAAAGTTGCTAATGTCAGCAAAATCTTTTGCTGAAAATCAGCGAGCTGATTTTTAGCAACAAAATTTGTAGATTCAGCAAAAGTTTTGCTAACACTTAGTAGATTAGAAATACAAAAGCCTTGCTAAAAATTAATAAATTTTTTGCTGAATTTTGGTAGACTGAAAAAAAGCGCAAAAAATTTGTAGAAAAATTGTAATTTAGTTAATTTATTTGCTGAAAATCATAAAACATATTTTTGTGATTCTTTTAAAAATAATTTACTATAATAACGAAATATAAAAATTTTCATTTTTCCACATTGACGACATGAATTTATTTAATATCTGAAAATATATAGAAATAAATATATATAACATAACAAAAATTGTCTTTCAATTACTTACATCAAGGTTGTCTAAATGATGCTACCGTTTAAATGATGCTATCGCAACTGCCGAAGATAATTATAGAAACGAAGTGAAAAAATAAACAAAAACAAACGAAACGAAAAAAACAACCCTTTTTGCAATAAGAAAAAGGAACCATAAAAAAATCTACCTAAGATGTGTGTCTTTGTCTTTCACTTTACTCTGTCTACATTTCTGTATATGTTCGTTTGAAATTTGACCACACATATAAACATTTAGTTTAAATAAATAAATATTTTATTTTGTCTTTTATTTAATTAATTGACAATTATTTTCACAAGCCGGTGACAACGCAAAATTTAAGTTATTTTAATCCTCAATTTTGTTTTATGTATGAAAAACAGATACAAAAGTCTTCCATGGTTGATTTTTTTATATGTCTTATTAGAGTTGTACTTTTTAGTATCATTTTCCTCTTCTCTACTACATCTTGACATGCCGCGACATCTGCTTCATTCTGCGTATATCTTTCAATCTGGTTGTCGTCCACACTACTAATGTGCTTATCAGCACAATTTTTTTTTAGCAAAATTAATTAGTAAAACATTAGTATGTTAGTAAAGCATTAGTATAAAACAGTTAAGTGCTGAATAAGTATAACAAAAATTGTATCTGAAAACACGATTTTAGCAAAAAATTTTGCTAAAAAATAGTATACCTGATTTACAAGACGTTTTACTAACTTTTCTACTAACTTATTTTTTTGAGTGTAGTTTTTGAAAACTACTTTTATTCACTTGTCAAATTTCACATAATCTTGTTTATCAAAAACTAAAACTTTTCTAAAACTAATAGTTTTTGGTTGTAGTACAAATGTTGTATAAAAATTATTTTATTAGTATTATTTAATTTGGACAATGTTTTAAAAAGTTAAATGTGTTAAAAAGTTAAATAAAATCAGTGATTTGTCTATAGCAATATTGTGTCTTAGGAAAATGTCTAAAGTATTTAAGGTATTTTGAATAAATATTAAACTTAATCCGCCTTTCTATCTTCTTTTTCAATATAAAACGTTTTTGTTCTTTCCGTACTACAGTGCCGGACAAAAGTTTTCACACAGCAGCAAACTTTATTTTAAATCTTTTATATTTTTAAAATGAAAGCTATTAGCCGTATAAGGTATTCAACAAAATTGTTTATTAACTTATTAATAATTTAAATACAACAAAAAACTAACACTAAGCATGTTGTATTTAAAAAAAAATGAAAAAAGGATGTTACGAAGAAATTAGTCCATTCTATGCCAAGAAGATTAAAAGCAGTCATAGCAAAGAAAGGCTACTCCACAAAGTATTAAATCATGTGAAATTTTATTTTTTGTACAAACATTTGAAGCTGTGTGCATACTTTTGTCCGCCTAAAATAATACTTTGAATTACATATTTAGTTTTTTCTTATAATATAACATACTAGGAATAAGTTTTTTGTTGTATTTTAATAATTTATAAGTTAATAAACAATTTTGTTGAATACCATAACCGGCTAGTGGGTTTCATTTTAAAAATATAAAAGATTAAAAATAAAGTTTGCTGCTGTGTGAATACTTTTGACCACCACTGTATACTAAATATTTAAAATACAAATTTTACAATAAAGTCAAACAAATGCATTCAACATTTTTTTAATTTATAACAAAATTTTAAGGTATATTTTAATTATTTTGTATGGTACGAAATTTAAAGAAATAGTCGATTTTTTTTATAAATGATTTACTTTCTTAATACTTTTTATATTCGCATTTAGATAGTTTGAACATATTTTTATATACTGTGAAAATGTTGGCGAATAATTCGAAGAAATATAAAAGTTACAGTTAAACAAACTACTTGCCCTATATTTTACATGCGCCATATTAAAATGCCTTTTTCTCAAAACAACATTTTGAAAATCAGGTGGCATATGTTATGTTTTTATATTTTCTAGAGTACTAAAAAATTAAGTCCCTAACGTAGAGAATTTTTACCTAGATTTTTTTTTTGTTTTGACATATAAAAACAACGATTTTTTTGGATTTTTTTTTTTTAATTTTTCAGTTTGCCCTCGTACTATTTCAATGGAAATCAAAAATTTAAAAGTCCGGTTACGTTAAAGACTAAACAAATTATATGTGTGTAAAAAAATAAAAATTTTATTCTCGATGCCAGCCGATTTTGCATTTAAAAAGGGGCCTATAATGCAATTTCCACCAGGGTTGCAATGTTAGTCCGAATTTTATGTTATAATTTTTAGGATAATTTTTATTATTCTATCGCAAAATTTTTTTTTTAATAGGATTTAGCTAAAAATAATTCATACACTTAGAATACTATGTAGGTAAAGACCACTGCAATTGTAGTTGAAAACAAGTGAAATTTCACTTAAAGAAAGGACGACTTACATTACAGTAAATTCAACTAACATTGTCATTTGTTTTTTAATGTTCAAAAAATGACTAACAATTGTAGTAAAAATGAACCACATGGCAGTAAAAAATAAACGAACATTTATTTTTTTAAATAACAAAAAACAACTGTAAAAAATGAATGTAAAATCATAAAACAGTCATTTGATGTGGGTTGTTTTTTTTTAATGAACTACAAGGTTAGTAAATATTTTCATTTGTTCTGCAAATGACTGACAGAATTTTGCTTTCGGCAGCACTTTAACCCTGCATACACACAGAGAAATAAAGCGCCAACCGATTTGAAAAGTGTATATAAATGGTAACAACTTATAAATTCAGTTAATACAACCACATTTACGTTAGATTTCTGAATATTGTAGGCGTTGCAACTAAAATTGAGTTGAAGTAACCGAACTTTGTTGAGAAAACTAATGTAAAGCTGTGTCAACCGTCTGAAATTCGTTATAACCGAATTTTAGTCGTAGTAGTCGAATTTCAGTTGGCAAATAGCTAAATTTTTTTCTGTGTGTACAAATAAATAAATGTTTATGACATGTTGCATACAAAATTTAATTAATTTTTTATCCCACATTTTAACCCTTAAAAATTAGATTGGACAGCTAAAAAAATGCGCGTCTTTTTTTTGCTCCTCAACAACATATTCAAAGTTTATTAAAATCTGCGGGTAGGGATAAAAAATGAGAAAATAAAAAAATACCGTTGACAAAATATAATAAGATTTATCTCCCACGGCAACCGGTGTACGGAAAAACCTGGGGAAATTGCATTATGCATTAAGGCGTGTGCACTAAAAAAAAAAGTCTGTAAAGTTAGCAACATTTTTTCTGGGAGGATCCTTGCAGAAAAATTGCAAATATCGGCAAAAATAATTTGGTAAATTAAACAAAATTTAGGAATTTTTATGCTGATATTAGCAATTTTTCTGCAGGGATCCTCCCAGCAAAAATGTTGCTGACTGTACATTTTTTTTTTTTTTTTTTTTGTGAGTGTAGGGCAAAATGAAGTCTAATTTGAAATCATTTATATAAAATTTGAAATGAAAATTTATTAAAAACGTTTTAATCGAATCAAGGCTCGTAAGGCGAAAAGTAACTTCCTCCTGATTCAGATAGACGGCAAAAAGTAGAGTTTCCGTCTAGCACATGTATTTTGTTTTTGTACATAACAAAAAAATACACGTACAGGATGGAAATTCTACTTTGTACCGTCTATCTGAATTAGGAAGCTTTTTTTTTTGCTTTATGAGCCTTGGTTCGATTAACCTAAAACATAAAAAAAAAAATCTTAGATTTTATAGGTTAGGTTAGGAAGGGTTATGTGCCCAAGGGCACATCTCCACTCGGAGACCAATACGGTCCATTGTGAATCCCTTCAGTGAAAAACAGTAAGAAAGAATAGAAATAGACAGCAAGATAGATTGAAAGATAGATATAAAAAAAGATAGAAAGGATATATGCTCCCCAGAACCAGCTCCTATCTTCCCCTTGCTAGAAACAGCCTTCCTATTTCCCTGACAAATCTCAGCAAATCTACTGGATTGCATCCAGCGACACACCCAAGTTCGTCGTGAAATCTATCTCCTAGCCGTTTCTGTCTGAGACCTAGGACAGTGGCACATTATATGCTCAACTATCTCCAGTTCCTCAACTTCCTCGCACAACCTGCAAAAATCCGGTATGTCCCTGTCCCATCTGCTTGTGAAAGCCCTGATAGAACAATGACCGGTCAGGAACCCCGTAAGGGTCCTGAACCCTCCCTGTCCAGTCGCAAAAGAACCTTGGTTTCCCATGCGTCCAATGCGGGCCATAACGCCCTAGACACCCTGCAATCCATTCTGTCCCTCCATGACTGGTTAACGGTTTCGTGGAATCCCTTCCGTATAACCTCAAAGTAGTAACGGGCTTTACCCCCCGTCCCTTACCACCAAGTCCAGATTCGAACCCTCCCTCTCAAGTCCGTCCGCCAACTCATTGCCATCCACCTTGCAGTGTCCGGGTACCCAACACAGCCTTACTGTGAATGCCTCCATGAGCTCCCTCAGAGCACACCTACATCGTGCGACCATGCGCGAGTGCACCGTGTAGTTTGTCAGTGCTCTGAGCGCTGCCTGACTATCGACATAAATTGTCACCCTAGATCCCCCTACGATGTGACCCAGTATCACTTCCGTCGCCCTCCAGATCGCTGGGATCTCAGCTTGGAAAACACTGCCCTCATCTGGGAGTCTGTATGATCTTTCCACGTCAGTGTCAGCAATATAAACACCGGCACCCGTGCCCCTGTCCATTTTGGACCCGTCCGTGAATACTGGCCACCCCTCGAACAGTACCTTGGATCCACGCCAGACTTCCCTGATCGGGAAGTCCACCGGAGGTGTTCCACCGAAGTCTAAGGTCATGATCATATGATCCGATATTCCCTCGAGAATACTACCCTGATCAAGCAGTCCTACTTCGTACAGTATTTTTGTGTGATCATCCCTCCTAGGTCTTACCAGCGCAGACTCGTAGAGCCTAAATAAGTTCCTAGCAGCCACACTCCTCACATAATGTTCAATTGGGGACAGATGCAGTATGATATCCAACGCTGCCTGTGGAGTGCTTCTCCTCGCACCTGTAATACCAAGAGATGCACTCCTTTGGGCATTGTTGAGCATCTTCCTACAGCTATCCACTCTCAATGCATCCCACCAGACAGTACATCCATAAGTAAGAATAGGTCTAACTACCGACGTGTAAATCCAGTTTACCATATGCGGTCTTAGTCCCCAATTCTTACAGATGGAGTTTCTGCATATGTAGTAGGCATTGAGTCCCCTTTTCATCCTTTCCTGAGTATTTCTCTTCCAAGACAATTTGCTGTGTAGGAAGCAACCCAAATACGTAGCACCGTCCGATAGAGTCAACCCGACGCCATCTAACACTGGCCTCCTAAACTCCTCTATTTTATACTTCCTGGTAAAAAGCACCAGTTCAGTCTTGTTAGGGTTTACACCCAGTCCCCTATCTTTCGCCCATGCCGAGAGCTCGCCCAGCCTCACCTGCATAATCTCGCTGATCGTGGTCAACAATTTTCCCCTGACCAGCAGCACTATGTCATCCGCGTAGATTTTATAAAAAGCTAAGAAATGTATTGAAGCTAAAATATTTTTTAACATATCGTTTTGCTACATAAAATCATAATTTTTTTTTATTTATTTAGTTCTTTTATAATTCATAACATTAATGGTGCCTCAGCGCCTTAAAGGCATTGTAGAGGCGAGTTGGCGTTAGATATTACATATAGTTCACAATTATTTGATATAATTAATCATAAAATAGATATAAAAAGTATATAAAAAAAAAATAAATTATAAATTTAATATATTTTAATTTGTACAAGTGAGATCATTTCATACTTATATAAGTAATAAGACTCATACGCCTAGTATGTGGATTGTGTATAAAAACTTTAATGTTTCGTTTAAAATCATGCAATTGTTCGCTTAAAATGTTTATTACACAAAAATTTAACATTTTCCCATTTTAACTTAATTATATAGTTTGCGATTTTTTTTGTGTTCTCCATTCTCAATTATCTTTATAAATACTTTATAAATCCTCGTTAAAAACCTCGACAAAGATAATATCAACACACACAAAAAAATGAAATGAAATAAAATGAGACACATGCTGTGCTTATTTGCAGCATTAGTCTAATTATTATTAATTTATAACGTAATTGCACTGTTTCTCTATGCCGCCGAACTTAGTATGAGAGTACAACTATAATTGAGGTTGGCATTTAAAATCTGTGTGTGTGTGTGTGTTTAATTTTAAACCATAATCTCTAAATGGTTTTGCTTTTGTAATATGTAACTGTAAAAATAATCCTTTAAAAACAGCTACAACAACTACAAATAATAAACCGCAAAAATACAAAAACAAATGTTATTACAACTATAAAAGAGTAAAATAATGAAATTTTTACTATTACAAAAAATAATACAATGTAAATTTACATTTGTGTTTGTGTAATGTTTGTTTTTGGTGGTTGTATATCATGTGTCATATGTGTAGTTAAAATAAATGCCTTTTTTTTGTTATTTTTGCTGTTTTCATTTGTAGGCTTTAATGCCTTTTTAAGAGTTTGACAAAAAAAAAAAAAAAAAAAAAAAAAACTAAAACAAATCATGCCAGAATGTGTTTTGTTTTCTGTTAGTTTTTTTAAATAAAGCAGAAAAAATAGCATGTCGAAAATCAAGTTTTTTTTAAAAATAATTTCTATCTATTAAAAATCGGGGAATGTATTTAGTTTTTCAATGAGTTTGTAATTATTAGAGCAAGGAATTTTATGGAAATGTATGTTTTTTTTACTCGATAGTCCAAAAACATTTATTCGAATCATCAAATTTAGAAGAAAATGGCATCGATGTTTTTGGATATTTTTACTTTTAATGCATATTTTGTGCTTTTTAATGCATATTTTGCTCTTTTTATTGATTTTTTTTTTATTAATTCATTGTTTTTTTGACAAAAAAAGAAGATATGAATACACCTTTATGTTTTTATTTATGCAAAATAATTTTTACATTTAAAAAAATCTTGCTGTTCCGAAGAAATGTGTTAGATTTTGTTCCTATTGAAATACACATTTCTTTTATTTTATATGCTTTAAAGTGTCCCGATTAAAAAAAAATAATATGATACAACAAAGAAATTGTCGAATTTCATATATCCAATTGAAATACTACTTGATAAGAAAAATGGTGGATCGTATTGTATATAAATGAACATTACATGGAGTTTGATATAATTTGATACGATTCAATCCAATAAATATAAATTAGTTAAATTGAATAAAGGGGTATATAAAGGGTCCGCCATCTAACGTTTTTTGTTTCAACTAGTGATTATTTCGTGAATGGTAACACTTAGCTCATGTCTGATTTGACAGATAATTAGTTTTATCCTTCCGCTGAACGAATATGGTTGTATATACGCTTGAACAACGCTGGGAAATATTGCGACATTACTTTGAAAATCATGGTACGGATTTTGAAAGAAGAGAAGCACCGTCAGATCCGTATGTTCGTTATCTTGTGAAAAAAGGTAAAGAATCTGGCATCCTCATCGATAAACCAAAGCGTGAAAAGCCAAAAACAGTGCGTATACCCCAGAATACTGCTGCTGTGGCAGAAAGTGTGCGTGAAGCGCCATCAACATCAATTCACCGTCGTTCTCAACTATTGAACATTTCGGAGACATCATTGAGACGAATTTTGCATAAAGACCTTGGTATGACGCCATACAAAGTCCAATTGTTTCAGGAGTTCAAAAAAAAAAAGTTAATTGGCGGACCCTTTATAACGGTAAACAAGGAAGAATAGCAAAGAAAGAAAAATTAAAGAAAAAAATTTTTTTTTTTTATGCAATTTTAATCAATTTGCAATAAAATTCCGCCCGGTTCATATCTAAGGGATTTTGAAAAAGAGCAAATTTCAGCCTATTTAAAAAGTGGCTTAAGTTTTCGGGAAATTGCTAGAAAAATAAACCGTTCACATGAGTCACAAGTTTTGAAAATAATCCGAGTGCTTATGGTAAAAATATAACAGGCGGCCAGAAAAAAATCTTTCTTTTCGGGACCTGCGTAAAATATTCAATTATGCCAGCAACTCAATGAAGAGTGTTAATCAGATAATCGATGAATGTAAGGTAAATGTGTAAATGTGTCCAAATCAACCATAAGAAGGCTCTTAAAGAATTCCCAGAGAGTTACCCGCCAAAAGCTGATGTTTGTGCCAAGGTTATTACCCCGCCACAAAACTGCTCGACTTGAATTCGCTAAAAAGAATTTACAAACCAACTGGAGAAAGGTAAGACAATATTCGCTGTTGTTGGTAGGACCGTTTAAACACAAATTTTTTTTTTAAATGTAATTTTTTCTGATGAGAAAAAGTTCAAACTTGATGGTCCAGATGGTTTAACCAGCTATTGGAGAGATCTAAGTAAGCAACCATTATATTTCTCAAAAAGAAATTTCGAAGGCTGATCCTTAATGATTTGGGGAGCTTTGTGTTTTGACGGTATGGTTGATTTAGCATTCATCCAAGCACTAAAATTAATTCTTCAGAGTACACTACAACAAAGAGTATATACAAATAGAGAGACTACACTTCCCACGCCTCTCAGCTATAAAATACTTAACTCGAACAAGCAAATGCAATTTTTTTTTTACACTAAAAAATGTTTGCAACATGTTGATAAAACACTCTCTTTTATTTTGCTTATAATTTGTTATTTTATATTAAAAATTAATATATTTTAATTTTATCTTGCTGATTTTATTATTGATATTTTAAATAATTAAAAATGTTATTAATTAAAACCATGATAAATATTAATTTAAAGTTTTAAATTTCTGCAATATGGTGTCATTTGCTCGGTGCGAGTTTACGAACAAATAAAAAGAGAGCAGATTGAACGATAATGAGTAGTATGGAAATCCATTGATTAGTGCCATTTATTAAAAATAGCAACGAAGAAGAATTCATTTTCCAAGTCGTCAGACGATGGAATGGCTATCATGAATAAATATAAGAGCATTGGAATGGCCCACATATTTGGGGAGTATTAACCCGTCGAGTTTACGACGAAACCCGTCAATATGGAAGCGTTTTTCATCTAAAAGAAGCAGTTATTGATGAGTGGAGATCTATAACGGAAGAACTTCGAATAATCTGATAGACAGCATGTCTGAGTTAATTCAAAAAAGAAGGCATTATTAAAACTACTGCATTAAAATATTTTTCTTAATTTTTTGTAAATTTTGATATATATTAAGTTAAGTGTATTTATAGTTATGAAACACTAATTGATTTTGTTATTTATTTTTAAATAGTAAAATAAAAAATAAATTAATTGTTTTTTGTTAAATAATATTAATTTTCCATTGGTTTTACTTTTATGTCGGTTAAACTCTTCTAATTTTTTTTTACAAAATTTTGTGAAATTAATTTGTAATTATACACTGGTAGAATTTTCCTTCATAGTATTAATGAAACGATTTCATTAAAATCGATTCATTGGTTTAATGAAAAATTTCATTAACTGAATAAAAATTCATTAATATTGGTATTTTTTTCATTAACATTTTTTATAATTTTTTCATAATTTCATAAAAAAAAATTCATTAAATCAATGAAAAATTTTCAAATTTTTTTCAATAAAAATTTTGACTTGTAATAAGAAAAAAAAAATTTTTTTTTTACTATCATTTTGAAATAAAAAAAAAACTGAAAAATTTCTTTTAAACAGAATTAACCAAAACTTTGATATAAATAATTTTTTTTTTATTAAATTTGCCTAGAGCTAACAGTTTTTGACGAATTTGAACAGTTGGTCACTAAATTCCAGGAAACAGATTCTCCATGAAAAACGATATAGTTTTGTTCAAAACGAGACCTAAATTGTTATCGTTTTGACGATGTTACACAAAAACGTTATGCTAAACGATAATACATTTTTGTTGTTAACAACATTGTTAACAATATTTAACATTTTTATCTAATATGGTCGATTATACGTCGATCGTTCTACAGATTTCCAAGCCAGATCGATAAAAAATTACATATTTTGTACCAACATATAAGAAAATATGTCATCTTTTAATACAAATTATAAAAAATGTAAAGAAAGATTGAACAATTTTGTAAAAATAAAACAATAAAAACAGAAATAAATAAAAATTGGTTTAAATATTTCTTTTTTATGGGTAAAAAAATTTTATTTTCAAAATTTGTAATTGTATGCTAAAATAATCATAAAAAGTGCAAATTATTAAATATCAACGAAAATATTTCATACAAACTATGAATTTTATTCAATAAACACATGAAACTTTCATAACGATTTCATATACTTTATGAAATTTTCATTGGGTCAATGAAAACATTCATTCAAATTGATTTAATGAAACACCTTTCATTGACTCAATGAAACGTTTCTTTGGGGACTTTTTTATGAAAAAATTCATTGGAGTAATGAAGGAATTCATTAATACTACGCACAAATTTCAATCAGTGTAGTTTTGCAACGCATTGAAGTAACGGCATTTAAAAAAAAATATATTTTTAAATTTATAATAACGGAAAAAATTGCCAAATTCTTTTTTTTTTTTCAACAATTTGCCTTCTGCTAAAAGTTTTGAGTTTTACATCAATTTATAATGGAAAAATTTTAAATAAAATTTTTGTCGACATCCCTTCAACTCATTACTAGATTATTTACTCGCAACAATACATTTTTTCGCGATGTCCCAAATTTAATGTGTACCTATTATTTTGGGTTGTTTTCTAAGCGAGAGAGTAATGAGTACCCATTACTTTGTGCATTTTTGGAAGCGATAGCGTAATGGCTACCTATTATTTTTGGGACATCGCGCACAAAAGTAATGTTGCTAGTAAATAGTCTGGTAATGAGTTGACGTCCTGTTTTTGCTGGGATGTAACAAAATTAATTTCATACAAATTTTTAACAAGGTCATTTAAAAATAGAATGCATCATCTTTTAACAAAACATTTAACATTTTATTTGTAAAAATAGAAAAACACTCAATTGTATTTGATAAAAAAATTTCGCATATAGTACAGACTAAATTTAGAAACATTTTAAATATTCAAGAATACAATTAAAAAGAGTATTTCAAAAATACTTCCTGGTTAAATACAAAACTATAATAATTAAAAAGTTCTAACGAAAAAAATACATTTCTCATAATTTGTAGACATGTTTGCAAATACAAAATGAGTATAATATGCAAAGTGTAGTTTTTTTTTTTTAAATACAGTATAAAAATAGTTTTTAAATAAAGATAAATAAAGTATAAACAATATAAATAAATATAAAAATAAACAAAATCGGAGAATTAAATGCAATACACTGAGAGAATTGTCTGTATGATATCAATGAATTTTTGTATTAGATCTATGAAATGTCACTGAAACTCGTCTATTAAAACTATTCATGAAATTAATGCAGTTTTTCATAAAATTTTATTAAAAATTTAATTTCATTAATTATAAATTTCATACGCCTAATGAAAAAGTTTCATTCAAAACAGTCTCGTTAAAATTACGAAACTTTTTTTTTATAAAGCTTAAGGAAATTTTCATTCACTTTGTGAAGAAAATTTCAATATTTTTGTGAAAAATTTCATTAAAACTGGTCCAAGAAAATTCTGTCCGTGTACATTCTACACATTGAAAACAAATTTAAAAAAAAAAAAAACAAAAAGACGCGTCATGAGATTGTAGTATAAATATTAAATGTTCTTGTCTTAAAATACACGCAAAAAATTTTAAAATAGTTAAATTTAAATATTAAATAAATAAATTTAGTGATTTTTATTAAAGTGGCAACATAATCGAACCATAGCCACATACATAATGTGCAAATTTACACTGCAAGTGCGTAAAAAAAATAAAATTTGTGCGTTAAAAAGTTTGTTTTTAGAGAAAATATGCGCATAAAATCGGCCTGATTACGGTTGTCGTAGTCGTAGTGAAAATTTGTCGTTTTAAAAAAACGGTGTTACGTTTGTCGAAATTGTCGAAAACTACGAATGTACAACACTGCTATAAAATCTATTACAATTTCCGTATTACGGTTGTCGTTTTCGACTGTCAAAATGTATAAAAACAGTCGTCTATTTTATTTAAACGACAGATTTAAAAAATTCTTAAAAAATGCAAATTTCAATGAAATTTTAAATAAATTTAAATACTTTTAGAATAAAAATTATAGCACCGAAGCTGTTTTCGAAACGTTTTAGGGTAAAAAAACATAATTGGCAAAATCTGAAGCTAGTGCAGTTTAGATACGTTTATAACAATATGCATGTCGTATGAAAGCTCTTTTAACTGGCTTTGCAATAGTGTACAATATGTCAATATAAATTTACCCACTAAAGGTTCGGTTTGGATCATGACAAATTTTTCTCTAATTTAACAGAAAAATTATAATTTTTATAAGATAATTTACTTTGACTATTAGAAAAAACACAGAAAAAGTTATTAGACACTAGCATGAATGGAATGCATTTTTATATTTTGTAACGTTTTGTATATTATTTATAAAAGAATAACAAAAAAAAAAATGTTAAGATTTGCAGCAAAAAATATTAACCAAAGTATAATTTTTCTACTAACTTTTTGATTTTTTTTTTCAGTTTACTAATTACATAAAGGGTCCGCCATCTAACGTTTTTTTTTTCAACTAGTGCTTATTTCGTGAATGGTAACACTTAGCTCATGTCTGATTTGACAGATAATTAGTTTTATCCTTCCGCTGAACGAATATGGTCCGTATGTTCGTTATCTTGTGAAAAAAGTGAAGGAAACTGGCATCCTCATCGATAAACCAACGCGTGAAAAGCCAAAAACCGTGCGTACACCCGAGAATATTGCTGCTGTGGCAGAAAGTGTGCGTGAAGCGCCATCAACATCAATTCACCGTCGTTCTCAACTATTGAACATTTCGGAGACATCATTGAGACGAATTTTGCATAAAGACCTTGGTATGACGCCATACAAAGTCCAATTGGTTCAGGATTTCAAAAAAAAAAAAAAGTTATTTGGCGGACCCTTTATATTATGGTCCGACTACTATAGCCCAATTTAAATTTAACGTAATTTTAAATTTTAATTTGAAATGCTTAACAAAAAATTTTTTTTTGTGAGACTCTTATTTTTTTTTTTTTGCAGTTTGATATTTTAAATTTTGATGTCCATGTAAGATAATTTCAATAGATATTTTCAATGAAAATTTTCGAAATGATATTAAAATGTTGAGTAGGATGTTGTGGATTTCAAAATAAAAACGCAACTTTTTCACAACTTAAACAAATTTATATTTTTTATATGGGGCAATACATCGCTTTGTTTAATCCTATATATTAATATAATTCTGCCAATCCAATTATATATTGCTTGTCTAATACGGTATGGTATAACATGTTGTAAGATACAATTAAATATGACATTTTACTAAAAATTACAGTGTCAAGTAAAATTGTATCTTACTATAAGTGATTTCATACTTAACTATATTAAATTTTTCAAAACTGTATCACTTTATATGAGATTATATAATAACGAGTAAAAACGTTTAGATAAATTTTGGTTCACCACAGCATCATTTAGTTTGAAACAAGTTATTTTATTTATTACTTGTTTTAAATTGAAAGATGTATTGGACCAAAATTACTCTATGGAAATTTTATAAATATATTTTTAGAAATATGTTCAACATTACCAAACTTTTGAGACCAATTTTATGCAAAAATCTAAAAAATACTGGTAGCGAACTGTAGGTATTATCGAATTTTTTATTTTTCCGATAATCAACTGGATAATACTCATCCTTTGAGCACTATTACGTACAATTGTGAATTTTTGGGACACATTAATGTGCATTAAAACTTAAAAAAGATTTATGCCGTAACTGTTTTGAAAACCGCAAAAAAAGTAAAAAGAGTTCAGTGTCGCATTTGAGCCCAGGATGGGTTCTAAACTTTTTATTTTGGACCATTATGGTATTATAGGGGCCTTAAATTTCCTGCTTGCCGACTTATAACACTTTTATTTCTTTTTCATTATTTTCTTATGCCCAATTTTTGTAATTTTTGTTTTTGTTATTTTGTTCACAAAGTTTGCATGTCTTTTCATGCATGTTTATTAACATTGTTTACAAGTTAATATAAACAACAATCATCTTTACAAATACACAAAAACATACCACACACATGCAACACAAAAAAAATAAATACGTCTTTTGCCATGGAATTTTTTGTTGCTGTTGCCATATGAAATAAAAAAGAAAGCTGCGAAAATTGTTGCTTACGATTTTTTTTTTACTATTGTTGGCTTTTTCTGTCTGTTTCTTTTAAAACCCAAATTGTAGATTCCTTTTGGATATATGCCAGTAGCCATCTATACAATACAATAATAATAAGAAGCAGCTGTAGAAAATGCATAAACATCATCAGTAGCAAAAGCAAGCAAGCAAAAATGTTCTACTTTACTGTCACATTCATTTCCTTTTGCATGTTGTTCTTCATGCGCACACACACACACACTCACACATACATATCGTCCATTCCAAGAGAGAACATTCAAAAACGTAATTTTTTGGGCTTCAACCCTCCAACCCATACGTATACTCTAGGATATTTATTACTCACTACCGTGTTCCGTTCCTTAAAATTATGTAAACTAGCGTTTTTATTCCCGCTTTTAATTTTTTTCAAAAACCAAAAAAATTGTAAAATTAGTTAAGTTTGAAGAGCCATATTTCGCAAAGCTGATGGACTATTTCAAAGTCTTAAAAAGCATTTGAAAGTTGAAATTGTCTACTTTGTGATTTCTAATTAAATGGCTTTTTTGCGAAAATGCATTCATAATGCAAATGAACTTTGTGATTGCATTTTGCACTCCCCTCACCCTTTAATTTTTGAAATGTTGGCATTTTTGAACAATTTTGTTTTTTGAATAAATAACAACTTCGACTTTTTTAGGACCAGAATACTAACTATTTTTTATGATTTTTTTCAAAAATAATTTTCTTCATTTTTCCATTTTAAAAAGAAATTTTTTTAGTACTTTAAAGTATTTTTTTTATAATTTGTAGTTATATAAAAAAAAATCATAACAGCACTGAACTTTGAATAACAACATTAAAAAATCGCATTTGCATTTTAGAAAATTGTATCGTAAACTAGACAACTAGAGCTTTGAGTTATGTAAATAGTCAATATACTTTAGAAGATGATGGTTTAGTGCTTAAAATCCAAAAAACCAAAAAAAAAAAAAAATTTGATTTGATTTGGAAAAATGTAGTAAGCTACAGGGTTCGCCAAATAACTTTTTTTTTTTGAAAATTCTATAAAAAAAAACTACTGAATATTTTCTCAAATTTCTTTTTTATTTGAAAGTACAATCCATAGTACAGAAGTTATTGTTAAAATATATTTTCGTATCGTTGCTACACTCATAAAAATTTAGGTAGTTCAAAAGTCTGTTAAACAGGTTCTATTTCAGTTGAGCTAAGTTCTTCCATTGTTATTGTTTAAATCAGTTATTTAGCTAAAGTTATTAGTTATCTCATTTTAACCCAAGAACAAATTTCATCCGTATTTGAACTAATTTTTCGACCTAAAACTTAGTAATTCGGAATTCTCAACGGCATCTACAGTCAAACTTGTAGATGGCGTTATTTTCTTATATTTTTTTATTTTATAATCATAAATTAGGCTATATCTTGGAAACTAAACGAGATAGAGCAAAATGAAGCAAAAATCGTTACTCCGTACCTGTGGAACACCATTTATTAACTACAGGCTCCGCCAAATAACTTTTTTTTTGAAAATGCTATAAAAAAAAAACACTGAATATTTTCTCAAATTTCTTTTTTATTTGAAAGTACAATCCTTCCGGTTAATAATGGAAAATAATTTCATTCAAATGGCTGCCTCGGCTGGCCATGCAGTAGCCTACACGATCGGTCCTATTTTTAAGCACATTATCGATTGTGTGCAGCTGTATTTCACCAATGGCTTCACGAATATTGTCCTTTACAGCGTCAATTGTCTCTGGCTTGTTGGCGTAACACTTATCTTTGACGGCACCCCACAAATAATAGTCCAACGGTGTCAAATCGCAGCTCCGAGGTGGCCAAACGACATCAGCTCTGCGGCTGATAATGCGATCTTCAAAAACAGGGCGCAAAACATCGAGTGTAGCTTCGGCTGTGTGTCACGTAGCGCCGTCCTGTTGAAACCAAATGTTGCCAATATCCTCCTCTTCAATTTTTGTGAACAAAAATTCGTTCAACATGGCCCGATAACGATTGCCATTGACTGTACCGCCACTCCTTGCTCATTTTCGAAGAAAAATGGCCCAATTATGCCTCCGCAGCAAACAGCGACTCGTTTTGGGTGTATCGGCACACATTCTGCAACATTACCATGATTTTCAAAGTAATGTCGCAATATTTCCCAGCGATGTTCAAGCGTATACACAACCATATTCGTTCAGCGGAAGGATAAAACTAATTATCTGTCAAATCAGACATGAGCTAAGTGTTACCATTCACGAAATAAGCACTAGTTGAAAAAAAAAACGTTAGATGGCGGACCCTTTATTTTTGAAAAAATATTCAATTATTGTTATTTATTCCAAAAATTATAAATTCTTCAATAATGGCAACGTTTCAAAAATCAAGGTGGGTGCGGAAAGTACAAAATGCAATGATGAATGCATTTTCGAAAAAAGCGATTGTGTTTTTTGTATTACAAATCTTTAAGTACACAATTTAAGCTTACATATGTTTTTTAAATATTTGAAATAGTCCCATCTACTTTTGGAAATAAGATTTTTCAAAGTTCACTACTTTTAATTTTTTTTTTTTGATTTTTTGAAAACTGAAGAAACGGGAATAAAAGCGCAAGTTTACAAAATTTGCAAAAACTGAAAACGGTAGTGTCTAAGATACAACCTAGAGAATACGTGTACAAAACATAAAGAATTAAAATCACTTCCGGTCATATTTTGCCCGATCTATCATGGGATGGACAATATACAATTGAGCAAACAACAACTACAAAAAAAAAAAACGTAACAAGAATTGCTTGTTGTTATTGTCTTGTTTCTTATCTCATTTGGCAAGCCACATATCATGTTTGCATGGGCCACACACAATTGCATGCCGCCTGTGGTTATTTATGAAATTTTCAGTTCAGTTCAAATTTTTTTTATATTTTGTTTTAAGGATACAATTACAAACACATACTACATGTAATGCATAAAGATAGTGAGAGCGAATGTGTGACTGTGTTTAAAAAAGATACTGTATTATTTGGCAACTATGTGTAATGTCTCATTGTTGTTGTCGTTGTTATTTTGTCAGTTTTTTTCACTTTTGTTTGTTTGAAAACATTATCTATTTAATAAAGCAAAACTTTTTGTTCAATTGTTTTTAATGAGCTATAATACTGTATAATAAAAAAAGATTATTGGAATAATACTACAATATAATCAAGATAATTTTCACAGCTGGATATCAAAAGATAGATAGTGTCAGTACAATTATTTAAAGTTAAGAAATCTAAAAGTATATGTTCAATTATGTTGAGGCTGTAGATTTATTTAATTTAAAATAAAAGAAATGTGCCATATAAAATACACATTTTTTAAAGAAAAGTCAAGCGTTTAATTCATTTAAAAATATTTGTGAATATGGCAATGGCAGTCTTTTAAATAATTTTCCATCTATAACGGGGCGTATACTTTATATTTAATTATATGTGTACAACTATAATGCTCATGCGCGTTGGTGTTCTTTTAAAAACGTTGATATATCTAAAAACAAGTGATATCGTGAAACGAAAAGGCAAGGTGTTCTCATTAACATTTATTAGGCTTTTACACTACATCTAAATTTGTGTATATACTCGAATAAAATGATCTGTGAAACTTAATGCAAAATCTGTAATTTTACGGAAAAATTAACTATTTTAGGCCAGCAGACCGTTTAGCTGATTTTAGCAAAGCGTGTCTGTAAATATTAGTAAAGTGAAAGTAGTAAGAAAAACTTGTAAGAGTTACTAGAAGTTAGTAAAATTTTAATAAACGCTAAATGGAAATCAATTTTCTAAAATCACCCAACTGTCTCACTCAAAATGAATAAGTTTTTAATTAAAATCTATTTATCCTTTAACATTTTCTTAATATTTTAAATTATAGATGAAATTATCAATTTAAAAAATGTTGTCCTTAACTATAAAAAAAGAAAATTATTGGTTAACATTTTTTGCTAATTTTAGTTCCTCGGAGTTTATAAAATTAGTAAAATATTTCGCTAAAAACAAGAATGAAAATTAGTAAAAAAAATTTATATTTTGTAAATAGAGAATAGGAAAAATACTTACTAAAAATTTATTTTATTTTAGAATAGGATCTCACTCCTGACACTTCATATAAATTCAGTTAGTTCTGTGGCTTCCTGGCCATGAGGGACATGAGGGGCATGAGGGCAACGAACGGGCTGACTGTTTGGATAACTGCGGATCTCGTCGACAATTCATTGGCCCTGAACCCTTCTGTGGCGTACCCAATGGGTATGTCAGAGAGAGGCTCAGAAGATGGAGGGTGTCGGAGTTTGGGGCATATTGGGCCAGATCGCCTGGGCAGCGACAGGCGAGGCTGTTTATATATCAATCTGGGGAGAGGTCGCGGAAACTCTTGTCTATGACAAGGGGCGAACTAAGGACCGTGACGGGTTACCTCACGGGACACTGTGGCCTTAGGTATCAATTGTAAAGGGTCCGCCATCTAACGTTTTTTTTTCAACTAGTGGTTATTTCGTGAATGGTAACACTTAGCTTATGTCTGATTTGACAGATAATTAGTTTTATCCTTCCGCTGAACGAATATGGTCCGTATGTTCGTTATCATGTAAAAAAAGTGAAAGAAACTGGCATCCTCATCGATAAACTAAAGCGTGAAAAGCCAAAAGCAGTGCGTATACCCCAGAATACTGCTGCTGTGGCAGAAAGTGTGCGTGAAGCGCCATCAACATCAATTCACCGTCGTTCTCAACAATTGAACATTTCGGAGACATCATTGAGACGAATTTTGCATAAAGACCTTGGTATGACGCCATACAAAGTCCAATTGGTTCAGGAGTTCAAAAAAAAAAAGTTATTTGGCGGACCCTTTACAAGATGGGACGATCCTCTACGGATACGTGCAGGTTTTGTGAATTGGAACCCGAGACCTCAGAGCATGTTCTCTGCAAATGTCCGAGGCTCTCCGACAGGAGGGTGCGTTATTTTGGTGGTCGAATAGTGACGCCATCGGACTTTTGGAACTGTTTACCTGGTAGGATAGTTGGCTTCGTAGGGAGCCTGAACATATAGGGTGTATTCGCTGGCAGCACAAAATACCAACTTCTGTTCGCGGTGCATAGTGCCATTCTAGTCTAATCTAATCTAGTTCTGTGGCAAAATTGGGCAACCCAAATATTTCATTATCCACACTGCTAAACCTACATATTTAACCCATTAATGCCTGACCCCCGATTCCATTGTCCAATATCGATGAAATTTCATACATTCTTTACTTAAGGTTTTGGAAGTTATTTGATATAATTTTTTTTTCGATTTCCCATACTTGGGACTTATGAATTAACCACTGATATAAAATAATTCCTCTGTGGTTTTTTAATTAAATTATTTTGTTATGCTCTTTCATGTAAAACTCTTCATTTTTACTTGAAAATAATCGATATTTCAAGCAAGGGTACTTCATAAAACTGTAAAATACGTATTTTAATGGTCATGTCATGAAATCATACCTGTAGCCCAAGTGAGTGGTCCTACCCAGCTACAAATTTTTTGCACTTTAAAGAATACCTAACACTATTAGCCAACAATAAAGTTTTCCGATGTGTCGCGTCTCCAATTTTTCAGAGGCAATTTCAATTCTTTCTTTCAATTTTTCAGAATATGTAAATTTGCAGACAATTAAACAGATAATTACCAACCCCCAATTTTACACCAAAATTTTCCTAAAGTATTTTTATCCTTTCTCCACCTACCTGTAAAAATCAATTTGATGCAACTCTTACCTGGATTTAGCTATACATTTTTTAAGATGGCTCCTTTTTGGGTATTTAAATACCCAATAGGCAGGAATGGGTTAAGGCAAACTTTACGGGCTATTTAATACCAAAATTTCTAAGTTCTGTTCCAAAAGTGGGCAGTATGGTGCAAAAAGGCGTATACTTAAGGCGTCCTACTGCAGTTGAACTTCGTTATGTAGTAAAACTTAAGTTGTTTGCAAAAAGTATGATATGGTAAATGGGTATTGCACCTGCCATACCATCCAATTTTTGAAATTGTTTTACACTCAGTGAAAAAATTTCATTATATTGATGATAAATCGTTTGTCATCTATTATGCATATTATTTATGAAGTTTTCCTAAATATGATGAAAAGTTTCATAAAAATTTACGACAAATGTTTCATAGAACTTCATCATTTCATAAAAAAAAATATCATAAACTTTGTGATTTATATTCACAAAGTTTATGAAGGTTTTTATTGAAATTTTTATTTTTAGAAAATATGATTTATAATTTTTTTAAAATCAAACATATACGTTTCGTAAACAGATGTAACTCCATACAATATGTAAAAATAGGACCTACATACATACAATATGTTGTCTCTGTCTAAAAAAGTAAATTATGTTGAAAATAGAATTTACTTTCCGCAAATCCGTCATCATTTGTTTAGTATGTAAAACAGTCACGGCATATTGTATGTATGTATGTATGTATGTAATATTTTTACACATTGTATGGAGTTGTAGGCCGTTTGCGAAACGTATCCTTTAAGTTTCATCAATATATATTGAAGATAGGGTGCGTATTCGCTCAATTTCGCGTATTTCGAAAAGCGAAAATCGTCACACCACCTTAAGTAAAAGCAGAAAAATTTAAATTTTGGACTGTAGTTATATCTTGGCAAAAATAATAATTTATACCTTAACCTATTTATTTTTATCGATTAATTTTTGAGATTCACTCATATTCTGGTCTATGTCGAATAAAGTAGGCAAAAAAAAAAAATTGAATTTTTCGTACGTACACTCAAAAAAATAAGTTAGTAGAAAAGTTAGTAAAACGTCTTGTAAATCAGGTATACTATTTTCTAGCAAAATTTTTTGCTAAAATCGTGTTTTCAGCTAAAATTTTTGTTATACTTATTCAGCACTTAACTGCTTCATACTAATGCTTTACTAATATACTAATGTTTTACTAATTAATTTTGCTAAAAAAAAATGTGCTGATAAGCACATTAATAGTGTGGACGACAACCAGATTGAAAGATATACGCAGAATGAAGTAGATGTCGCGGCAAGTCAAGATGTAGTAGAGAAGAGGAAAATGATACTAAAAAGTACAACTCTAATAAGACATATAAAAAAATAAACCATGGAAGTTTTTGTATCTCTTTTTCATACATAAAACAAAATTGAGGATTAAAGCAACTTAAATTTTGCGTTGTTACCGGCTTGTGAAAATAATTGTCCATTAATTAAATAAAAGACAAAATAAAATATTTATTTATTTAAATTAAATGTTTATAGATTAATAATAGTGTGGTCAAATTGCAAACAAACATATACAGACATGTAGACAGAGTAAAGCGAAAGACAAAGACAAACATCTTAGATAGATTTTTATGGTTCCTTTTTGTTGTTTTTTTCGTTTCGTTTTTGTTTATTTTTTCGTTTCGTTTCTATAATTATCTTCGGCAGTTGCGTCTTTAAACGATAGCATTATTTAGACAACCATTGATGTAAGTAATTGAAAGAAAATTTTTGTTATGTTATATATATTTATTTCTATATATTTTCAGATATTAAATTAATTCATGTCGTCACTGTGGGAAAATGAAAATTTTTATATTTCGTTATTATAGTAAATTATTTTTAAAAGAATCAGAAAAATATGTTTTATGATTTTCAGCAAATAAATTAACTAAATTACAATTTTTCTACAAATTTTTTGCGTTTTTTTTCAGTCTACTAAAATTCAGCAAAAAATTTATTAATTTTTAGCAAGGCATTTTTATTTCTAATCTACTAAGTGTTAGCAAAACTTTTGCTGAATCAAAGATTTTGCTGACATTAGCAACTTTTTTGCAAGCATCCTCCTGACTAAAATTTTGCTGACTCAGCAAAATTTTTTGCTGACTTTACAAACTTTTTTTTTGAGTGAAGTATAAATTTAATTTCAAAAAAGCTTAACCAGTTTAAGGGCTAAACTGTTGATTAACTCACAATATATTTTGTGGTGAATATGATAAAAAAATCCGTAGTTAATGGTTCTTCGTTTACGTTTACAATTAATTTAATAGGTATTTTTTTTTTTTAAAGAGAAACAACACTTCTTGCTATTTATTAACATAGTGTCCACACTAGATATTAACTTTAATATTTTTCTGTCAGCAAACTTCAAATTCAATAGCAGAGAGAATTATATTACGTGTGGACCACACATTACTGTTAATTATATCTGATATCTAAATAGAGTTGTTATCATAAATCTCTACACAACAATATTATGATATGAGCTGTCAAAATACACACACACATACATAAAAGATTGTTACAAAAAAATAAATAAAAGTTAAATGCCTAAAACTAAAAAAATACAAGAAGAAAAAGTGTATTAAAAATTGTTTAACTGTTATAAATCAATTTAAAGTTATTTTTTAATCGCATAGTTGAAAATTTAATGAATAAACGGACGTCTTTACTCAACGGCAGACAGAAAATTATGAGAAGACATGATATAAATATGAATGCGTGTTCTCCTCCCTAAACATTAATATGAACATAGATAATTTAATTCGTTATTCTGGTGGCGTTCTCGCACATATTATATTAAGGTTAATATCTAATGTGGACACTATGTAATGTGTTGCTTTCTTTGGAAAGGGGATAGAGGAGAGATGAAAGGTGGGGAAAGATGAAGGGATTCAAACATGACAACACTGTAATTGCGAGAGATGATAAGTCTTAGAACAGTTGTTGCTCGCCACCTTATTGAAGCTTTTTGGTTCATAGCCCTGATTCATTATTTTACTTCGGTGGGGTTAAGTGCTGTGGGAACACCGAAGGTGGACACTGCGATTTGTATGAGGCATAGAAAACTCATAGATTTTATTTTTCTAAATTGATGTTGTCGCCGCTGGTGATCGAACCCGGGACCATCTGTGTAACAGTCCAACGCGCTAAACATTACACCACAACGAATACGAATATTTTTAACAAAATAATATTGTGAGTGTTAGCATATATTTAAAATTTTAAAAAATAAAATCGCTTTATAAGTTTGCCCAAAATATAAAATCAAAACTTTGCCGATTTCATTTTGAATTCTGATGTATTCTTCGATTCAAATATATTAGCACTCTAAAATTTACAGAGCTTAAATTATATTAAAGTTTAACATAAACAATCACAGTTAAAATACAACTATTATTTACACAATTGCAAAAAATATTCATTAACAAATAACACTCATACGCCTAATAGGTAAATATTTTCCAAAATATCTTTAAAACAAGATTTATGAGTAGTAACCAAAAAAAAACACTTTCCTCAACCGCTTTTATTCTCTTTTTCATAATTCATATCTAACAAAAAAAACTATTTATTATATTTATAATCAAACCTGATGATTAACAAAAGGAACACATAGAAAAAAAACACACACAATCAACACAATAAATGCAAGACAATAAAAATGAGAAAGAAAAAAAAAACACTTTTATTTGTTGAAATAAACCCTCTACTTTTGCTTTGTTATGCAAAACATGGCCTACGCATACCACAAACACTGAATAAAATAAATGTTCAAATATATATAAAAAAAAAAATAATATATTTTACATAAAAAATAGAATAATATCCCTCAAACAATGCACAAATGCCTCAAAGATAATAAAAGCAGATAAAATCCATTATAAACTCACGTTTAAACTTTACAACAAAACCATTTGATAAAATGAAAAAAAATAGCAAAGAAAAAACTGCATATTTATTTGTTTGCTTATAAATAAAATTGAAGAAAAAAAAAAAAAAAAAAAAAAATTGGAAAAAAATTCGAATGTATATTGGCAGGCGATATATAAAAAATTATACTACAAATTTAAATCTTTTGTTTAAATAAGTTTGTGGTTTTTAAGAAAATAAAGTTTTCTTTAGTAACTTTTTTTCGCTTAAAAATTTTCTTTTGTTTTTCCTTTTAATTTCTTATGTATAGAGTTTATTTGTAGTCTTTTGTTTTGTTTTTTATGGTCATATAGATTTTAAATTACATTAGTAAAATAAAAATTTCATAAAAACTAAAATCTTAACTAACTTTATTTGAAAGGTTTTTGCGAAAAACGAATTATCACTAGGGCAAGTTATTTCTACATTTTCCATTAAAAAACAGTTTGAGTTGAGGTTAAGAAGAGGAATAAACGTTTTTCTCTAAAAATTATAAACACTATTAATTTTTAAATCAGACTAGACTAGTTTCTGCCTTTTTATGGACAGGCGTCATCAGTGATTTTCCATTTAATTTGTATTATTATTTGTGTCTTATAATTGTCAGATTGTCTCTATATATGATAAATTTCTCAACAACCTGCGGCTGTAAGAATCAAACCTGCGCTCATCTTACATTGCATTATACTCAGAAGTGACAACACTAACAATACAAATATTCTATTTTTGATTTTTGTTTATTTTTCTAATCTCCTCCGTCTCTATTTCCTTGCCACAAAAAGCCATTTTTGATAATTTTTAAGTGTAAACGTTTTTCTCTAAAAATTATAAACACATCCCAGTAAAAACACTGCTTTTACATGCAAGCAGGTTTGTAAGGGAGTAAGCCGAAAAGAATTCCTTACAAACCTGCTTACATATGCCATGATTTTTATATGACGAATTCCTACACAGAAAAAATTATGGGCCAAAAATATCTAATTAATCGCTTGTTTGAATATCAATGGCAATTTAAACAATTTTTTTAATTGATTCAATTAAAAAATTTATTGAATTTTCTAATATATCCATACAGTGTTGACAACATGTAAACAAAATTTTTAAAAATTTGGCAAACTATTTTTTTTTTTTATTTTATTTAGATTAAATAATCAAACAAAGGTTTAATTATATCAATATATTATTTAATTTGTAAATAAAAAGAAAAAAAAAATCGCAAATGATTAACTTTTAATAAGTTGAATAGTTTACCGATTTCAAATACACGCAAAATCGTAGTTATTTCACTAGAGTTTGCAACACTCTTTTTGTTGAGATATTCGTGTACGCACGAAAACTTAATTTATTTTCGTGTTTTATCTGTGGTAATAAAAGTGCACATGTGGATTTAAATAAACCTTATCGAAAAAGGACAATTAAACTATTATTTTTGTAAATAATTAAATTTTAAATGAGTATAAGTGTCATTAAACTATGATTTTAAAGTTGTGTGTGATTTTTTTAAGAAAGCAATTCAATTACAAGAAAAAGTTCAAGACAAGACAAGCAAAACAAAAATGTTGCCTTTACTTTTATTTGTTTTCTTATAATACATTTTTATATTAAAAAGCTTTAATTTTATTATAAATAAAATGTCAATTTAATTTACAAACCAACATTTATTTTTTTATTTAATGGGGGGCATATACCAAAAATATAAAAATACGAGTTTTCAATTAAAACTACCATTGTTTTCTTCTCAAGTTTCAATTAAAGTTTTATTCAACTTAACTATACTTTTTAATTGAGGTTGTAAAGAAAAACAATAACTCTTTTAATTGATATTATTATTATTTTAATTGAAAGAGTTTTAATAAACTGTCTGCAAATTTTTTTAGTTAATACTATCATTTCAGTGGTAGGTGCAAAATCAATTAAAATATTAATTGATTCAATAAAATTTTTAATTGAAACCCGTTTTTAGTTTTTTCTGTGTACTTGGAAGCATTACTTTTGGACATAATAAGCTCAGATTTTAGCGCTTACAAAAAGCTGTGATTTCATGGCTTTCAGTAAAATCATATTTTATGTCTGCATTATTACGATTAAAAGTAATAATATGAATATACATAATTTATTCTACATAAAATTCTACAGATATTTATTTTTTCTTGTTAAAATTTTTGCTAGCTCTTCAGAAACAAACAAATGACTAAGTATTTTTTATAACACCAAACACAATCGGAAATCACTCAATTGGTACAGATCGTTTATAATGCACGATATGAAACTTTCTGCATTACAAACTGCATCCTTATAAGGGATTAGGGTAAGCTGCTTACAACCTGCATCCTGGTTGGGGAAAACAGTAAGCTCAACATTTTTGTTTGTTTATTTTTATACGAAAATTATTCGTTTCTTTTGATGCTTCTCAGTATTATGTGATAGTAAGCACTTACATGAGCGCATTTGTTTTTTCCTGCTTCTAAAAATACGAAAATTTTTTACTGGGATATTATTTTTGTGTTATTTTACTCTTTTCAATATAACTTTTTTTATAAATGAACTATTTTTAAAATTTAAATTCAAAATGAAAGCTTACACTTTATACAGTATTGCATTATTAAAGCTCTTTAATTCAAGTAATACTGTCTTTATTAAAAATATGAATTTATTTAAATTTTTGTTTTGTTTCTTTTGTATTTAACCCTAGGAAGTTAATCTTGTTTTGGGTACGTAAAATTTAATCTAGATGATAATTACACTAATTTTTACAGAGAATAATAACATTTCTGTAAAAATGCACTTAACTTATAATTTGATATCTTTTTTGTTGAAATGAAACAAAATTAACTCATATTTAATTATTTTAATTGCTTTTTTGTAAAACAAAAAGTCACTATTTAAGAATTATTTTTGTTTAATTGGGGACATTACATTCGCGGCATAAAAAACAGACCTTTTTTTAAAAAATTCATAACTCAGTCAAAAACAAATATTTTTCCAAAATATATTTATTATTGTAGAGAATTGAACAAATTACAAGGAAAAAAATTCAAGAAAATATATTTTTCACTCCAACATGGTTTTATAGAGCTCCAAACTGGCGGCAGAGTAAAAAACGGGGCCTCGTGGTTGCAGCGCTGGGAGTCGCAAAAATTGTCCGATCTGGAAAAATAATGACTTTTTTAAATATTAACAAAATTGGTTATCGTATGACACGAGCTTTTTTTTAAATTTTTTTCAATTTTTGGTGATGTTCCAAATTTAAAAGTGTGTTTTTTCGAAAAAATATTGACTTTAAAAATTCATAAAAAATCGAAAAAAAAAATTAAAAAAATCTCGTGTCATACGATAGCGAATAAAGTTAAAAAAAAATACAAAAAAAAAAAAAACATGGTTTCGAGATAAACGCGTTCAAAGTTTGTGAACAAAGAAAAAAAAGGTTTCCTTCAATCTGCCATGCCTGCTTCGTACCGTTGTCTTGTGTTCTGCTGTTTCTTACAGTTTTTTGCAATCGTTTAGCAATTGGGGCTTCTTTTGAAGCTTCTTATGCCTTCACTCTGGCGCATTTCAAACGATTTGCATTATTTCCTTTGCAAAAATTCAATACTGTAGCTCCTATGGTGATACCAAGTAGTTGAAACATTTGCAAATAACTATAAGCGCCGTCATTGTAAGTAGACACTGCCATGCATGTAAAAAACCTCTTTTGCCTTTCCGATTTAAAGAACGACCCTTCATTTTTCATTTTTTCAATATTTTTCACAAAAAACCACGACTTCACGCTGCAAAAGTTGCCAAATAACTGAGCATATAAAATAAAAATTCCACTATATGAGGTATAAAGATGCCTTTTTTTTCAAGAAATTCAAGAAATTCAAAAAACAAAAAAAAACCCACCCTTCAAGTAGGTACGAAATAACAACCACCTAAAGTCAGGTAGCAAGTAAAACAAGTATATACCAGCTGCCGTACGTAGGTAGCGCGAAAATTAAAAATGCGCTCTCACTAATCAGGCTGTAACTTTTGAGCCCGTAGGAATTTTTTCATGAAATTTTTTTTCTTAGAATCTTAAGAATATTTACTAAAATACAAATTTATAAAAAAGACGATTTCAATAAACAGCCAATGTCATGTCCCCCCTTAAAGAAGCTTAAATATAAGGCAAAAAAGGTGGTTCTTTGATATGTTAAAGATAAAATATACCCTTCAAATTATTGGTAAAAAGAAGAAAAATAAAATTTTGACCTTTTTTGCACAAGAGGCACAAGCCTCAACTTTGTGTTAGTTGTTCCATATAATTTTGGTTCTTTAAACATAAATAAGTACCATATAATTTTTGTGACAAAAAGTTACACAAATGTTAATCTAGGTCTTTTCGACCTATAGCATTAAAAAAAACTAAAAAAACATGCTTTAACCTCATGTTGCAGTAAAAAAGTTTTATAATTTTTTATGGAAAAAATTATGAATTTTCATATTCCGAAATATAAACTAAGCGATCTCTAAGGGCTTAGCAGGAAAGTTGAAAAATAGAAAAAGTATAGGTCTAAAAGACCTCGACTAACTTCCTAGGGTTAAACTATATTTTTTATTAAAAATTATAAAATCGTTTAACAACTCAGATTATTGTTACATATTTTTCCATCTTTTTAAACAATTACGTTTAAATTTTGATCCATTAATGACTATAATTTTAAATTATTCTAATTAAGAAAAAAAGAGTTATTACAATTGAATCATAAAAAATCATTAAAAAATTTTACTGTTTCGTCGTTTTTTGCTCTCTCTTATTTCCATTTTTTTTATTGCGTTAGTATTAAACAAATGAAATGTTATGTTAAATTGTGTATGATGTCGCATAAATTTAATTATAATTTATGTTAATGTCTTTTATCTACAAACATGCAACAGCATATCTGCATGCATATACATGCAAGCAAATAATAACAAAAGTTAAGTAAAGCCAAGCCTCGATTAACGGGGGCATTAAATTAAAAAAGAAAAACAATAATAACGAAATTTTGTGAAAATGATAAAGAAGTTTGAACTTATTGGTATGCCCTTAATAAGGAGGACCAAACAAAATTATCAGCCTAGTATATATTGCAGTCTTTAGTCCGTAAATGTGCAGTATATGAATTATAACTGAGAAATGGTAAACAAATTAGTATTATTTTAATAGACAGGGCAACAACTTTTATGCAAATGCATGTTTGTAGTCAGTAGCCCAAAATCGATGTTGAGCAAATACTTTTTCGAATCAAAGATTTTGGAACAAAATGACATCGATTTGTCCTAGCATATTTTTGCATATTTTGTTGTAAATGCGTATTTTTGCATATCTTGCTATAGATGCATATTTTAGCATTTTTTGTTGCATCTTTTTGGACTTTTACTTCATTTTTTGGAGCGATGGCAGGCAATACCGCTAAAATATCTTTATCGAATCAAACCCCACTTTCAACAAACTATCGTTATCCCTAAAATACCATTACCGAAATAATTGAAATACCGTTCTCCGTAAAATACCGTTACCGATATAACAAAAATACCAATATCCTTAAGATACAGTTACCGAAAGAACTAAAATACCGTTATTCCTAAAATAACGTTTCCGAAATAATCAGAAGAGCGTTGTCCTTAAAATACCATTACCGAAATAAATGTTGATCATAAACTAACCAGTCATTCAAATTCAAGCATAATGGGGCTAAAAATATCAGTGTGCACATTACCTGAATAACTAAAATATTGTTACCTTTAAAATACCGTTACTGAAATATCTTACCCAAAATATCGTTAACGCTAAAAAATCGTTACCGGAATAACTGAAATATCCCCTAAATATTACCACTAAAATACCGTTACAGAAATAAAAGAAAATAGCGCTACCCTTACAGATAACCGCATCGAATCGGGTACCATTCATGATATATCTGAACAGTGGTTGAAAACTGTTTCATATTACTCATGCGTAAACAAAATATTTTCTACACTCATAATAATCCATGCATAAAAATACGAAACTATTGTCAAAACTACAAAAAAATTCGTACAATGTACAAATTTTCGTTTATTTTAGAAAACATTTGGTTATTTTGACATTTTTTCGTAATTTTACGCATGGATTATTATCAGTGTACACACATGTCGAATGAAAAATCTCCTAATTTAATTTGTTCGTCCGACACTTGTCTGCGTATGAATAATATGTTTATTTCATAATTTTACATTAATCATACGTTAATAAAGTAAACCTAGTAAAGATTTATTTAAGATGTCAAAAGATATATCCTATGAAACTTATGATTAATATTTTATATATTATAATTCCACATTACTCATACGTCAAAAAACTAAAACAAAATTTAAATACTGTAAGGAAATGTTCTATAATTTGGCCCTACATCTGTTTTTTTTTTAGCTATATAAAAAAAAATAAGGGGAATACTTCAAACCCAAATACATCAGTTTATAGGCCAACTCTTTGGTATTTTTTTTTTTTTTGAGAAAATTAAGTATAATCGACGAAAATTTGTATTTAAATTAAAATTTATTTTAATATTGTTCATGGAAAAGTTTTATGTATCGTTTAAAGCTGCTTAAGGGGTTACCATATGTAATACTAACTTTTTTAATTGCAGTAGAAAAACGATTTTTTTTTTGTGTTGTTAAATATGTTGAATAATTGTCCAAAAAAAAATCAATAAAAGGTAACATAATGAGCTATGGAATAATGAGTAATGGAGTTATGGAAGTGGTTTTTGGTTAAAAAATAAATAAAGTAAATAAAATAATTTAAAAATAGTTTTCGTTTAACAATGAATAGATATTGAAAGCTTTGAAAAAATCAGTGCAAAAACACATTTTTACTTATTTTTCTATATAACGACGCTTAAGTCTTTGACATTTAACATGTCGATGTACTTACAAAAGGAGCAAAGGAATTAAAAAACACAAATAAAAGACAAATACAACTATGTATATTGTTTATCTTATAAATACAGAGCTGTATTTTAGTTGTCTTTTTATTTATAATAAACATTTTCACGAATAGATGGCGCTTAGTTTTAATGCAAATAACTAAAAATTTAACTAAAATGTTGTAGGTTTTACAGTTTTTTTTTTGCTGTTTTTATTTTACTAATATTTAGCAAAAATAGTCTGCTAATTTTACAGCTTTTTTCTGCAAAATCAGTTTTAACAAATTCTTAGTAAATTTTTCTGCTATTTTCACAGACTTATTTGTATGAGTGTGCTTTATGCCCACTTAAAAAAAAAAAAAACTTATTTTTAAGTAACTTTTTCGGGGGGTTATTATGTAATTCGATTCGAAAAGAAATCCGATTCGAACAGAATTTTCATATTGAAAATAAAGTAATAAATAGTATTTTTTAACGGTTAAAAATTTTGAAAACATGTAGACAACGATCTAGTAAATATGAAAAATAGAAAAAAGTTGGACTTTTAAGCACGGATATCATCTTACAAGAGTTTTAAAATTTTCGAATTCGAAAAAAAAATTTCGAATCGAATTACATAATAACCCCCCAGAACATTCTGTTTTGTGGTTTCTAATATATTGAAGCTTAAAAAGAATAGTTAAAAATCCGGTTATTCGACAACAAAAAACCGGTTTATTCGTTATTTGAAAATTTAACAGTTTAAAAAAACCGAAACCGACAACGCACACAAAACCGGTTGACTGCGTATGACTAATGTGTATTACTAAATAATTACCCATTTCTCATTCGCAAACAAATTAAAATTTAAGACTTCATAGATTGCAGAACGAGTTCTTGATGTCTTGTATTGTATAAATTTTCAACATAAATGACTGTTTAACTGCAAAAAAAGTTAAAAAGCAGCAGCAGCTACTACTAGCAAAGTTCATATTATTGTCTTTATATAGTTGAAAAGTACATATTCAAATACACACATTATTATCATACATACAAAGTGTTGTGTGAAGGTACAAATGAAAAAAAAAATTATATATATATATGGTAAAAACAAAAGCCAAAACGGAAATGCACATAGTGACATTAAAAACGCAACATTTTTCCTATTGTTAAATTTCCGTTTAATGAAAATCCCTCCCCAACAAACGAACAAACACAGGCCTATAACTTCAGGCAAGTGTTTGTAAGAAGGAGAACAGTTAAATGAAAAAAAAAAACTTGGCAAATTATACAAATGTTTTATATGTATAAATATGGTAGTAATAATAGATTTTTATATAGAAATTATAGAAAGAAAAAACCCAATTTCTTGTTTTTTTATAAACATGTCATAGTTTTGTTTTATAATTTTTTTTGCTACTATGTGATTTATAAAGTATACGTTGGTTTTTTTTCCTAAACATCTAATGCGTTTTATATAGTTCTTTAAAATTATAGTTTTCCTTAATATCATCATTTTCGTATGCATGTTTGTTCAAGTCTTTACAATTGCATTTTCAAAATAAAAAAAATAACATATTGTGTTATGACCAACTTCCGTTTGGGGTTTTTTTTAAAATAACTTTCATAACAAAACGGATATGCATAATAAACTCTAAACTCTATGGAAAGTATTTTATAAATATATAAAAGGTAGGCCTAAATGGCGTCAGTTATTTTTGAAGTAATAGAAAACTATGTAGAATTGAAAATTTTGTAATTTAATAACTCTGAACTTTATGATACTTTAGCATTAGTTTTTTTTTTTTTTTTTTTTGTATAGTGCAGTTTATTAAAAATGTTAGGGATATTTTATTTTATTAAACTAGTAAATGGATAATACATTTTTAGCAAACTTCAACTTCTTTTTTTTATGATATAATCCAAAGAATTTAAAAAGTATTGCGGAAACGAACAAATATCTTTAATAACTCTTAAACTTAGAAGATTTTTACTATTTACTTGTAGTTTATAAAATTATTTAAGAAGCACTACGATCTTCTCTTTCAGTTTCTGGTAGTTTTATAAAAATTGCATATTTATTAAAAAAGTTATATGAAAAATTGAAATATAACTTAATAGTTAATATTAATCATACGTCTGGTATACCCTCAAACAAAAATAATAATAAAAAATCTTAAAGAATCTGGTATTTTTATGAGGTTCCCAGTAAAACTTTGGTAATGGGTGCGATAAAGTAATGCATTACCTTGTAATGTGTACTCCTTACCTGTATCATTATTTTCCAACAAGAAGTAATGAGTTACCGATAGTTGAACACTCATGGATTACCTTGTAATGAGACCTCATTACATTTTACATTACTTGAAAACGTAAAATAACGACTTACCGATCATCAATTACATAATCCATGAATTATAAACGAAAAATAATTATTAATATATATTTTTGAAAATCTACTTATAGACACATTACTTTGTGATTAATTGTTAAATACCAGAGACCCCAGGTTCGAATCCCAGCATGACCATGTTATTTATTCAATAAAAAAAAAGTTATTTATTTAATTAAAAAAAAATATCTGTAAAAAATTTTTATGCATTTTTTTTATGAAAATCTATTTATAGACACATTACTTTTTCCCACCATGTAACCATATAAGTAACCTGTTACTTTACCCCCTACAAGGTAATGAGTTACTTTGAGGCTCATCGCCTGTATAATTCATCAGTGAAGTAACGTGTAAAGTAATGCATGAAGCCCTATGGCGATAAATTACTTTACCCATGATTTGGTAATGTGTGGTTTCGCTGGGTTGCTAAGTTAACAACAACTGTTACTATGTAAGGCACCTTTATACTCTGAGCGGTACCTTCAATAATAATATTTCAATCCAAATAACTAAATTTTTACTCAATTTAATAGAAAATTCTCCTTTTTTTTGTTTAAAGCTAAAGACTGAGATCAAAATAATTATAACACCAAAAATTCGTTATAACTTTTTAATGCATTCATCAATTTTAACAAAAGCGGTTATTTATTGAAAAAAAATTGTATGCAAATTTGTATTTACTTATAAAAATAAAATGTTTGAGCTCGAGGCCTGGATTTTTCTTTAATTAAAATTATTTTTTATTAATTTCCAATATTTCGAAACTCCTCGAGTTTCATTCTCAGGGAGTATAATAGATTTTAAATAAAAACACAAAGTTCTAAAAATTAAAGTTGTTTATAACTCGTCATCAGTGCAATATATGATGACGAGTTATAAAATTAATTTTTAAAATTTTGTGTTTTTATTTAAAATCCATTATACTCCCTGAGGATGAAACTCGAAGAGTTTCGAAATATTGGAAATTAATAAAGAAGAATTTTAATTAAAGAAAAATGCAGGCCTCGAGCTTAAACATTTTATTTTTATAATTAAATTGGAAAGGTCGAATAAAATACAACTATACTTTGTATTTAATTGTAAAAATTCATGAAGTTTTAGTTTAAGATACAATTTATGGGCATTATCTAAAAAGGCCGCTTTTAGGAATTTTACTACGTATTCAATAGAAGTTTGGCTTGATGCAGGCGACTTTTGTTAAAACTTTTGGCCATTATTGTCAATACGAGTAGTGGTTATCATAACTGATTAACAAAGAGCCAAATATCTCTACTGGTCAAAGTACTATGAACCTATTCAGATTCGATTGCTTTTACTAAAACGGATATTTTTGTTTTGGGCCCAGGAATTCTGCGAATTGTTATAATGACACTAACCAAGATCATATAGTTAATTATGAACATATCATGATGTATTATGGAGTTATAGCAGTTTTCGCCTCTAACTCTCTTCGTCTCAAATTTTGATATTAATTGTATACATTATTAGATCTAAACTAATTTTCTTATATGTCTAAAAATGGTCCGCCAATAGAATCATTTTTAAAGAAATGTAAATTTGTTTGTGCTAAATTGTCATTGATATTTCCTATAACATGTAGATGGCTAAAATTTATATCTCATGCCTGTGAGGAGTCTACAGGAGAGTAGAATTTTTTTTAAGAAATTTTCAAAAAGCAGTTTGATCCGAATTTGTACCTCCTTAGACCATTTTTAGTACCTGTTTTGGGAAATTTGCAATTTATTTTTTACAAAACTCACCAAGAAACTAATTTTTTCTGCCTTTTTTTACCCTAGTACACTAAATATTTTATCATAATAGTCCAGACATGGGACAAATGAAAATTTTTTTAATATCCAAAATGAATTTTGTAGGGTAGGAATAGGACTTTTAGATACCGTAACGATATTTTTGAAAAAAAAAAATCTGAAAGTTTAAATGTACCCAAAAAACGTGTTTTTTGCACATTTAGGTTAGAATATCAGATTCGGATTCAGCACATCTAAAACCTTCGGAAAAGTGTAGTCTGATTCTTGGTTAGAAAACCTTGTCGGCCTGTGTAAATAATAATAATAATTTTAGACCCTTAAACTAAAAATTATGAAAAAGTCCAAAGTACAATGAAATGTCGACAAAATTAGTATCGTCTGACCAAAAAACAGTGATTTATCGGTTTTTAAGCACTATCGAAAAATTTTGGATAATTTCCGCAATAATGGCCAATTATGTTTTACCAACATTATCAATTTATTAAAAAAAAAAAACTAATTGTATACGAATTTTAGGAAGTAGATTGACATCTTATCTTAACATCCGTAATTTAATATTTTTACACTAGATTATTTACAAGAAAGAACCTGATTATTTATATAAAAAACTTAATCTTGCTCGGTCTAGTCGTACGTGCAATATTAATATACCTGATTTCAACTATTTATCGTCCTCAAGAATGTTCTTCGTTAGTACTGTGAAATTGTGGAATTATTTACCTAACTCACTTAAATCCGATCCCCGTGAATTGGTTTTCAAAGCGGAGGTTTTAAAGCTTTATAAGTAGCAATTATTTTCTTTTTTTTAAATTTCACTTTAATTGTTATTTTAACTTTTATTGTTATTGTATTTTTAGGTTTATAACATGTTATATATAATTTTATAAATTGATATTATAATGTTTGAGGTGCCCTAAGAGACTCTAAGTCTTATTTGTACCAAAAGAAAAGAATAAATAATTGATGTGAATTGATGTGAATTTTCAATAAAAGTGAGAATGTTCATAAATTGTAAAAATTTATTGCATTTTGTTAATCATAATTGCTCATAAATTCATACTTTGTAAATAGATTGTCTTGGAATATACCTTGTTTTCATTATCAAAATCTTGTTTTTTTTTAATTTTCACAAAAATCTCTTACATTTTCATTATATCTAAGCGAAATATAAAAATAACAGATATTTAAAATTTAAATTTTATTAAATCTGCAAAAATTTTAGTATAAACACTTCCTTTATAGTGCTTTTTAAATTCGTTGCATTATTTTTTAAAGCGTTTTTTTGAACGTTTGTTTAGCAATGTTTGGATATCATGAATTTTTTTTTGTTATAATATTATATTCGCGTGATTTTTGCAAGATTTCCACATACTAACTTTTGCATTTAAACAAATACTTAGGCTTTTTCCCAAAACGGGTTGAACATATTTTTGCAACAAAAGGTTAAAGTTAAGGAGGGGAAGGTAAGCCAATATGAACTACTTGTAACGAAATTAAATTTTTATAATTTTTATATTTGAATGTCTTGATTGAATAAGGACATCAAATATAAATTTAAAAGGTAATTTAATAGAAGTTTGATATAATTTTTTATTAAAAATAAAAATTATGTTTTTTTCGACCTTTAATTGTGCAATGAAAATGAAAATGAAAATTATTCAAGTTCGAGGCCATACTCTATATTTCTTTATTAGGATATTGTCCTAACAAATAATCTATAGAGTTTTTTGTTTTCAAATTTATTATTTGACCCCTTCAGGAATGTGTTGATAGATCTATTTCGGGAATTTTCTAGGTTCCCATCATCAGAACACGTTTTGAAAGCGGTAACAATCCCATGCCAAACATCAAACATTCATATAAACTAGTTTACTCACTACATGAGAACTTATATATGAGCTTGAAGTTAAGGATTATAACCATTGATCAAAAAATAAATTGAAAACTTGTTTGTCATGTGCAAGGTCCACCTCTGGTGGATATTCAATACACGTTTTTTTGTTTTTCTCTCCTTTTTATATTTTGTTTAGTTTATAAACAACACAGGGGGAGTAACCTAGACGGTAGTACAAGTTTGATATAATTTTTATTAATTAATTTTTTCGACCTTTAATTGTGCAATGATAATGAAAATTAGGCGGTATGAAACAAGACCCCCATGAAATAAGGCCACAAAAATTTCGATAAAAATAAATTGGGACTTTATTTCATTTTTTTTTTGGGACTTTATTTCATAATGAAATAAGGCCCCAATATGAGAAATGAAATAAGTCCCCAATTAATATTTTTGGGGTGTTATTTAATTTTCTTAAAAAGCACAATTTTTAAGTAATATAAGCAAATAACCGTTATAATTACTGCATGAATTATCAAGTTATTAATGTAAATAGTTATTTGCTATTAGTAAGTGAGATTATACCGTGTAGTAATTTTGAAGTTTCTTTTATGTCGCACGCAGAAAAAAACTTTATTTCGCGAAGCCGCCTGCCGAAGGCCGCCACCCAGAAGAACTTGTTTTTCAAATCAGATGTCGAATCCGTTGAAATCTTATATTTTTAAGACATCAAGTAATTTGTAAAAACAAGTTTTTCTGTGTGGCGCTCTTAGGGGGTTTTTCCTCCGTAGAACGAGGCAGGCGACTTCGCGAAATAAAGTTTTTTCGCGCAATTTTTTTTCAGCCTTTTTACTATGTATTAATTAGGAATAAAGAAATATTTCAAAGTAATATATAATTTTGTTTTTTTTTTATTGGGGCCTTATTTCATTTTCAAAATGGGGCTTTACTGCATTACGAAATAAAGCCCCAAAAATTGGGGCGTTACTTCATTTTGTTTTGGGGTGTCGTTTCATTTGGTTGGGGGGTTTATTTCATTTTTTTTTGGGGATATTGTATATATTTCTTTATTAGGATATTGTCCTAACAAATAATCTATAGAGTTTTTTGTTTTCAAATTTATTATTTGACCCTTTCAGGAACGTGGTAATTTAATAGTTTTTTTTTTTTTTTTTTTTTTTGAATTCGATAGTAAACAGAAATATGTTTCTACTTATTTTTTTGTATTAACATTTAAAACCTATAGAAACTTTCTTGAGATCTGAAAATTTTTTTAATTCGCATAAATAAAAGCGACTGCTGAAGCTTGTATTCCTTCCTTGTTAGCTTGCCACATAAGATCATGAATATTTGCCAACTGTTGTTATTATGATGATTGTTACCAAAGGTTGAAATAAATGCAGTCTTCTTTCACAAAATTTTATTTTTTAAGTGTTTTTCGTATTTTTTTCATAACATATGTCGGCTTTATGGAATATTTTAAATTTTAAGACATTTTGAAAGTAAGATAACAAAGGTTAATAAATATATTTATCTCTAAATAGCTTTAAATTGTTTATTAAAAAAAAACTTCTATAAAGTTTTTTTTAGATTTAACGAGTTATTTACAAATAAATATCAAAATACAAACACACTAAGCGTATGTGTAATATTAATTTTTAGAAGTTTTAAATTTTTTTAAATTTCAATCAACTATTTTGAACTTTAGTGTCCGACCGAACAGTTCGGCCAAAAAACTATATTTTGTCGGTTTTTTGAAATCTATAGGCAATGATGACAAATTTTGGTATTGGAAACATGTTTGTTGAGCCGATTTAATTCGATTTTGTGTATAAAATTTGAAAGAAAAGCCGAAGTTGAGCTATAAAGTTAAAAGTTCGGTCGCCGAACTATTTTCAATGTGGCCGAACTTTCTGAGGCCGAACAGCGAATTCATTGTTTAACTACAGGTTTTTCTTCAAATTTGACACTCAAAATAGCATCTAATCAGCCAAATAAACATTTTTCCATCCGCCAAATTTGTCAATAATGCTTTAAAATACCGAATACAGACCAAATGCATTTTCTGGCCGAACTGTTCGGTCGGACACTATTGAACTTAATGCTTTAGTTATATAGTTAGTTGTATTTAAATAGTATTCAAAAAATTATTTTTTAATTTTTTATTACAGCTAAAATTAAAAATTTGTCTCTAAAGAGGCTTAAACATTTTTTATAAAACTGCACTTAAATTTGAAAGTTTAAAAATAGACAATTTATAACTTTCAATAAATTTTTTAATTTTAATTAAACTTTCAACAAATGTATATTTTTTTATCCATTTTCATTTATTTCTACACTCAAAAAAAAAAGTTTGTAAAGTCAGCAAAAAATTTTGCTGAGTCAGCAAAATTTTAGTCAGGAGGGTGCTTGCAAAAAAATTGCTAATGTCAGCAAAATCTTTTGCTGAAAATCAGCGAGCTGATTTTTTGCAATACGAAAAAGGAACCATAAAAATCGTCCTAAGATGTGTGTCTTTGTCTTTCGCTTTACTCAGTCTACATGTCTGTATATGTTTGTTTGCAATTTGACCACACTAGATTATTAATCTATAAACATTTAATTTAGAAATACATATTAAATTTAAATATTTTTTTTTTGTCTTTTATTTAATTAAAAGACAATTATTTTCACAAGCCGGTGACAACGCAAAATTTAAGTTGTTTTAATCCTCAATTTTTTTTTATGTATGAACAACAGATACAAAAGTCTTTCATGGTTGATTTTTTTATATGTCTTATTAGGGTTGTAATTTTTAGTATCATTTTCATCTTCTCTACTACATCTTGACATGCCGCGACATCTGCTTCATTCTGCGTATATCTTTCAATCTGGTTGTCGTCCACACTATTAATATGATTATCAGCACAATTTTTTTTAGCAAAATTAATTAGTAAAACATTAGTATATTAGTAAAGCATTAGTATAAAACAGTTAAGTGCTGAATAAGTATAACAAAAATTTTAGCTGAAAACACGATTTTAGCAAAAAAATTTGCTAAAAAATAGTATACCTGATTTACAAGACGTTTTACTAACTTTTGTACTAACTTATTTTTTTGAGTGTATAAGGATTATTTTTATTTTATGTTTTTTTTTTTTTAATTCATATCCTGTCCTTAATATATTATTTCCTCAATTTACTGCATGTTAAATTTTTAACTAGATATTTTTTTTTAGTTACATTTACATGCATTACAGTATTTTTCTTTATTTCTCTCTGCCTAATATTATTTGGCTTTTTTGGGGAAATTTCCAAGGAAATTCTATACTTTTTTTTTGTTGATTGTATTTTTTGCAGTTTATTCATATTTAAAGAGCATGTTAAGTGCTGAATGATTTGCTTGTTAGTTCTAATAATGTAAGGATATGTAAAACAAATTTTTGTTTTCCTTAACAAAAAAAAAAAAAAAACAAAAAATGTAAAATAAAACTGATATTAAATTGATATTAAGAAATTTTTGAAAAAAAAAATCATATATAACTACTTGTAATGGGTCAATTTTATAAGCCCTTAACAATGGTTATTTATTTTTCAATGAAATAGAAAACTAATTTTTAAACAGATACTTAACCCTGTCATGCTTTTTAAAAAATTTGCGATCAAACACATATTGAACCTTTTTAAAATCGAAAGTGCCAAATGCATTCAATAACTGAATCTGCAATACAAATGCAATTTTCAGATCATAAAAGTAGACAACTACAGCTTTCAGAAACTTTTTAAATTTTTGAAATAGTCCATATACTTAACAACATATAACACTTCAACGTTTACAACTTTTAGCAATTATTAAAGATTTTGAAATATGAAAAACGTGGAAAAACCACGAGTTTTTTAAATTTCAATAAGGTGTGCGTTCGAAGAAATGTTAACACAGAACAAATTTAATCAAAAGTTAAACACAAATCTTTATTCAAAAACATTTGCTATTTTTTTTTTTTTTGAGTTAACCGATTTATTTTTTTATGTGTTTAATATGTTTTTAAAATCTTTATATGGCAACCCTGACATTATTTTTAATAAATGTAGTAGTATTTTAATAAAAACTACACTCAAAAAAAAAAATTTGTAAAGTCAGCAAAAAATTTTGCTGAGTCAGCAAAATTTTAGTCAGGAGGGTGCTTGCAAAAATATTACTAATGTCAGCAAAAGTTTTTCTAACACTTAGTGGATTAGAAATAAAAAAGCCTTGCTAAAAATTAATAAATGTTTTGCTGAATTTTAGTAGACTGAAATAAACGCAAAAAATTTGTAGAAAAATTGTAATTTAGTTAATTTATTTTTGAGATTCTTTTAAAAATAATTTACAATAATTACGAAATATAAAAATTTTCAGTTCCCCACATTGACGACATGAATTAATTTAATATCTGAAAATATATAGAAATAAATATATATAACATAACAAACATTTTCTTTCAACTATTTACATCAATGGTTGTCTAAATGATGCTATCTTTTAAAGGACGCAACTGCCGAAGATAATTATAGAAACGAAACGAAAAAATAAACAAAAACAAACGAAACGAAAAAAACAACCTTTTTTTGCAATAAGAAAAAGGAACCATAAAAATCTACCTATGATGTGTGTCTTTGTCTTTCGCTTTACTCTGTCTACATGTCTGTATATGTTTGTTTGCAATTTGACCACACTAGATTATTAATCTATAAACATTTAGTTTAGAAATACATATTAAATTTAAATATTTTATTTTGTCTTTTATTTAATTAATAGACAATTATTTTCACAAGCCGGTGACAAAGCAAAATTTAAGTTGTTTTAATCCTCAATTTTGTTTTATGTATGAAAAAGAGATACAAAAATCTTCCATGGTTGATTTTTTTATATGTCTTATTAGAGTTGTACTTTTTAGTAAATTTTCCTCTTCTCTACTACATCTTGACATGCCGCGACATCTGCTTCATTCTGCGTATATCTTTCAATCTGGTTGTCGTCCACACTATTAATGTTCTTATCAGCACAATTTTTTTTTAGCAAAATTAATTAGTAAAACTTTAGTATATTAGTAAAGCATTAGTATAAAACAGTTAAGTGCTGAATAAGTATAACAAAAATTTTAGCTGAAAACACGATTTTAGCAAAAAATTTGCTAAAAAAATAGTATACCTGATTTACAAGACGTTTTACTAACTTTTCTACTAACTTATTTTTTTTGAGTGTAGCATTTATTTACGTTTTAAGTAAATTTTGGCATATTTTCGACTTTGTGTTTTTGAAAAATTCATGGTCCGATCGGTCAGATTTAAAAAAATGATATACAATCGTTTAACTTATTTTTAGCACAGAAATAAAGCTGCATATTTTTTTTTTCTTATCAATGTATAAATTAAAAATATAAAAGTATTTTTTTTTTAATTTTTAAATAATTTTTAAAAAAGGTTTCATTAAAAATGTGAATAATTTTTTTAAATAATTGTTGGACAACTCTGTATAACAATTTTTAACAGCTTTTTTATTTGCGATTGTAGACAAGATGTTAAAATATTTAATATTTGTCGTACCACCAAATTGTTTGTAACCATTAAAAAAAATTAAAATTCAGCTGTTTAAAAGTACTGGGTTGAAACTGAAACAGGGTGTCCATAATGAGATAATTAATATCACTCATACGCCTAGTGTGTTTATAATTGAAGATTACATAGCTAAAGAACTAATAAAGCTAGAAAGCTAAAATATGGTAGAAAAAATAATTAAAAACTTTTATTTTATGTAAAAAATTTTAAATTTGTTTCTCTTGATTTAAGTAAAACTATGATTTTGTTCATTTAGTCATGCTTTTTATGTATATTTTTCAATTTTCTTTAATATTTAAGATAAATTAAAACTTTTTATCTCCAATATAAGTTTTATATTTTCCTATTCTCCAAAAGAACATCAATGGTCATAAGTTGATACGTCGTAACTTAGAGTTTAATTTTATGCAGACTTAAGCGTGACACACTACTTTTTCAATACACGGAAATACTTTTTTATTCTTATCTCAGGTGGTAATTTTAACGTCAGTGATAAACTCCCAACTTATGATTATCGAATGTAATAGAAATTGGCAATTGAAAAAAAAACCATATAAATATCATAAATGCACTCAATATGAGTAGTATCCTTTTATAACAACAACATCCAATACACACAAACCTACACTCATGCAAATAAGTCTGTGAAAATAGCAGAAAAAGTGACAAAAAATTAGTTAAAAATGACGTTGCTGAATCTTTTTGCTAAATATTAGTAAAATAAAAACAGCAAACAAAAACTGTAAAATCTACTAAATGTTAGTTAAATTTTTAGTTGTTTGCATGAAAACACTCAAAATAGTTTGTAGTTTAAATTAACTGAAAATGTAATTTAACATAAATGATAAATCACTTGAAATCTGGTCTACTTACTTTTCATTTTCAAATCAAATGTTTCTTGTTATTTAATTTTAAATATTGTCTAAATAACTAACAAATCCGTACTAATAAATGAATGACTTGTAAGTTAAAAATAAATGTTCAAATTTTAATCCGCATTACAAAAGTAGAGGAGTGTACAATTCCAATGCATTTGAAATGATAATGACGCGATATATATTAAAGAAACAACAAATGTTGAAACTAACGCACTTTTTGCATATTTTTGGAGAAAATAAAACCGCCAAGTTTAAGTGGCTCCGTACACAGAAAAAACTAAATACTGGTTTCAATTAAAAAATTTATTGAATCAATTAATAATTTAATTGATTTTGCACCTATCACGTCAATGATACTATCAATTAAACCTTTTATTAAAATTAAGAAGGAAAAAAAAAGTTATAAATAACTTCTACAAAAAAAAAAAAAAAAATATATGATACTCACAAAAAAAGTGTGTGATCTATACGTTGGTATGTGTGTTTTTTGCAATGCTGAGTCTGTTTGTGTGTGTGCTTGTTTTGTTTGTTAACTTCAAATGTATTTGGTATTTTATACGGAAAATTTTCTACTTATGCATACAGTGTATAAAAAATAATATGATAATTGCGTCTAAAATAAAATATGTATTTATATACACAGTGCAACACGAAAAAAAATAACCATATACGGACACCACTACGTGATAAAAGACTAAAAAAAAAGACCCGTGTCTCCCAATTTTTCCCAAAGTCATCTCCTTTTTTGTTTATGGGCCGCCAAAGATTTGGGGCCTCGGTATCATTTTCGCAAAAAAGTGATCATTTTCTCAGGCTCATATCTTGCAAACCGTTCAGAATTTCGATTTACTCTCTATGGCAAAGTTGTAGCTAGGTAAATTTTTGTAGTTGATTGTTTCCTTGAATTTTGAACGGTTTGCTACCTATGGACCTGAACACGGGGAAAAAGGTAAAAAAATCGAATTTTTTTAAGTTTTTTGCGATTTTGATCTGGAAGGTGAAGTTTTTTTGATTTTATATGTTCGCAATTTTTGTTCTTTATGACAAGAGCTACAACTTTGACATAGAGAGTAAATCGAAATTCAGAACGGTTTGCAAGATATGAGCCTGAGAAAATGATCACTTTTTTGCGAAAATGATACCGAGGCCCCAAATCTTTGGCGGCCCATAAACAAAAGAGAATATGACTTTGGGAAAAATTGGGAGACACGGGGCTTTTTTTTTAGTCTTTTATCACGTAGTGGTGTCCGTATATGGTTATTTTGCCATGACTTAAAAAATTACACACAGTGATTAGATTAGATTAGATTATATGGCACTATGCACCGCGACCAACTTAGGTCTTTTGTGCTGCCTAAAGTTACCCTAAAGATTCAAGCTACCTATAAAGCCAATAATCCTATTAGGCAAAATCTTCATAATGTCCGAAGGGGAGACAAAGCGATTGCCAAGAAACACACAGTGATATTTAAAAGTCAATTAAAATATTAATTGATTCAATTAAATATTTGTTTAGAAACAAATTAAATTTAAATCAAATCTTTAATATTTTAGGTTGATAACTTTTTCTGTGTAGAGTTTTTGCGTGCAAAATATTATTTAAATCTGAAGACCCAAGTTCAGATTTTGACCAATCTATCGTGGAATGGGCGATATATTGATAACTTTTCTAAATGAAATAAAATAAAAACACAGTTTACATCTCTAAAAGTACGTGCAGTCAATGTTAAAATCGTTTTTACCAATATCAAACAAAATAATGGCAAGACTTTAACCAACACTCACACACACAACAAAAGTAGTTATACAGGGTGTCTGATTGCTATATTAAGAAAATAAAATACATTTTTTTTAGTTCATATTAATATTTTTTCTTTTTGCATTTGCAAAAAACAATACATTTTTATTAAGTATTTTTAATGGCTTTTTAAAATAATTGACTTTAAATGCAAATTTCTAACAAATTTCCAAGATATGAATTATGTTATTGACCATAGACCCAATTACCAATGACTATTATTTGTGACGTTACCCAGAACAATAACATTTCAAAATAGAGAAACATGAACATGGTCGACCTTAATATTCAGTACACCATTTTATTCATTTAATCTTAGCAAATGTCCTTAGAATTTCATTCAATTTTGTAGCTTCGTAAATATTATTGTTCTAAATTTTGTCAAAATGATCTAGGGCAACCGAAAAAAAGACACTTTGTAGCATTGTCGTTTCGGTTTCATATGACATTTATAAATCATGAGATGAATAAATATAATGAGTTCCATCCTCGAAACGATAATGATTCAGGTATTATTTCATTGTCGTGTGTCGTAAAAAAGATACATAATTGATACCCAGGTAAATTACAGAGAAAATTCTAAGCTTATTGGTAAGTCTGCTGCTTTCAGTTTGCTTGTTATTTGATTTGTATAAGGATATGAATGAAAAATCCTTAAGCAGAACTATCTGTAGTGACTGTCTGGTGATACACTTTTCGGCAAAAACTCTATAATTGACTTGTATAGCAGTAACTACACTCAGACAAAAAAGTTAGTAGAAAAATCTCTAAAAGATTTTCAATTCCACTTTACTATTTTTGTACTAATTTTTAGTACAATATATTTTTTTAGTAACAATGTTTGCTATTCTCATTTTTAAACTTACTGAATATTTTACAAACTTTTGTTGCTGATTTCAGCAAAACATTTGACTAATTTTTCAAAACCAAGTGCTAAAATTAACAAAAAGTTTTGCTAATTTAAAAAAGTTTTAAAATTAAGAAAATTTTATTTGGAATAATTAAAACCTATACATACTTGCAAAACAAATTGGCCAAATATAATACAATTATTTCATAGATCTTCATAATTTCCTTGTGAAACAGTAAAATTGATAAACCTTAAATCTGCACCTTGGAATATTGGCAATAGGATTAACGATTCCCTAAGAATACACAACAAGATAAACGCACGTACTGGTGGAATTTAGACGACTTTAATAAAAATACAATCAATACCACTTTCTGCACACAGACGGTTTGAAAGACAAAAGTAACGTTGGCTTTTGGTATTACGAAGTATAATTCTGTAATTTCCACTTTTCCTGAGTACCAATATACTCATCATCGTTTTCGGCTTAAATAATTGCTATACACACAGCTATAAACCTAATACTTAATGAGAACAGAATACATGTTAAATATACAGACTCATTATCCTCAATTGTTGCAATCCAAAATATCAACAACTAAAATTACTACCCTTTTAGTATTAGTATCAAATATACTCCGTATGTGGATTTCAGGCCATGTCAACATTAGCGATAATGAGGTAGCTGACAGAGTTCCAAAGGCATCTCTCATATCCTCCCTTCTACTAATGAAGCCCAACTTTAACTATAGTGATATAAAATCATATATAATCCCATTAATTCAGAATGAACGTACAAATCGCTGGCACGCCACATCACATTGGTACAAGATGTTTAATCCTGAGAGGAAATCGATAAGTAATTATGCTGCAAATACAAACCCAAATAAAATATCTATATTAAACTCTACCAAGTAAACAAGACTACGACTTGGACACACCAAGATCGGTCATCAACACTATATGGACAAGAATTTACCCCCCTCTACTTGCTCCCTTTGTAACAGCAATAAAACGTAAATGGAACATATTCTTGATACATGTACATTTTTCGAACCATTAAGGACACAAATTTTTGAACGATAGTCTACGAAAATTTGGGACAACTGAATCGGTAACGATTATTTTGGAGTTCCTGAAAAGGACTAATCTCATGAATCAAATCTAAACATTTCGAATAATACTTCATACTCTACTGGGACTTAGACCTTAGATGCTATATGTCCCTCGCTCCTTAGATGTCCCTCTCTCCTTATGTTATCTTTTAATTTGTAATTGTAAGCTAACTTTGTAATAAATAAATACGATTATTTTGGAATTCCTGAAAAGGGCTAATCTCATGAATCAAATCTAAACATTTCGAATAATACTTCATACTCTACTGCGACTTAGACCTTAGATGCTATATGTCCCTCGCTCCTTAGATGTCCCTCTCTCCTTATGTTATCTTATAATTTGTAATTGTAAGCTAATTTTGTAATAAATAAATAAAATAATTTACCTAAACAAAATCTACACCATTTTAAAGGTCTCTAAATGAAATCTTCATTTGAGTTTATAGAACGATCTATATAATTCAATGTTTAAAGATGATTTTATGTAAATGTTGACCGCGGCTATGGTTCATACGCCTCAAATGGTTCCAATTTTGGCATACTCTCTCAAACATATCGGCCGGTATCTCACGAATAAATTATTCAATATTGGCTTCCAGTTCGTCAACCATTGCGGGCTTGTCCCTATAGACATGAACCTAAACAAAGCCCCACAAAAATAGTCTAAAGGCTTTAAATCGCACGATCTAGGCTGCCAATTGACCGACCCCAAACGTGAAATAAACTGTTCACCGAAGTCGCCTCTCAATTGGGCCATTGTTTCGCGTGCTGTGTGGCACCGTCTTATTGAAACCACATGTCACCCAAGTCCAGCTCTTCCATTTTGGGCAACAAAAATGGTAATCATCGCACGGTAGCGCTCGCCATTCACAATAACGTTCCTGCCTTCGTTGTTCCGTTGTGGTAGGTCATGTAGCTTCAATTCTTGCACCAGCTGTATTTTTAAAGGTTTTACACCCAAATCCTTCTGCAAAATTTTCCACGTAGTGAAGTTACTGAGGCCCGATTGCTGCGAACGGCGACGAATCGATAATTCACTGGCGGATACAGTTGCGATATTTTCCTCTGTCCGCACTCTACGTATGCGTGTTGATGGTTTAATGTCCAATAATGTAAATTTGGTGCGAAATTAAGTCACAAGACAAACTGACCATAAATTGGAAGAAGTGCACGATGCACTTTCTTAACCGAGCATGAATTTTGATAATGAAATTCAATATTCTGCAAGTGTTGTTCATGGTTAAATTATAGACCAAACTGAATATGTTTAACAGTAACATATTACACGAAAACAGCTGAGCTGCCAAAAACAGTGTTGACAAAAAGAAAGTTGCTAAAAAATTACCATTTAAATTGCATTTTACAACAATTCTACTTAAATTTAGTAGTGGCTGCTAATTTTTTGTACTAATTTGACTAAAATTTAGTAATTTTTTTTTTTGCTGATTTTAGCAAATTGGTTAAATAGTTAAATTTCCCGTAGCCATTAGAGACTTTTTTTCTTAGTGTACTGCAGCAATAGTTTCCTTAGTTAGAACTGAGGAATCTCGATAATAAGGCCTCCTAATGACTGTCTCAAGATTGTCAAAATTGTTAACGACCTCGATCTACTCCGTGAAGTGTCACTAAACTGCGTTTAGGCGAAAACGGTAGCCTCCAAAGCATGATAGTAGCGCACAATCAAAACTCTTGTTTCATTGCCCTAATTGTCCATTTTCGTTAAATTAAAAGACCACTCTTTGAAATAAAAAAAAAATTAAACCGATTGATTAAACAGAAAACAGATATATCATCAGCCACCCTGTATAGAAACAAAATGCAACAGGATTCATTCAATATAAGTGTGTGTGTGTTCCTTGAAATAAAAAAAAAAAAAAAAAAAAAAAAAGAATATTCAATAAAATAACTTTGTATCAATGCATGAGCTGAGCTGGAATTGAATGGTATAGAGCAACAGCTGCACTTACAAAATCTACAATTGACTACACCAGTGTGTTGTCTATGTTGATTGTTAAGGAGCATAGTCAAGTTATTCAACAAAATGAAACATGAAAGTAAATTGAACACGCTCGAAAGGTGAAGGATATACAATAAATACATTTTTTACAGAAAAAAAAAAAAAAAAAAACTAGATAATTTTCCCATAAGGAGGCAAAATAAAATAATGACAATTGTTGTTTTAATATTCGTATAGAAAAAAACTTATGGCTGCAATTCAGAAAAGACTTTGAATCACTTGTCCTTATAATTTTGTAATTCACGAACAAAATATTTTGATCACTTACACTGTCAAATTTATAACTTTATTTTTCTAGATGTTGAATTAAAAATTCTGCATTTAAATATAGGGTGACTCAAAATGACCGAAGGGGTTTGAGTTTATTATAAATTTTTATTTAAGACATAATTATAAAATTTTTTTTTTTAATTAAGTATATTAATGGAGAATATTTTTAATTTAATTATGAAAAATTATATCTCGCAAGTGGTGGCCATTTTCTGCTTCGCATATTCGTGCTCTTTTCAAAACATTTTCCATAACCTTTCTCAAAACTGCAAGTGTTATGTTGTTGATTTCATCGAGTATATTGTTTTTTAATTGCTGCATATTTTTAGGCTTATTAATATAGACGTTTTCTTTCAAATAACCCCAAAGAAACAGTCTGGAGCGACTAAGCCCGGTAAACGCGGAGGCCAATTAAAATCGCTTGTACGCGAAGTAATTCGTTCACCAAAGATGTCGCGTAAAAGAGCCATTATGTCCCTCGCAGTGTGCGATGTGGCTCCAACCTGTTGGAACCATACTTGTGGATGGTTTTCCACGGCTGGCCTTAAAAATGTTTCCAACATTTTCCGATATCGAACACCAGTGATGCAAACGGCGACACCGTGTTCATTTTCAAAAAAAATATGGGCCAATTATCCTTTTCGACGAAACCCCGCACCAAACAGCACACTTAAGTGGGTGTAATTGTTGCTGTTGAACTACTCCTGGATTTTCCGTATCCCACACCCTGCAGTTGGCCTATAATTGGAAATGGGCTTCGTCGCTCATAATTAAATTATGAATAAAATCATAATTTTCTTCTGCTTTTTGCCGGAAATAAATTGCATATTCAAGTCTTTGCTGGTAATCTGTCGGTTTCAATTCTTGGACAAGCTGAATTTTGTATGGAAACATTCTTATCGTATGCAAGATCCTCTGCAGCGACCCTCGTGAGAGGCTAAGTTGTGTCGAACGTCTCCTGGTTGATGTTTCTTCATCTTTCCGAATACTCTCCTGTACCTGTTCAATATTGTCATCCGTGTGCACCATTCGTCGTCTGCCGGCACCAGGAAGGTTCCTTACTGACCCTTGTTGTCGAAAATTTGCAACCAGACGGTTTATTGTTGACTCTGAGGGTCCAACCCGCGCATTAAAATAACGGCGATATGCACGCTGAGTCAAAACAATGGACCGCTGATTTGAGAAATTAAGTTCAACGATTTGGGCACGTTGTTCAATTGTGTACTGCTTCATTTTAAATTCCCCAAGTCTTATTTACAAAATACTGAAAAATACCGAACTAACCAACATCTCACACACAATTTATAGATCAACAATGAAAATTCACTAAAAAAAAAAAGAATGAGTGTATTTTCTAAAAATCATAAATACATTGTAAATTTTCAATTTTTTCTGAATCAGACTGCGCAGTTTCTGGTATTGAACCTTCGTCAGTGACCCTGTTTTTTTTTTTTTTTTTTTGAATAATGTAATATTTGTTATGTTTTTATTTGTTCGATTGCGTCTATATGAAATTTTCTGTGCAATCACTGACCGTGGTATAGATAAACTGATTTCTAATGCCACATGCACTAGCAATACACGTTAGACAGAGCGCTTTAGCCCACTGATCTATCGACAGGTCGAGTTTTGTTGTGATTAAAACTAGTTTTATTCAATACACGGTGTTTTTGTTCTTGCATACATAATCTCAGAAGTACAACTAAAACAACACAACAGTTCTATTTTTAGAAACTTACCTCACTCTAATGCCCACTGTTTTCTCATATGTTGTAAGTGATTTTTCACTAAAGTAACGAACTCCAAACACAAAATTTTTTTAATTTTTTCCTAAAACATGTGTCAAATAATTTTGAAATAAAATTAAAAATTTCAAAGCAAACTTAAATTGTGATGTCAAAAATCGTTTAAAATGGAATGACTTATATGTATCTTTAAAGTTTTTCTACCACTCTGGATCTATGGGGCTAGCTCGACCCATGAAATACATTTGTATGCAAAGTAATTTCGTTATCTTAATCAAGAGAGAATAGTTTTTCTGAATTAATTTTCAGATATTTTTGAAATTTTTATGAAAAGTAATTTAGTTGTCCTAATCAAGATCGTTGAAGTTTTTCGTTCACTGTGGTTCTATGGGGCGAGCTAGGACCATGAAATAAATTATTATGAGTGTTCTTAATCAAGACGGTAAGCCGTTTGTCTGAATTAATTTTCAGATATTTTTAAAATTTCTTTGAAAATTGCAAATTGTATCTTTAAAGTTTTTCGCTCACTGTGTTTCTATATGGCGGGCTGGGTTCATGAAATATATTTTTATGCAAAGTAATTAAGTTGTCTTAATCAAGACAGTAATCCAATTGTCTGAATTAATTTTCAGGTATTTTTGAAATTTCGTTGAAAATCACCGTATTTGTATCTTTGAAGTTTTTCGCCCACTGTAGTTCTATGGGGCGAGCTCGGTTTTCATGGAATACAATACTTTTTAATGAAGAGCACTTTAGTTGTCTTAATCAATACAGTAAGGAAAAATGTCTGAATTATTTTCAAAAATTTTTTAAATTTCTTTGAAAATCACCGTATATGTATCTTTGAAGTTCTTGGCCCACTGTGGTTCTATGCGGCGAGCTCGGTTCGTGAAATATTTTTTTTTTTTTGAAAATTAATTTCGTTGTCTTAGATAAGACAGTAAGTCGTTTGTCTGAATTGATTTTCAAACATTTTTTAAATTTCTTTGAAAATCACCGTATATTTATCTTTGAAGTTTTTGGTCCGCTGTAGTTCTATGGGGCGACCTCGGTCCATGAAATAAATTTTTTGCTGTCAAACTTTTTCAAACTTCAACGTCTCCAAAATGCTACTAAATAGAAATGTAGACAGGCAACCATGGTTAAATGGGACCTTCTTGAGGAACCAACCGGGGATCCACTTTTACACGGATGGATCAAAACTGGATGGGAAAACGGGTCTGGGCTTCTGTAACGCTGACTTCAATGTACGCAAATGCTTCCGTCTTCCTGACCATAACACCGTACTACAGGCGGAGGTCAGCGCGATTGCGGAGTGCATTAAGCAGGTGAATATCATGGGCTTGACCGGTGATATTGTGATTTTCACGGATAGCCAAGCGGCTATCCGTGCTTTATCTACGGACTCTGTGGGATCAATGACGATACTCAGGTGTAAAGGGGAAATTAACGATTTCTCTTCACGGGAACGCATTGAGATTATATGGGTGCCGGGACACTGTGGTATAGCGGGGAACGAAGTGGCTAATGATTTGGCTAGGGAAGGATCTTCCCTGGAATTAGTCACTTTGGAGAACGCTAAACCTTTTCGAGCTCTCAAGGCGGAGCTGGTGGACTGGGCTGACACCATGCATAGGACCATCTGGGAAAATGCGGGTGTTGGCAGGACTACAAATATTCTCTGGGGCAACCCGGACAAGGACAAGACGAGGGAAATTCTGAATCTCAGTAGGAAGGAACTGAGTCTTTTGATGGAAATCCTCTCGGGACACCCGACACTTATGGCCCATCTCCACAGTATTGGTAGGGCGGACTCGGAAGTGTGCAGGGCCTGTGGGAGGACGAGGAGACCTTGGAACACTATCTCTGTGAATGCCCGGCATTTGCCGGGATCCGGGTCGAAATACTATCCAGTGACCCAATATCCACATTGGGCGATCTTAGGGGCATAGGATGGAAGAAGTTGAGGAGTTTCGTCAGTGCGACGGAGTTCCTGGGATAGTAAGGTGACATAGGACATAGAACCGATTGTTTAGAGCGCACAACAAGCCGACATTCTGGCTTAAGTGTAAGTCCTCAGGGACTTGAGTCGGTTTAGGGAAGTATTTCCCTTCTCCGAATCCTCTTTTCGACCTAACCTAAATAGAAATGTAGAGCTATGAAACGTTCACAGTTAAAGTTTAAAAAAATGACTATATTTAAAAAAAACGAAAATTGGTAAAAATCGTCCAATTAAAATAACCTGTTAAAAATTGACATATATGGATCCATACATGAACACACATGCTTCATACATATCCACATGCATACATACATGATTCATGTGTTCATAAACCATTCTTATACATTCATATGTGTGCATAAACGAAAATTAAGGTAATATTTACATATATGTATAATCATACATGTCTATACATTTCCATACATGGGCATATGAGTACATGAACTATTATGAAACCTATATGGTGGTATATGGATATGTATCGAATCACTTCATATATGAGCATGAATGAGTTCATACATGCTCTTAAATGGATTCATATATGTTGATTTTTAACCGAGAAAGCAAAAATTTTAAAAAATCACCAAAATTTACAAAATCGTTGAAGTTGACAAACAATCCCTAAAACTATTAAAAAAAAAAATACGCATCGCAAAAAAATTGGAAGAAATCGCCAAAATTTAAAGAAAATTAGCTAAAATTTAAAAAAATCGCTAAAATTGGAAAAAAAAATTCAAAAAATCAAATACAAAACGCCAAAATTTAAAAAAATTAAGATAAAATTGAAAAAAATGCCAAAATTAAACAAAACAAATTGCCAAAATCGCTTAAATTGGAAGAAAAAAATTATAACATTAAAAAAAAAAAATTACAAAATCACCAAAATTGAATAAAATGCCAAAACTAAAAAAAAAATGTAAAAAAATAGGAAAGAAATCGCCAAAATTAAAAAAATATTTTTAAAATTGGAAGAAAAGTCTTAAATTAAAAAGAAAAACGCTAAAAATTTAAAAAAAATCGCTATAATTAAAAAAAATCATCAAAATTTACAAAACGCTTGAAAAAATGCCTTAGCTAAAAACATAAAAAAAAAAATTAAAAAGCCCCAAAATTTAAAATAGCTAAAATTTGGAGAAAAAAATGCCAAAATTAAAAAAAAAATATACAAAATCGAAATTAAAACAAAATTCTAAAATTTAAAAAAAATTCGCAAAAATTTTAAAAATATAGTCAAAATTTACAAAATCTCCGAAATTTAAAAATAAAATGGTCAAAACTGAAAAAAAAAAATTGGAAAGAAATCGCTAATATTAAAATTAGCTAAAATTTAAAAAATCAAGGAAAACTACCAAAGATTGCGGGTTCGATTCCCAGCGACGGCAACATCAATTTAAAAACTAGTTTGTATGAGTTTTCTATCACCCATACATATCACAGCGCCCTCCTTCGTTGTTCACATAATACTTAAAACATCAAAAAGCTTCAACAAAATTTGTCTAAATCAAATTTAAAAAATCGTCAACATTTACAAAATCGCCGAAATTGAAAAAAAAAATGCTAAAACTGAAAAAAGAAAAAAAAAAAATTGTAAAATCGCCAAAAATTTAAAAAAAAATTTAGCTATAAATTAAAAAAATCACTAGAATTGGAAAAATTTTAAAATAACAAAAAAAAAATTTAGCTAAAAATTAAAAAAATCACTAAATTGAAAAAAAATTGCTAAAATTTAAAAAATGTTTTTTGTTTTGTTTATTTTATTTAAATATTTTTTTTACTACATATAAGGATCAATATCTTTAGATTGTCTGGATGCCTCTGATTCAGCACCAACTGCACATGCCATTAAAGCATTAACACTTTGTTCCTCTCCAGCTTTATAGATATAACCATTGGCCTTGTCTATATGATTACGCAGACGTAACATACTTTCCGTATTACGAGAATCCAACAATTGAAACGATACTAAAGCGTAATCCTCAACCATAGAACAAATGGCAACATTAAGTTTCTTATACTTTTTCAAAGAAGGCGTATCATCTAAAGCCTCTAGCAAATATTTAAGATCCAGAACATCTGTATAGAAGTCTAAATTAAAATGTAATTTATCTTCATGTTTTCTTAATAAATCTGCTTTAGATAAAACATTGACATGTGGCAAACCCATACGTAACATCATATTTAAGGCCAATAGCAGAGTGGACACGAATTTTGCTGGCTCTGAACAATAATGAGAATCAATTAGATTAATTGTAACCAAATGATAACCTTCCTTTTCTAATCTTTCAAAGATTCTCGACATGGAAGCATGATGTGTGTATAGTTCTACTTGTCCCGGACAATCAAAGAAATAATAATTACAAGTGGCTGATTGTTTTCTTAGATTTGGCAGCAACCAATCTTCCATATGTTCCTCCAAAAATTCTGCACAATACATTAGCGCACCATTTGGACCCAAATGCATATTATCCATTACATCTTCTACAGTTATTAATTCCATAACATCTATGTTGGCTAAATATTCCATATTTTCATTTGCCGGATCGAGATTGACTATACCCACATTACGTCCTAATTCTTTGTAGAATTTAAAGGCATTTTGACAATATGTCGTCTTGCCACTGCCCGGAGGACCCACTATTAATTGTCCATATAGGGGATTGGTAAATTTTAACTTGGCTGGTTGTAACATTTTGTATAAACAGTTTTTTGATTAAATTTGCAAAAAAAGAAAAACTTTGTTGGAAATATAAAAGTAAACAAAAAGAATTTGGCCAAATGTCAACAGCTGTTTGTAATAGGAAGTGTTTGTAAAAGTATACAATTTAAATGGTGTTGCCAGACTGTATTTTTTTTTGTAAAGGGCAATTCACTATATCTACTTGTTCATTTTGATGAACAGTGAAAAAGCCCCAACTCTGACAACAATAACACCCTCTAGTGTATAATTTAATATCACTGCAGCCAACATTAGAAATCAACATTAGCCGTCGGCTTTTGGTTTGATCTTTACTTGTTCGTGAGCTCTCAACAGTGTAACAACAACCGTGCTTAAGGAAGTTATTTATTTTGTTTCTAAATTGTGGAAAACCAAAAGTTAAAACTTCTATATTAAAACTTAAAGTGAAATTTAAAACTTATATCTAAAGGTTAAAATTGTATATATTAAAACTTAATTCTAAACTAAAGTTGAAACTTAAAAACTAAAGCTTAAGCCTAAAGTGAAATACCTAAAATATAAAATTAAAACTTAAACCTAAACATTTAATAAAACCCTAAATCTAATGAAATTAAAACCCTAAATTGAACTTACTAGAATAAACTTAACCTCAAATACATTTGTAAAACTTTATATAAATAAAAACCCTTGTTATTATAACGTTTGCTAAAAATATATATTCCTTTTATTTACGTTGAAATTATATACACGGTAAAGTGCACTAACCTCAACTCTATACCCTAACCCCTCTAACCCGTAATTTCTTCATGGTCCAATCGAACCTTCAAGTGAGAGTGAAACAGTGACAATATTAAAAAATTAAAATTTCTCCTTAAAACTAAATAAAAAAATAAATACAAAAAGTTGGCGCTAAAACTTAAAAATAAAATAAATAGTACATAAATATCACAATAATATCACAGTTGGTTTCCCCTTATATTATAACCTAAAAAGTTAAAAGCGGACAATACAAATAAGAACAAGTTAAATTAAAATTTTAATTAAATGGAAGAAAAGAACAGTGCAAAGTGAAATAATAAATAAAGATTAAAAGCAGTGTTTAAAAAACATATTTTAGCTATTCACAAAAAAAAACAAAAAACTAAATTAAAAAATTGTTAAAAGAAATTTTAAATTAAAAACCCACCCCTAAAACATACAAAATCAATTTGTGTTAAAAAACAAAAAATATATATAAACAACAAAAAACAATACAGTCCACTAAAAAATAAATTGTGAAAAACCCCAGTTAAAATCAAGACTTAAGACGGTAAACACGTTAAAAAAAAACATTTTTACAAAAAATATTGTTAAAATTAAACAAAACCCTACCCTAAAGAAAAAATTATAAAGTTTTTTAAAATAATTTACAAAAAACAAAAAAAAGAAGCAGTGTTGCAGTGAAAAAAAAAAAAAATTTGTTTAACAAAAAATTGTAAAAAAAATTGTAATTGTAAAAAAAAATAACAATAAATAAAGTGTAAAACAAAACAAAAGCGAACAACACATAGTGACAAACAAGAATACAATTTAAAAACAGAATAAACTGTGGAAAAAGAGACAAAAATAAACAGTGAACAAGTGAAAACAAATTTTAAAACTATTTAAAATTAAAACACAAACAAATTATATTTTCAAAAACTAAATAAAAAAAAAAAATATAAAATCATAAACCCACCCCCGAAAAAATTTACAAAATTTTTTTAAGAATATTTATTAAATAATAAATAACATTAAATAAAACAAAGTTACAAATAAACGTCACAAACAACAATTACAGACCCTACTGCACTGCAACTTAAGCGGGAAGATGCTTCAAAGAAGAATCAACAAGAAATGATTACAAACACACACCTACACGTAAAGTATAATACCCTACCCTACCGGAGTCGGTAAGTTGAATTCTTTTCAAATTGTGTAAAATTCCACAGTGGGAATTTTTACACAATTTACCCTTTTTACACAGCGGTCAGCTCGAATTTAACTAAATATCTGCATTCAACCACCCACCCACCCTTTTCGTTGTTAGTTGGCAGATTTTTTAGTCTTTCGTCTGACGAACTGATATTGACGACTACAGTGTGTAGCGCATATCAGCTGTGTAAAAAATACCCAGTTAAAAATTGGTCATATATATGTTCTTTAATTTTTCGTGTATTTTTTGCCAATTTAGATTGTGGAACATTTATTAACCCTTTTTACTCAGAGTCAACCCGTGTTGTTCCACAATCAGCCTAAATAACCCTTTTAACACCGAACTCTGGTTTTGGTTATAAAATTAACCCATTCGTTGCCGCAGTGATAAAATTACCCCTTTTAACCTTGTTTTTTCCGCTTAGCAAAATTGTACCCCAATTTAACCCATTTTGTCCCGCAGTTGGAATTTTTTTATACAATTAACCCTTTTTGTACCGGTAATTTACTTTTAACCCACATTTTAGCAGCCTTTTAAGAAAACACCCAATTATTACTCAAAGTTAACCCTTTTTCACCCGCACCCTAAAAATGTGTCCTGAAAAGATGGCAGCCGATTTTATGCGATGCATTAACCAGGACTTTGCTTCATTTGATGATGAATGGCGAAGATCGGTACAGGGACCGCAAAAAGTGTACAGACTCAGATCCCAAGAGTGCCGACTGCAGAAATTGTGGGATAAAATACGTAATGACTACCAGAACCTGTTTGAAAATGTTGATATTGATGACCCAAGTGAATCTATATTGATAAATGGGGAAAATATTACACGGATGTATAGAGAAGCTAACAGGTATTGTAGACGTACAATGGTCTCAATCCTTGAGGAAATAGATGAACTTCGCTTATGCAGTTCACAAACCACCCAATTGGAAGAAAGTTCTCAAAATTTTAGTTACAAACGAAAACCCACCCTAATATCGAGCGAAGAAGAAAGCTCGCAACCCACCCTAATACTCACAGATACTTTAACCCAACTACCCGCAATACAACAAAATCAAAATGCTTACCCTAATACTTCAGAAATTTTATTAAGTGCTAAACGGATGTTGGAAAAATTAAATGCGTCCACAGAACCGAATGAGGCCGAAGCTCACAGGTCCACTACCCTAACCCTAACCCAAACCTCACCCACCCCACATATCAATTTTGAGGTAGTCCAAGATTTGGACGTTATTCAGATTTTAAAATCTGATGTTCAAAATGAAAATTTGAGCAATATTTTGTGTCAAGATACCCAGTTTAGTAGGATCTTGACAGGACCTTGTGCAAAACCCGAAAACCCTAACCCAACCTCCGTACAGATCACACACCCGATCATTACCCAAACTTTTAAAAGTTTTAAGTACGTTGAGGATATTTTGGCTAGCTCGCCCATCCATAGCGAAGCTAAATGTACCAAGTTACCCCATGATATCGTATTAATTACAGATCAGATTACCCAACCAGAATATATTTCTGGAATTCGTCAAATGATGAAGAATAAAATTTTTAATTTTAAAAATCCCAAATTGTACCAACACACTCCATTTATGGGGCGGGGATATCCTGCCGCTACATTTTCTAAAGGAGTTAGAAAACCGCGGCAGAAATCACCAAGTTGTCGTAGAGGTTTAGTTGTATCTACACGCAAATTACACAAAAGATATCTGGAGTTTATTCAGCTCACAAAATTATTATTAAAAATGCAATTTAGAGCAAGAGCAAAGGAACAAACAACCTTTATGAGAAGATTTACTAACCCTAAAACTCATGTAGAATTTATCGGATCACAGACTATCATTTGTGTAACTAAACCTTCTAACTTAAACACTTTTACCCACGGTCAATTTGGTGCTGGTACATTCTCATACCCAAGACGCAAGTGGAAGTATAAATTCCATTGGTTTAAATGGAGAAAAAAATGGCGCTGGATATTTGCAAATGAATCTAACTTTAACTCTACATACAACGCTAAGTTGTGGTCCTACCCACCCACAAGTCTAACACTTAGACGTATCCCCACTTGCGCATTACCCATTTTACACATACCCAAGAATCATTACCCTAGCTTAACACACGAATTCATCAACGGAAAGTTTCCCCAGAATTCTTTAGCCGATTCCGAACTATACACAAATTTACCCGGAGCAACAGAACACGCTGGTCATCATCACACCTTCAACTCAATGAGATCCAACTTAATCGCTGATAGCCCAATATAACACTCTTCGCTGCTTGGTTATGGAATCCATTTCCAACTACAATACCCCATTGACATAAGTATTTATAATACAGTCTCAACACCCTACTCTACCCTTTATTGCATATTTCGACATATAAAAATAATTGTCTTTTTGTTCACAGGTTGCCTGGCCCGGGAGGATGTTCATTTTGATGAACAGTGAAAAAGCCCCAACTCTGACAACAATAACACCCTCTAGTGTATAATTTAATATCACTGCAGCCAACATTAGAAATCAACATTAGCCGTCGGCTTTTGGTTTGATCTTTACTTGTTCGTGAGCTCTCAACAGTGTAACAACAACCGTGCTTAAGGAAGTTATTTATTTTGTTTCTAAATTGTGGAAAACCAAAAGTTAAAACTTCTATATTAAAACTTAAAGTGAAATTTAAAACTTATATCTAAAGGTTAAAATTGTATATATTAAAACTTAATTCTAAACTAAAGTTGAAACTTAAAAACTAAAGCTTAAGCCTAAAGTGAAATACCTAAAATATAAAATTAAAACTTAAACCTAAACATTTAATAAAACCCTAAATCTAATGAAATTAAAACCCTAAATTGAACTTACTAGAATAAACTTAACCTCAAATACATTTGTAAAACTTTATATAAATAAAAACCCTTGTTATTATAACGTTTGCTAAAAATATATATTCCTTTTATTTACGTTGAAATTATATACACGGTAAAGTGCACTAACCTCAACTCTATACCCTAACCCCTCTAACCCGTAATTTCTTCACTACTATATCCCATTATTTTTGATACGTATTATCAAATTATTGTAAATTTTTACTGGGAAATAGTAGAAATGAATGGGCAAATATATAGGGTGTGAATCAAGCCTAATTAAAGTCATGATCAATTATTTATTAATTTGAAAAAACTTAAAAAAGTTATTAAATTCTTGTAATGTTTTTATGTTCTCAAATCTAAAATTCTGATAATGAAGATTTGTGTAGTAGTTTACTGTCATTTTTTTAATGAAATTTAAACATAATAATTTTTTATTTAGTGATTTTTAACTGAATAATAGTTATGCCACCAAAGTATTGGCTCTATAGACCTCCTCCTACCCCCCTCAAGCGTTTGTCAAATAACCTGATTTTTGTTCCTTTTTTCTATTTAAATACCAATAATAATTCCCATAAATTTCGAATAAATTTAAATTTAGTCGAGAAATAAATTTGACTGAAAAAAAAAAATACAAAACATGTCCGAGAGCCCGTTTTTTTTGCTACATAAATATTTTTTTCTGTTGTCCTAGACCAGCGGTTACCACCAACTTTACCGTTACGGAACACTTGACGCACTTCTTTGTTTTTCAAGTATTTAGAAAAATTCAGAAGTAAAGAAAGAAACAATAAGTCAATTTTTTTAAACAAGATAAATATTACAAAAACCAAATTTTGTAAAGCCCAATTAAAATAAACTCCGCGAGACCAGAAAAATTAATTCGTTTTAAGCGAGGTTCTTATTTACTGGAGTAAAATTTCTTTTAAATTTTTTTTGTCCACAAAATACTAAAAAAAATTTATAAATTTTTTTTGTCCACAAAATACTAAAAAAATGTTATAAACTTTTTTTTAAATATTGTAAAATTCTTTCAAAACATACAAAAGTGTGATAAAAATTTATACACATTTTTTTACAGTTAAAAAAATTTCATTCATATAGAAATTTCATTTTTTAGATATACGATTTTAGACTATGACTGTCTTAAGACTATTTTAAATACTGAAAGTCACAAATTTTTATGGAAAACAACAATAGCCGGATTCATGTTGTACTGTATACAGTGTAAAAATCGTATTTTTTATACTATTAGTGTCAAATGTTTTGCCAACCCTGGAACATTTATTTTACAATTTGTTTTGTTTTTATTTTTATGTTTCAAACTCAAACTTCAAGCTCAAACTCGACTTCTTTTAATTTTTTCGCGTGTTGTTTAAATTGCGAAACAAAAATTACGCTCTTAAAATCTTAACGGTTTCTCGATCTGACATCTTTTCTCAAACAGCTGTTTTTAGGAAGTGTTCGGACACAATATCGCCTTGCCAACCTAATAAATTTAATTATGGCCATATATGGTCATTTTATTACGGCGAATTTGCTTTTCCAAAAAAATACAAGAAATTAGTTTTTATTTTATCTTCAGTCAGCGGCGAGACGTTAAAGTGTATAAATTTATAAATTTTTGATAAGTGTTTGTAATAAGAAAAATACAAAAAATATATATTTTTTTACATAATTTATTCATTTTTTAAACATTTTTTTATATAAAAAACTAAAGTTTGTCACAAAAAAAGCTTAAAAATAAAATTGAAACATGGCGCAGCAACAACAACCAGCTTACGAAAATAGTAAGAAAGTTTATTTTTATCTTATTTGCTTAATTTTGTTTTGTGTGTTCAATTGGCCAATATATAAAATTAGTCATAGTTGAAGAAAGCATAACTTTTCTAATAGATTGTTGCTATTTATAAGGCCATAAATAGAAATATACAATTTGATTGGGTGAATATTGTGTGAATACTTTTTTTTTTTTTTTGCATTTTGTTATCTGATACTGAAGCCCCAACTCCATACATACATACAATCTTCTATACAACAAAAAAAAAATTGTATAGATAGCCGGCATTTTTTTCGCTTAATGCATTCTTCACATTAAAATTAACAACAACAACAACGAAAACTATTCTAAACTTTACTTCGTTGTCCCCTTACTCTACCCCCTTCTAACCAGTAACCGCACCCTGAATCTGTATATTTACAACAACAAAAGCTACTGGGGCATGGACAAAAAAAGAAAACGTAACATTTTGTAAATTATAAAGAAATACTAGAAAAATTATTGTTAAGTGGTTTCCTGTGGTTTTAATTGATAATAATTTTGTTTTTATATCTATTCCCCTCCCACCCTATCCCTTTTACGTGTGTTTTCACTTTTTTTTTTTGTTTGGTTGTGCATTTCCGCACAGTAGGATATTTGAAAAAAAATAATGGTATTAAATAGGGTGAACAAATCTAGTTTATGGGGGTAACTGCAAAAAAACGAAATTAAGGCTCCATTAGTCTTGCCGTTCCGTGACGTTTCTGTAACGTGCCGTTCCGGATAGCTGTTTTGGCAAAAGTGCAGTTTAGCACCTTACGGCAAAAAAATATGTCCGGATTTGGGGTTAAAAAGAAAAAAACAGAAATTAAAAGTTAGCGGCGCTCGGACCCGGGGGACCCAATGGGTCCAAAAAACGAGGGGACGTAGTAACACATAAGTATGGGTACTCAAATTAAAGGAAATTGTCTCACGATTTCAAAAATGGTATTTGTTTTTGATCCATGAAACATAGTCCGAATTAGAGCCATATTTCGACCAAAAAAGGGGACCATGATTTCGGAAAATGTTTTTTTTCCTTAATAAAGTTTTTCTGCGTGGCGGCCTGCGGCCGATCTTAGGGGTTTTCTCCTCCATAGGACGCGGCAGGTGGCTTCGCTGAATATAGTTTTTCTGCGCGCGTCTCATTATCTTCCCTAGTGTGAAAAAATCGCGCGATTTTTTCAAAAAATTTTTTTTTTTTTTTTTTGCAAAGTCGCCATCTTTTTTACGCGTTTACAGATCATGGTAAAATAATATTTTTTGCAATGTAGGACAAATTTTCTTTCATTTGAGTACCATTTTTGAATATCAAAATTTCATATTTTTCTGGCCCCAATTTTTAAGGGTCTTAAACGGCTCTAATTCGGACTACGTTTCACGGATCAAAAAACAAATACTCTTTTTTAACCCCAAATCCGGACATATATTTTTTTTTTTTTTTTTGCCGTAAGGTGCTAAACTGCACTTCAGCCGCTGTTTTGTGTGCTTAGTATGTTCCGTAACAACATAGCAGCTTTGTCTAAACGTAAACATAGCAGAATTTTTGTGTCCGTAAAATTTTTCAATAAAAATGTTTTCTTCTTCTTCTTCCTGTAAAGAGACTAACTAAAGACTATAGTAATTGTTTGAGTAGTTGTAAATGTAGTTGTAATATTATTATCATAATGTGTCACAAAACCTTTTTTTATGTTATTTTGTACAATTTATCTTACAAAACTAAAAAAAAATGTTTTTGTATTGATTGTTTAGATTTTTTTATGTGCGAGCAATCAGCTGTTTTTTGCTGTCACTTAACGTAGTAGTGAAAATTCTGTTTTTAACAGGTTCGTCCGGAACGCAACGTTATAGTTCAGATAAACTAACCACACACACCAAGGTATATTTATATAGGTAGTCTTACTAGAACAACAACTACAACAAACAACTACAAACAATACAAAAACAACAGGCATTTTGTTGTTGAGTACAGTACAGTACAGTGTCAAAACCATGTAAGAAATGTCAAAACCAGGTAAGAGGAAGATAAACAGCTGGGCTACTAAGACTACCTATGTAAATATATCTTGACACACACTCATTTTCATACATCAAAAACAAATCAGCTGATTCGTCACGGAACGTAACGTACAAACTAATTCAGCCTTTAGAGTTATAGGTCCCTAAAGTTTGTATATTTCATTTAGCCTAATTTTAACAATGTCCCGTTAGCTACTAGCTGAAACTTTAACCGACACATTTGTTGTTGTTTCCCATATAAAATTTCAATTTAACTGTTAAATTTTAACTGGATCTTAGTGGATATGTATTTAACTTTAGCATGTGTTGTCGGAACGACACAAAATGGCTGTCATTAGAAAGATTTCTTAAAGACCTTTTATTTGCTATAAAAAATATTAAAAATAAATAAATAATAAAAATATTAACCCATTGCAGCCCCAACTTATGATTTTCCATTTTTGAACTGACGCTTTTTTGAAATAAATTAGATTGATTAAAAATTTCTCAAATATTAGCTAGGTATAACATGACTCTCAATTGTAGCCAAGACTTCAAGCTTTAATTTAAGATATCATAGTATCCAATAGTTTACAAAGCACCGTATATATTAAGGTTTAAATTTTTTTTTTATTTTTTTAACTAAAGTAACTTTTGCAATATTGCAAAGTTTTTCTACTCCATTAAAGTCATCCATTCTGCATAAAAGTCATCCATAAAAAAGTTAGAGTCTTAATGTTTTCTGCGGACATCGGCCTGGCTTAGTGGTTTTCTACTCCAGTATGTTCAAAGCCCGGAAAGTTTTTCTGTGTAAAAGTCATCCATAAATAAATTAGTGTCTTTGCTGAGCAGAGTTTTTCTGCGTAGCCGGATTTCGGCCGGGCTTAGGGATTTTCTCCTCCAGTATGTCCATAGCCCGGCTTCACTGGGGAAAGATTATCTGCGTAAAATTCATCCATTAATAGGTTAATTACTTTGTTGAGCAAAGTTTTTCTGCGTTGCCTGACTTCGACCTGGCCTAGGGGTTTTCTCCTCCAGTGTGTTTTAAACCCGGCTTCTGTGAGGAAAGTTGTTCTGTGTAAAAGTCATTCATAAATAAGTTAGTGGCTTTGCTGAGCAAAGTTTTTCTGCATAGCCGACCTCCGGCAGGTCTTAGGGTGTTTCTTCTCCAGTATGTTCAAAGCCGGGCTTCGCTGAAAACAGTTTTTTTTTTGTGGAATAGTTCTTATGATTCCGAAAATCAGGCATATCTGTAAATAAAAATCGCGCGATTTTTTTTTTTCTCTTTCCAGATATGTCTGATTTTCGGCACACTCCCAATTATGGTTTCTGCGTTGCCTGACTTCTGCCTGGCCTAGGGGTTTTCCTCCAGTGTGTTTTAAACCCTGAGGAAAGTTGTTCTGTGTAAAAGTCATCCATAAATAAGTTAGTGGCTTTGCTGAGCAAAGTTTTTCTGCATAGCCGACCTTCGGCAGGTCTTAGGGGGTTTCCTCTCCAGTATGTTCAAAGCCGGGCTTCGCTGAAAACAGTCTTTTTTTTGTGGAATAGTTTTTATGGATAACTTCACTTCAATCACTCGAGCAACGCGAGCGCTCCGAAAATCAGGCATATCTGTAAAGAAAAAAAATTAAAGCTTAAAGTCTTAGCTCCAATTAAAAATACTTATTTCGTACCTTTACTTTAGTCAACTATCGAGAAAATGTGAGTTTTTCCTACAAAGTTCGGTTTAAAAGAAACTTTTACAATTACTTATTTTTATTTTATTGTTTTTAATTTGACGCTTAATGGGTTAATGGAACCGGAAGTATTATATCTCAAACGGAAGATGCCTCAATTAGCTTTCAAATGATATACCGACATACATACATAGTTGGTATAAGAAGAGCCGTGTTACGCTAATTGTTCAAAATTGTTGCTTTTCAAATAGTTTTGATTTTATAAATAAGTTTACCAAATCAGCTAGTTAATACACCAGTGCCCGTAATGTCAAGCAATAGATACCTAACTACCTGTGCTTAGATATCTACCGTGTATACGAACAAAATCCGTTAGATATCTAAGCACCGCCACTGTGGGTAATTTTTAGAGATTTTCTGGCCAAAACTCTAAATGATGAGATATCGACCCGAAATTTGTCAATGTTATTTAGCGTGCTGTTTTTATGCTCTGTATAAAAAATTTGTCATGATCGGACATGATTGCGACTTCTTTTAACGAATTTAAAAATAAACGTAATTATTATAAAAATGTATGTAAATAAATCAATACTAAAAAATTTATTCAACCCATTAACATTCAGCAGAAATGTATTTTTACCTTTATCTATTTATCACGCACGATAAAGGTAAGTCACGCGGGATTCTCTATGAAACATGAAGTTATTTCACTAAATTTTACACAGCATTCAACATTTTACATTGGGCTAAATGTGAACAAATTCAATTCATTATTTTCACGATTTACGATCTCCAAATAAATTTTTCGTCTTCAATAACCCCTAGTGAAATTTGCAGCCGAACATATTTCCGGAATATTTTGACCCTCAAACAAAATACCCGTTTTAGGGGCCTTTTTAAGTATATTTTACAAACGGTAAATATATGGTTAAACAGTTCGCCAAAAATATAGCACACCTAGTTCAAAAGAGATGGTGTCTGAGACCTCGGAGCATGTTCTCTGCGAATGTCCCAGGCTTTGTGATAGGAGACATCGCGAACATTTTGCCTAATAGGATAATTGGCTTTATAGGTAGCTTGAATCTGTAGGTAACCTTAGGCAGCACAAAAGACCTACATTGGTCGCGGTGCATAGTTCCTTCTGATCTAATCTAATCTAGTTCAAAAGTGACTCAACTCAAAATTTTTCATTTTTCAGAAATCGAAAAAAAATATTTGGAACTTTATAAAAATTGAAACATAAAGAAAGACATAACTGTTTTTATAGTAATTAAATGTGCTAAAGTCCCAAAACTTATTTAACAAATTGTGAAAAGCAATCTGATGTAGGCGTGTCCCTATCCGGATTTCATTCCTGCCCAAGGAAATCTTCAGGGGACTTTGTTATTGGAATTTCTAGAGATATTTGTTATGTTAAATCACAAACTCAATGAGAATTTCTTGTCCTCGTCTATGAGCGAGATTCAAAATTTAAAATATCAAAGAAAAAACAAAAACAACAACAAAATATTGTCACAATTGGCTTTGTCATCTTCCAAATACTACTCTGTTTTTTTGACAGACCTAGCAATATAGTGACGTTTATTCAAGTTTTTTATCAACAGTTAACAACAACAAAATACACTGATATTTTTTTTATATATAAACAAGTGTATTGTGCATAGTTTAAGCATATAAACCCGAAAAATTAAAATTTTGAGTTAAGTCACTTTTGAACTAGGTGTGCGATATCTTCCTTTGTGGGATTGGGCCACAATAATTCCTATATCATATAAATGTATTAGGGTAGTCTAATACATTTATATGATAAGGAATCATTGTGGCCCAAATTATTACCCCCATTTTGTTGCATATTGTTATAAATAAGTAAAATAAATAAAAATATATACAAATTAACAATTTTTAAAACTTAAATGTCATTTCCCTATGGAGCCGCTTGGATTAGCGGGCAAATACATCTAACCTATAAAGAGTTACTTTGTACTGTGAAGAAGTATGGGAGTGTGGAGATATGTGTGCAAAAAAAGCTACAAAATCTTTGCGGAGTGTAACTTTTGTAAATGTAGACCGATTTTTAAGATATCAAGCCTAGCTTTTGGATATGGATATGGATTTATTTATTTATTTTTATTTATTTCATTCATTTGCAATACAATAAACCTTAAAGTTGAAAATGTTTAGAAGACAACAAATTCTTTGTATTAATAATACCTCAGGAAATAAGAGATAGGAATCTTTTTTAAAATTGGTTTTACTAGTTTAGTCGTAAAAGTTCAAAGTTTAACTTTAAAGTTAAAAAAAATTTTTTTTGTGTCAATTTTGTTCTAAAAATATATTTCTTTCTTTACAATTTTCTTAGAACTTTGTTAAAAAATCAATACAATTTTTAATATTTTCTAAAAAACAGGGTTTTGAAAAAAAATTTAAATGTAATTTCACTAGTTTTTACCATTGATTAATTCTGATTGGATAAGTAGTTTAAAAGTTCCATATTTATTGCCATAATTTTTTTTTCAAATACCCCACTGTGTTCCGTTAACTAATCTTTTTAATATCTTTTCAGAATTTATCTATGCCACTTTACCTCGCACTCAACGTGGCCAACCTATTGTTTTGGGTTCCGATCCTAAAGGTAAAAATTTCCTGTACACCAATGGCAATTCCGTCATTATACGTAATATTGAGGTAAGTTTTGAAAATATTTTAAATTTAACCAAAAATTGATTGCAATTTTTTAAAAATTTCAAAAATATTTTGTAATTTATTATAAAATTGTTTAAATTTTAATTTGAAATATATTTTTAATATATAATTTTTCAATTTATAATGATGTTTTTAACGCAGCTGCAGTTGTTGCTTTTTTTTCGCTTAGATTTTGTTTTGTATAATTTTATACATTTGTGTTCTATTTTTCTATTTATTTATCATTTTTTGTAAATTTGTTAGACACAATTTATTTTGTGTGCCTGTATGTACATATATATTCTGTAGACACCCACGCTTTTGTTGTCTACTACTCCCCTTGCTCATAGCATAAAATACATAAACATTTGTCCCAAATCTATTTGACCGTTAAAATGATAAACAAAATTTTGTTTTTGAAACATTTTCCTTATTGTATAGATACAGAAATTGTCCAGAAAACTAGAAGGAATGAAAATATTTTCTATTTCAAATTTTAAAAGATTCAGAATCTAAAAAAAAAATCTACTACACGCAAATCTGAAGTCTTAGGCAATTTTCAAACGTACTCTAAACTCCTGACGCAATCGGGAAAAAGTGTTCAAAAAAATTCAAGAGGGGGGCTTAACCTTCAAGAGAATTATTTCTATAGTCACATTGACTTCACGCAGGGTATGCTAAAGAGTGTCAAAGTTGATCGTCTCGGCTATGTCAAAGAATCATTTTAGAATTTTTGAAATCTAGGTTCTTATTGTTTCAAAAAATGCTAAACTTTGAATTTTAAAATCTTAATTTTTACCTTGATTTTTTTTTTGTTTTTAATCAAAAAGTTGTTACAGTAAAACTCGCTTAAGACGAACTCGGTTAAGACGAACCCTCGGTTAAGACGAACCCTCGGTTAATACGAACTAATTTAAAAGTCCCGACGTTTTGGCAACAATTTTCATATAAAATACATATTTTAATACGAACTCGGTTAATACAAACCCTCGGTTATTAAGAACTATTTTAAGCAGTCCCAAAAACTCGTTTTCATACAAATTACCATGTTTAGTACACTCTTTATTCGTTTAATGGGATAGACCTAATATGAATTTCATATCCGTGGATGACTTTCTAGATATAGATGCTAATGTTTTGACGTCACATACTTTATCAGGTGAAGAAATATTGAAAATTGTTAATCCTGCCGATGTTGAAAATTTGTCAAGTGATATACTCGAACAAAATCGTGTGCCGAAGAAGCTGACAATCATTTTTTGGTAATAGAAAAACTTATAACGAATGAAATCGTTAATTCAGTCATTCAGAAAAAAATAACAGATTTTTTTAAATGAAGAATTTTAATTGAATTTTTAATTGCGAATGCATGAAATGCTTAATACGAACCTCGCTTAAGACGAACTAATTTTTTTGGTCCCTCGGAGGTCGTCTTAACCGGGTTTTACTGTATTATCATAGGAAAATGTTTAAACTTGTTTTTGTGTAATTGTTATGAATTTTCTTAAAGCCTGAATGAAACATTTTCTTAAGTATCTCAAGCCGTTTAGTAGTGAACATTTTTGAAACTCAAAAGTTGAAAATGTGTCCAGAAAATTAATTTTTTACTCAAATAATGCTGTTATTTCATTTACTTTTTTTCTCCAATTTTTTTATATTATTTAACATATTTTAAAAGAATAGCAACGGTTCCCATATAGGGGCCGTATTGGTAGTCCAGAGTTGTCCGCGAAGCGTTCCGACAAAATTAATGTTTAAAACTACAGTGCACTCGCGATAATATGAACTAATTAAAACCAAGCCAGTTCACTTTTGCAAGATTGTTCATATTTGCGAATGGCATCTAATTTACCTTTAAAACGTTTTTCCAATAAAAATAAAAGTTTCTTATGTTAAATTTTTTATTTATTGTTTATTGGATTAAAAAAAAAACTTAAAAAATGTGGTTTTACACTAAATGTTACTATGAAGGAGGTTGGATATAATCTTTATAGGCTTACTTTTTTAACTCCAGACGATGCTAACAATTTTGCCCTGGATGAGAGATTGAAGGCGGCCAAATTAAAAGCATTTATTCCCGATCGTTTTATTCAAAGATATTGCATTATCAAAAATGTTCCAATATCTTTTACCGAAAAAGAAATACGTGAAGAAATTGAAGACATAGGTTAGGTTAGGTTAGGAAGGGTTATGTACCCAAGGGCACAACTCCACTCGGAGACCAATACGGTCCATTGTGAATCCCTTCAGAGAAAAAACGGTGAGAAAGAGTAGAAATAGACAGAAAACATAGCTTGAAAGATAAAAATAAAGGTAGAAAGTATATATTTACTCCCCAGAAACCGGATCCTAACGTCCCCTTACTAGAAACAGCCGTTCTATCTCCCTGACAAATCTCAGCAAATCAACTGGATTGTATCCAGCGACACACCCGAGTTCGTCGTGAAATCTATCTCCTAGCCATTTCTGTCTGAGACCCTGTAACCTAGGACAGTGGCACATTATATGCTCAACCGTCTCCAGTTCCTCAACGTCCTCGCACAGCCTGCAAAAATCCGGTATGTCCCTGTCCCATCTGCTTGTGAAAGCCCTGACAGCACAATGACCGGTCAGGAACCCCGTAAGGGTCCTGAGACCTTCCCTGTCCAGTCCCAGAAGAACCTTGGTTGCCCCTGCGTCCAAAGCGGGCCATAACGCCCTAGACACCCTGCAGTCCATTCTGTTCCTCCATGATTGGTTAACGGTTTCGCGGAATCCCTTCCGTATAACCTCAAAGTAGTAACATAAAGGGGGCTTTACCCCCCCGTCTCTTACCGCCAAGCCCAGATTTGAACCCTCCCTCGCAAGTTCGTCCGCCAACTCATTGCCATCCACCTTGCAGTGTCCGGGTACCCAACACAGCCTCACCGTGAATGCCTCCATGAGCTCCCTCAGAGCACACCTACACCGTGCGACCAGGCGCGAGCGCACCGTGTAGTTTGTCAGTGCTTTCAGTGCCGCCTGACTGTCGACATAGATTGTCACCCTAGATCCCCCAACGATGTGTCCCAGTATCACTTCCGTCGCCCTCCAGATCGCCAGGATCTCCGCTTGGAAGACACTGCACTCATCTGGGAGTCTGTATGATCTTTTCACGTCAGTGCCAGCAATATAAACACCGGCACCCGTGCCCGTGTCCATTTTGGATCCGTCCGTGAATACTGCCCACCCCTCAAACAGCACATTGGATCCACGCCAGACCTCCCTAATCGGGAAGTCCACCGGAGGTGTTCCACCGAAGTCTAAGGTCAATATCATATGATCCGATATTCCCTCGAGACTACTACCATGATCAAGCAGTCCTACTTCGTACAATATTTTTGTGTGGTCATCTCTCCTAGGTCTTACCAGCGCAGACTCGTAGAGCCTAAATAAGTTCCTAGCAGCCACACTCCTCACATAATGTTCAATTGGGGATAGATGCAGTATGATATCCAACGCTGCCTGTGGAGTACTTCTCCTCGCACCTGTGATACCAAGAGAGGCACTCCTTTGGGCCTTGTTGAGCAACTTCCTACAGCTATCCACTCTCAATGCATCCCACCAGACAGTACATCCATAAGTGAGAATAGGTCTAACTACCGACGTGTAAATCCAGTTTACCATATCCGGTCTTAGTCCCCAATTCTTACCGATGGAGTTTCTGCATGTGTAGTAGGCATTGAGGCCTCTCTTCATCCTTTCCTGAGTATTTCTCTTCCAAGACAATTTGCTGTCTAGGAAGCACCCCAAATACTTCGCACAGTCCGATAGAGGCAACTCGACACCATCTAACACTGGCCTCCTAAACTCCTCTATTTTATATTTCCTGGTAAAAAGCACCAGTTCAGTCTTGTTGGGGTTTACCCCCAGTCCCCTATCTTTCGCCCATGCCGAGAGCTCGCCCAGCCTCACCTGCATAATCTCGCTGATCGTGGGCAAAAATTTCCCCCTAACCAGCAGTACTATGTCATCCGCGTAGGCAACGACTTTCCCTCCCCTGGAGTCAAACGTCCTGAGAATTCCGTTAACCGCTAGCAGCCACAGAAGAGGAGATAAAACTCCCCCCTGAGGCTTCCCTCTGGTAACCCTTCTCCTTACGTTATGATCCCCCAGGCTCGAGTTGATGATCCTGCTGCTAAGCATACGGACTATCCACTCAACCAGAAAGCCCCTAACACCCAGCCCCACCAGCGAATCCCTAATGGCCTCGATCCTAATGTTGTTAAAGGCCCCTTCTATATCCAGAAACGCAGCAAGAGTATACTCCTTGTATCTCAGGCCGTGCTCAATGTAGCCCACCACCTCGTGAAGCGCACTCTCAACTGATTTACCTTTCAGGTAAGCGTGTTGAGCGTTGCTGATGAGATGGGTATCAATTTTACTTCTAAGATACAGATCTATCAGTCTCTCAAGTGTCTTCAGCAAAAATGAAGACAGACTGATAGGTCTGTAATCTCCCGGTTTCGAGTGGCCCGCCCTACCAGCCTTGGGTATAAAAATTACCCTGACCTCTCTCCACCCCCTAGGCAGATGCCCGCCACTAAGGCATTTCCTGTATATGCTCACCAGCAGAAATAGTGCATCGTCCGGGATGTTGCAGAGCATAGCCGGAAAAATACCGTCCGGACCCGGTGATTTATATGGGTCGAAGGTATTGACCGCCCATCCTAGCTTCTCCCTTGTGACTATTTCCTCGATGAGGTCGGATGTATTGTCCAATGTCACAGACATTCCGTCCCCTTGACGATCGTCTATACATACAATTTCCAAACACCCGGGGAAGTGCGCCTCCATAAGCAAGGTTAGGGTCTCAGAGCTGGACTCAGTCCATGAGCCGTCATTCCTTTGGATATACCCAAGGCCTTTAGGGTCCTTGGATAAAATCCGTCGGAATCTATACAACTCGTTGACATTCTCGATGGAATCACAGAACTGCCTCCATGAGAGCCTCTTTGCCCTTTTTAGATCCGCCTTGTACTTGTTGAATTGCACCCTGTGGGTGTTCCAATCACTCTGTGCTCCCGTGAGTTTGGCCCTATTAAACAGCCTCCTTACCGTCGACCTTTGAACCTGAAGTTCCTTGGTCCACCATTTGGGCTGTTTGCGCCTACCCGGAAATGTAACCGGACACGATAGCTCATAGCTCTCATTTAGAAGGTGAGTGAACCTGTTCACCGCACCTTCCAAATCAGTCGGCAGCAAATCGCCAAGGGCCTCTTGCTCCAACCCAATACGCACTCCTTCTTTGAAGGAGTCCCATTTCGTACCCCTGGGGTTCCTAAACGGAACTCCCCTGGATGAGTCAATGTTCACTGTGAAGGTAATACGACTATGGTCTGAAAAAGTACAGTCCGATGCCACCCTCCAGTCCGCAACAAGTTGCTCATCGCGGTTCACTAATGTTAAATCTATCACTGCCTGCCTATCTCTGTTTCTGAATGTCGGCATATTGCCCCTATTACAAATAATAAGATTGTTGGTAGTTATAAAATCAAACATTAACTCACCCCTTTTATTGATATCTGCGCTCCCCCATTGGTTGTGATGTGCATTGGCATCGCATCCCAAAATAAGGATAGCACCCATCCTTCTTGCACGTGCCGTCAGTTCTCTCACCTCTGTTCCAGGCGGGTCTACTGCTTCGTACGGCATGTACACCGAAGCAAGTGTAAGAGTTCTCTTACCTTTGGCTTCTCCATTTACGACGGTCAAGTCACCGCATCTGAAAGAATGAGACATGATTAGATTTAATTCATTCTTCGCTAATATACACGTTCTTACCTTGTCCTCTGTAGACGGAACAAATAATGTGAATCCCGTGACCCTTAGTCCACAAACCTTATTTTTATTAATCCAAGGTTCCTGGATAAGGGCCACGTCCGCCTGATTTTTGATGAGGAAGATTGCTAGTTCGGCTGACGCTGCTTCACAGTGGTGCAGGTTTATTTGCACCACTAGCAACCTCTTTGGACCTGTCATGTTTATGGTATCTAAACCTGACATTTCCAAGACCGAACTTAACAACCCCCCCCCACCTCATCCAAGAATTCCTTCGACTTACGGTCCACGGCGAACCGAAAGTCCTTACCAGCATTCTCCTTGCAAGCCATTGAGGCCACAAGCCTCCATTGGTCGGTAAGGAGCCTGCCGTTCTGGTTGCCCAATACCGCCAGTATGGTTTCCACCGTGCGTACGGGTGGTGGAATCCACACTGTCACTATGGACCTGAGTGGCAGCTCGGAGGCCTGTATCACTTCAAGCCTTGCTTCTGGGTTAATGTCGCTGCACTTGCCGATTGTGTTTCTTAAGAATTCCAAGGAATTCTTGTTACCACAATTGACAATTTTCACTCCCTTAGCCCAGTCTGCACCATTGAAGGATACATCCTCCTCCTTGCCCTTGAATACGGCCAGTTCATCGATCAGCCTACCCTCAACTAGCTGCCATAGATCAGTACTGATCCTCCCGTCTGGATCATTTAGATCGACGACAGCCACCTGAAGATGCTTTTCTAGGCTCACCGATTTCTTCACCCTCTTGCTCGATGAAGAAGGCTGGTCATCTCCAGATCTGACCCTCTTAATGATCTCTTTATTAGATCCCTTAAGAGCTTCAGCCGAGGATGAGCAATCCCTCTTCATTGAGCTCAGTGACCTTGGCAACGCCGGTTTGGAAGGTCTGTCACTGCCCGTTCCCCTTCCTGTACTGGCCTCCTTACGGAAGCCACTAGAGGAAACGGTCAGAGAGTTTCCAGTCTTCCTCCCCGTGCCCATTGCCTTAGCAACCTTACCTCCAACCTTCGGTGTCGTCCCTTTTCCCTCCGCAACTCGTTCCGTAGACGTGAGCGCATTGGTCATAGGGACAGCACCATTCTCCTTACGGCAGGTTGATGCAACCTCCAACCCTTTACTCTTTTGAGCAGTGCAAGGGTTGACAGTTACATCCTCCTGCTTTTTCCAGGGAGAGGACCAACCCAGAACGGCACTGACAGGGCCGTAAATTCTCTCGAATTTAGCAACGCTTTGCCGGTGCCGTCTCAGAAGGTGCCTATCCCTCGCGGTAAACGACAAAGGATCACACTTCGCCATCTTGTCCAGATATGCGAGTGATTTCCTCGTTCCGTTCCGCGCCTTCTCCTCCTTCGTTCGGCTGGTGTTGTTAAAATCTCGTGAAGGGGCGCTTGGCAACTCCTCCACGGCGCCCTGCCGAACAAGCTGTGGATAATCTTCTACCGAGTGATCCCCCCGGTGTCCCCCAGCCTCACTGACTGAAGAGGCCGCGCCCGCGGTCTGACTGTGAGCAGATATCCCTACGATATCCTGCCCCTCGTCAGAGAGCAGAGTCAACCTCTCCAACCCTTGAGTGGCTCCAGTTTCACCAGCGGAGTCACTCGACAGTCCTAGAAGACCATACACATGTAGGTCGGACAGTACTTGCTGTTCATGTCCAATAATGCTGTCATGAACAACCGAGAGCGTTAGCTCTCCACAAGCACTGCCCGACTCCTCAACCGAGACGTCCGAAAGACCCATATCCTGGTCAGTCACATCGTCTGTCGCATCCTTTTTTTTTATAAAATTCGAACTTTCAATTTTGTTCCCACGAGTAAGCACGTAAAGACGGACCGTACCACGCAGTGACGGCGTACGTGGACTAGGCAACTAAAGTACAACAGCGCATTGCCCTGGCGCTGAGGGGAGCTGTTAGCAACTAGTTTCTTTACGCACTAACTAGTCACACAGGCCCTCGGCACCGCTACCAACACCTTGACCTTAAAAGTGCATGTGTATAGTACCAACCACTGGTAAAGCCCCCACCATACAAGGGGCGAACCCGCGGGCTGTTACCTAGTATTATATGTACTGATAATGGGTCAGACAGTGTGTATACCCACTACCGCCTCATTATCATGACAAGGTGAGTAACCTTTAGTTGTGCATTCCTTCAGTATTCTAGACCACCTGTGAAGACATATACAACGTTTACCCCAGCACAGGAGATCAGAACAGTAGATTGCACTTAAGCCCTCGCATCTCGTCAAGATTGTTACCCAGGCAAGGGAATTGAAGACATAACTCGCTAGATGTTATTTCTGTTTATCGTTTTAATCATAAAGTTGATGGCAAGATTTTTCCTTCCAATACAATCAAAATCGGTCTTGGCTCACTTGCTTTTCCAAAAACCTTAAAAATGTTTAATACAGTGGTCAGTGTTGAAATTTATGTACCTCCATTGCGCCAGTGCAAAAATTGTGGACGTTTGGGCCACATTGCGGCTAGATGTCGTTCCAAAAAACGATGTTTAGAATGTGGAAAGGAAATAAAGTGTGATGAAAAAGACTGTGGTGAAAAAAAATGTGACGTTTGCCTTAATACAATTAAATGCGAGGACTTAAAGTGCATTATCTGCAATTCTAAGGAGCATGTTTCTTCTGATTCTAGAAAATGTCCATCATGGAAAAAAGAAAAGGAAATAAGAGAAGTTATGGCAATTTCCAATCTGTCCAGAAAGGAAGTGGTTCAAAAATATGCTCTAAATTCAAATTATTATGAAATTTTATCGGACAATGATTACGCCGAAAACTTTCCCGTACTAAACAAAAACCAGGGCGTTAGTATCAGAAACACCGATGAAGAAATCAACCGCAGAATAACACGTATAAAGTATAGCAAAATAGCTTCAGTGCGCCCAAAGCCACATTTCACCAACATTCAGCCGACCACAATTGAACCAGTCGGACCTGTTTTCAATTACCCCAAACATTTTACTGTTTCGGAAATTGAAAAAGTTATGAGTAACTTTGTTACTCAAATGTCAACACTCCTTACACAAATCAGTGCGGGTGATGGCATAAATTTATTAGAAAATCTCAAGAAAACAGTTTCAAATATAAAAATTCCAACCCAAGCTCTTTCAACATCAGCTGATGCTTTAGCAGCCAAAACGTAAATCAACAAAAACAACATGTAATCAATTATCTAAAAGATACTCATTATTCAAAAAGCTAAAAAACTAAGTATTTAATTAAATTAAAAAACTTAAAAAAATATATTTATTTATATTTTAAAACAAAGATAAATTTCTTAAAAAAACTTAAAACACAAAAAAAAAAAAACTATTAATCTCTTTTTTTCAAAATAAATGGTAAATATTGTTCAATATAATGTGCAAAGTTTAACAAAAAATAAAAATTATATTGAAATTTATCTTAACAAATACAACTGTGATTTCGCTGTGCTTTCTGAAATTTTTAATGTGGACGAATCTCAAGCACTCTCTCTTATTCAAAACTACAACACCATTTCAAGAAAAAGAAAAGATAATTACGGTGGTGTGGCAATCCTTGCAAAAAAATTTATACAAATGAAAAAAATACCTTTCAACACTTCTCTTGATATTCTTATATGTGAAACAAAAAACCTTTCCACAAATTTAACAATTGTGTCGATCTACTTTCCGCACTCCGTAAAAATTAAAGAGTTAAAAACTGAGCTCCAAAAACTTCTAGATTTTTGTGAAACTAGAACTAATGTTATTATTTGTGGTGATTTCAACGCTCGCTGTAAATTATATGGAGATAAATTTGACACGAATCGTGGAAACGCTGTTAAAAATCTGATGGAAGCGTCATCTTTCAAAATTTTAAATGACGGTAGCACAACATTTGTAAAATCCCTCCTTGATCCCGTATCTCAAAGCTCTGTTTTGGATCTATCTTTCTCAAATTCCCCGTTAAGCATAAAATGGAAGGTCAACCCGGTTGCTATTGGCGGCAGTCATCATTTCCCGATTCATATTAACATTCAAGATACTAATTTCACAAATTGCCTTTTTCTTTCAAAAAAAAAACTTCTTTCCTCCATTAATCAATGTGCTTTACCGGGCAACTTTAATGACATTGAAGATACTTTCGAATCGATAATCAAAAACTCTAAACACAAAATTAACAACAACAGCAGGCGTACTCCAAAATCGTGGTGGAATGAGGACCTATCAAACTTTGGCGTCTTAAAATCGCTGCACAAAAAACTTTTAATGGAAATAAAACCTCTGAAAATGCTAATATTGCTTCAGATGCAATAAAAAAATTTAAAAAAGCCGTTCGCCACGCCAAAAGTACTTCTTTTTCTTCAAAAATTAATCAACTGAATGCAGCTCCTAACACAAAGTCTTTTTATAAATTTATCAGAAGATGCAAAAATTCTGGGTCCGAAAATACTAACAACAGATGGAATAGTGACAATAATTCTCTTTTTCTTTTGCACCTCAAAAACCAAGTTCCTGATAACGCTGATTACTTGTCCATCAACTCAAACTATGAATCATCCCCCAATTTCACAATGGAAGAATTTCTTGCCGTATTAAAAGCTAAATCCAAACCATCGTCTGCTGGTCTTGATCAAATTTCCTATGAGATGATTCAGACTTTATCCTTTTCATCTAAAACTTCCTTTTTGACTGCTATTAATAACTGCTGGCAAAACTGCAATATAAGAGAACAGTGGAGAAAGATTAAAGTCGTGCCGATTCCAAAAAGAGGTAAGGACCTTGATATTTTCACCAATTTCAGGCCCATCTCGCTTATTCCTGTCTTTATGAAAGTTGTCAACCTCATGGTAAAGGAAAAATTAACAGCTTTTCTCTCAGAATGTAACATCTTACCTGGCCGCACTTTTGCCTACAGAAAAAATTTTTCATCTCAAACTTGTATCAACGAAATTCTACATACCATTTCCACAGCAAAAGAAAAGGGTCTTAAAGTCACTTTAATCTCCCTTGATATTTCAAAAGCATATGATTGTGTCGACTTGAACAAACTTTGTGCTATTCTTCAGCAATTGAACTGCCCATCTCATATCACGATGTGGATGATGAACTTTTTAAAACGTCGTATTCTCGTACTAGGCAATGAAACAGCAGAATTATTTAACGGATTACCACAGGGAAGCTGTCTAAATCCAATATTATTTAACATATATACAATGGGGCTGCATGGCATTGCAGATCCCAACACTCACATTTTTCAATACGCGGACGATTTCGTTATACTATCTATGCAGAAAGATTTCGAAAAAGCCGTTTCTAACTTACAAAAGAAGACCGAAGAGTTTTGCTCCATAACTGAAAATCTGAATCTGCAAATTAACACAGAGAAATCTATCACCATGTATGCGGCAAAAGGAGCCAGAAAAAAAGTCAACATATTTATCAACAATCTTCAAGTAACAAATGTCAAATCCTTTAAATTTTTGGGAAGAACAATTAGAAGCAGCCTATCGGTTTTTGAACACTACGATACCGTAATGAAACAATGCACTTCGGCAACAAATGCAGTCAAAATGTTATCTTCAGTGAAAGGTGGTCTACTGCCAAATCTTGCTGTCAATCTGGCCAAATCCCTTGTTTTTTCAAAAACGGAATACGCAATGTCTTCCATGGCTCACGCACCCACATATGTCAACAAAAAAATTTCAACTTTCCAAAATAATATGCTCCGCAGATGTCTAGGACTAAACCCCTCGACGCCGGTTCAGATTATCTATGCTCTTGCTTTAACTCTGCCACCCAAACAACGAGGCATGTATCTGGCTGCTAAAGAAATTGCTAAACAAAAAATCTTTAACCCTTCAGCTTTTAATTTTATTTGTGAAAACCCATGCAAAAAATCAAGTATGGGCTTTATTTATAACAAATTCAAAGATATTTTTGATGACATGTGCGGCAGTCTCTCCGGAGCAACCTCTGACAAAATCCAAGTTTTACTTAACCTGTTTACCAACTCAAAAGCAAATACTCCCAAAGAAGTATTCAGCGCTTTCTACGCTGAGAAAATCAGTCATTTAAAAGCAGAAGGCTATGCAATCTTTGCCACGGACGCCTCAATTACAGAGGTTTCAACCGGATGTGCGGTGTGCAACATCTCGTCAAATCAAAATTATATGTTTAAAATCTCGTCTAAAGGATCATCTCTCATGGGTGAATTATATGCCATTGAAAAATCAATTGATATCATAATTGAACAAGGTATTAGTAGAGCCGCCATCTTTACCGACAGCAAAAACTCATGTCTCCTAATTAAAAACAATACCTCATTCAACTTTTTAGCTGACAGAATAATCAACAAAATAAATTTGGCAAATATCTCATCTTTGGTATTTATTTGGACCCCCTCCCATGTAGGACTTCCATTTAATGAAAAAGCTGATCACTACGCCAAGCTTGCTACATCCAGCGGGTTAGAGTTAACGCCTCAATTATCACTCAAGGACGCTTGCACCAAAATTTATAACAACCTTTGGGATGAATGGAACTCTGAATACAAACAGATATCGCGGTTAAAGGGAACAAAATTTTTCACGATTTTTCCCAACTTACCCAAAAAGCATTGGTTCTTAAACTCAACTCTGACTTCTACAGAAATAAAAACAATAAATAGACTGTTAACGGGGCATACTTATAATAAACCGTATCTCCACATGATTAAAGTAGAATCATCTCCAAACTGCGATGAATGCGATACACCTCAAACCGATGACCACCTTATTTTCATATGCCCGAAATTTTCGGAAATACGAAAAAATTTTGATTTCTTCGCACAATTCAACAACCTGTATACATTACTGAATACGTTTCAAGATGCTGTCTTCAAAAAACTTGTTGCTTTCATTAACCTGTGTCAAATCGACCTCTAATAGCTGTCTAACCATCATTAAATCATCAGTAACTGCAATGTTTTCCTTGCTCGTCTAATTACATCAGCTGTTCTTAGTCACGCACACACTTTTCATTCCTGCTATGTATTAACCAATCGGACATTTCGTGTCTTTTTTCACCACTTGGCAGTACAACAAATCTAGTTATTCTGAAAACATCAACTATCTTCAAGTTATGCATACATCTTTTTTTTGGATTATTTAGTACTGGCATATAAGTATCTAAGGAATACTTCGCCAACCGCCTGATCTCATCAAGCAAACCAAAAAAAAAAAAAAAAAAAAAAAAAAATTAATTTTTGAAAAAGAAACAAAATTTAAAAGTTACTTGTTTAAAAAATGTACAGCTTAAAAGTTACACTTGCACCTTTTCCCAAATGTTCTAAAATGTCTGCTTTTTCTTTTAAAGTTAAAAACTTATGCTTTTTTATGCATATTTAAGAACTTTTCACATTAAATTTATATTCACAAAACGAATAAGGAATTCTAGCTGAATCTGAGCACTAACTAAAACGTGTATGTTAGAAATTTTGATTGACAGGTGAAGACAATTTAAAAGCAAACAGCTAGGGAAATCCCCAAATTATAATGCAGTTGAATAAAAATGTAACCACTACCCTGTTGATTTAGATTTAAACACTGCGTAGGTTGAAAAAATCCGTTAAAAATACAAAAATAAGCTGTTCATATTTTAAAGCTTTGGCACTAAGTTCATATTTTAGAGTAGTCAATGGAAGAAAAAAAATTTCATATTTTGGGGTATTCATATATTAGGGTGTTCATATTTTCGCGAGTGCACTGTAATTTGAAAAAAATGTTCACATTATATTTTGTTTTCGTTTTATTGCATCATATATACTTATATATGTTTATACATAGAAATATATATGATGGCTATATCAAGTATATATGATTAGATAAAAATTGTAAACTTATATATAACATAACATATAATGATATATGATGATATATACGCTGTATAAAAAATGTTCTTAAAAATAAATATGAGATGTAAATCACAAAATCTTTTTTAAATTTCAACTCAGTGAAACTGAAATAAATGTTTAAAAAAACCGGCAGTTTTTGGAATTTAGAAAAACTGTAAATGCAGTTGTGTAAACAAGACCTTGAACCATCACTGAGCAATGTTTAAGGATTACCCCACTTTATCCGTAAAAGTTACAGAGGGTTAAAGTTGAAAAATCGATAAAAATGGCTTGAAATAATCCATAGTTTTTTCCTTCTTTCGTTTTTTTTTTTAAGTTCTCCTTTCTCTTTTCCGCCATAACACAAAGTCAGTACATATAAGAGATTATTTTAATGTTGGTTTGATAGATGCTTCATCGCTTGGTAAGAAGTTATAAGACGGTTAAGTTTTGAAACCAAAAATTAAGAGTTTTCAAATTTTCGAGGTTTTTTGATCAGGGATTTCGGCCCCCTCTATAAAATGAAAAAAGTTGAACTAGAGTTGGTAGCTGTTGTAATTCTTAACATTTCCCGTTAATGTGCCACGAATAGTTAAGGAGTTTCAGCAGATCAAAGTTCGAAAGAAAAAACGTAATTTTTTTAAAATAACAGTTTTTTGCGAGGCACATTCGCGGTTTCATTCGAAATTTGGTGGACTCTTGTGTAAACTTTTTTGTGAGTTTACATAAAAAAATCACTGGCGGGTTTATAAAAAATAAATTTCAAAAATTGTATGGCATTTTTGAAAAATGTGCGAAATTTACAAATCTTTTTCTAATTTTTTTTAGTAGCAATTAATTCATTTTGTTCAAATTTAATACATCAAAAGACGTGCCTTAACTCGTAGAACCGATTTGGTTTTTTATTTTTTACTTTACGTCATTATTAGCGGTAAGCGGGATGTATTTATCTAAACTTATTTTGATTCGGCACATCCAAGGCTTTGCACGAAATCGGATGAAATTTTTTTTTACATGAAAGCCCAGAGGCAGTTTAAAAAATTTTGATTATTATTAATTTTTTGGACCATATTAAGTTTTCTAGTTATAAAAAAGCATCCCAGATTTTTTTTTTTAATTACTGGTGTAATCAGACGATTGCCAGTAATTTGACCTCACATATCCTAAATATGCTATAAAGAATTGGAAAAAATTTTTTCATCGCGAATAAATCGCGATTTTGGATAAACACAACTACTTTACATTTGTTAGTAAAAAAAAGTCATAAGATATTTTGGCTTATCTGTCATATTTTATGTGACAATTAATTTTTATCTGAATTAATAAAAATCTCAACTTTTGATAATAAATAAACTTTTTTTTTTTAATTTAAGAACTGATCAGAAACAAAAATAATACTTATGCCCCTAAAAAATAAATTATTAGTTCACAAGTTTTAAGGACTTGCAGTATGTAAGTGGTTGCAAATAGAGACTTTCTGACTACTACGCTATTGTTACCCTAACACTCCTCTTTAATTTATCTTTTGACACACTTACCACATCTCTTAAATATATAATCACTAAGAACCCATTGACAAGAATACCTAGCGGTGGTCGTTAAAGGGTTAAAGATGTATCAAATGATAGAATAGATATGGCCTAGCATGTTTTAATAACGAATGCAAAAAAAAATTTAAAAAAACCAAAAAAAATTCAACAATTTTAAGACCGCCATATCTTTAAACCGCCATAACTTTTGACCCCCTCACGCGATTTAATTGACGCGAATGAATCTCTTATGCTAAAATAGCTCCCAATACTTATGCCAACTTTCATTGATGTGCCTTAAAAAAAAAATATTTTTTTTTACATAAAAATGTAACTCTTAGCCGGAACTCCTCAAATATATGTCGTTACTTATGTTCACATATGTAATTATATATAATTATATCAATACATATCTAACTATATATAAACTTTTTTCGTCGGGATGTTTACTAATTGCATATAACGTTTCAGTTAAACTGCACAACACAAAATAATACCACTATTTAAATTAAAAAAAAATCAAGAAGATTTATATATATATATTTATATATATATATATATGTATGCACAGCGCATATTTTAGGGACAAGCCCAAAATTGTCGCCGAAATATGCGGTCTATAGAAAAAATTTTCCTCATCTTATACGCTAGATGTATGAAAAGGCGCGAAAACTTTGGGGACAGTCCCCAAAGTAAGCAAATGTCCCTAAACTATGCAGGGGAACGAATAAATGTCTCTAAACCATGCGCTGTGCATACATATATTTATATATATATATTTATATATATATATATACACAATCACTTAACAAATGAAACAAAATGATAGCGTTGCAAACTTTTTATTGGACTTTCTGTATTAAAAATTTTCGTAAAAATAAATATGAGATGTAAAAATATATCCCCGGGTAAAACAGTTTATATAAAATTATATATATAAGAGAATATAATTTGATCCGAAAAATGGTTCAATTAAATTGTATCAATTTAGATCAATTATATTTAAATAGACACAATAGAATAAAAAAAACTATCAAATTTAAGATGCTGAAATGAAAATTGGAATTAGAGGATGGAGCTGAAACTTTTGAAACATCGTTTTTATATTTCAACTTTTAAACGCGTCATCATACTAATTAAACTTTATATAGTCACATTAAATATTGATGACTATATCCTATGACTATAATATAATGACTATAATATTGATGACTATATCCTAAGTCGCTTATATGCAACTAAGAGACGTGACTATAAGCGAAAAGTACTGTACTTTTCTATTCTAAAAAAAAGAAGGAATTTCCGCTCTAATTAACAACTGTATTTATATATAAAATTTACAAAATTTTATATACATATTTATATTTTTAATTACTTTTATCTAATGAATTTTTAAAATGTTCTTTTTTATGTCTTTTTTAGAATCCCGCTATAGCTGATGTTTATACGGAACATTCATGTGCCGTTAATGTAGCCAAATATTCGCCAAGTGGTTTTTATATTGCATCTGGAGGTGAGTAACAAATAATGTAGACTAAATATTTTCCACCAAACAAGAAATAAAAATAAAAAATATTGGCCAATAATATACCAACTATCAAGAAAGAAATTCAGCCTCAGCATTTTTAACTTTTAATTTCATAACATAAGTAAACTTAAGAATTTCCATACATATTCATTTTTCATTCAATAGCTTTGTTAGTATTATAAATTTGCTAGTCTGTTATAAAACTAAATTATTATTTATTTTTCTTTTCAAAAACTGCTGGTTATGATAACTGAATTCTTAAAATGTTTAACCATATTTAAAAAAAGAGGTGTTTCCGTTTTCATTTGTTTATTAATTTGTTATCATTTCAATGATTTATTGATAACAACAAAAATATCCCCTACTTTAATAATGTTATGCTTTAATATAACAAAATATTTTTTTTTTACCAATTAAAAGTCAAACAAATCTGTAAACCAAGCATACAGATTTAGTTTACTTTATTTTTTATTATCTTTAACAAATGGCAGTTTAAAAAAAATTAGAAAGAAAAACAAAATCTGTTTTTTACCCTCATTTCGAATGAAAGTATTGTATGAGTTGTTTACACAAAACGAAATGATTCATTCATCATCATCAGAAAGATGAACAAAGCAAGCATATTTGCAGTGACTAAATCTTTCAAATTACCGCATTAACTTTAAAACAATAAAATAAAAGTAATTGTATTTTATGCTGCACTAAGTAAAAAGGTTAAAAAAAAAATCAACGAAGTGTGAAAGTGCAAACACACTGCCATAATACATTTTAAAAAGTAACACATTTTAACTTAATTATAAATGTAAATTTTAGAAAGTCCAGAGTTTTGAGGATTATTTAGATACAATATAAAAAATTAAATTAAAACCAAAAAGAGATTTTTATGATAAAAAAAAATTATTTTTTATGATGACCGATAAAAGTCCGTATTGGTGGTTGTTACAATTTGTTTTATGTAAAATTATAATTAATTCTTATAAATGTTGATTTTGAAGAATTTTCTATAAAGTAATTATTATTTTTTTATTTTTTTTATTTTGGATAAGCCAGTTTGGTTAATACAGTTTTTTTTTTTTTTTTTTTTTTAAAGAGAGGCAACACTCAGGAAATACTTCCTATATTTAGTGTGTTGATTTCTTTGGAAAGGGATAGTATAGAGATAAAAGGTGGGGAAAGATGAAGGGCTTCAGACATGGCAACACTGTAATTGCGCTAGATGATAAGTCTTAGAACAGTTGTTGCTCGCCACCTGATGGAGAGTTGGCGAACTTATTGAAGCTTTTTGGTTCATAGCCCTGATTTATTATTTTACTTCGGTGGGGTTAATTGCTATGGGAACACCGAAGGTGGACATTGCGATACGTATGAGGGATAGAAAAAACTCATACATATTATTTTGATGTTGCCGGCACCGGGGATCGAACCCGGGACCTTCTGTGTAAAAGTCCAACGCGCTAACCATTACACCACAACGCCCGGTTTGGAGTATAGCATTAAAAAAGTTAATTTATTTTATTTATTTATCTGTATTTCCATACAACAACACATACAAAGTTTAAAGAAATTACCAACATTAAAAAAATCGCAGAAATTACAAAAATTAAATTGTTTTCTAGATAAAGATATTTTAGATTTTATTTAGTGCGCCCCGGTAGGCTCTTTTGTAGTCTGCTGGCGTATTAGTTCGGGGGTCGTGGGTTCGATTCCCATCAGAGGCACTGGTCTGTTTTCGCTACAACGCGCCGAAGGCCATAGTAGCTAGTGCTCGGTTAGGGTAATAAGATATAATTTGTAATTATATGATTATTAATTAATAAAATAAAAAAATAAAATAAAATCTTTTAATTATAGTATGGAACTAGAAGAAGTTATAGTAATACAATTTAATACAATTAAAAAAAATAAAAAAAAAGTATGACAAATTTTAAAAATCAAAAATTAAAAACAAACTTTAACAATATTCAACAATAGTGCAAATTAATTATTAATTTTAGTTTAAAGTGTGTAGTTACGTTGTATTATTGTTCAAATGTTTTGTTATTTCGGTTTTAAAAGTGTTTACGTTGCTGCTTGTTTGTGCCCTATTCGAAAGTCTGTTCCATAGATAGATTGCGTTACAGTAAAATTGCCATTCCGTTATCTTACTTCTGTGTGCAATAGGTATAACCTTGTTCCCCCTATCGGACCTTGCAAAAGTTATCCGATTATATAAATATGACGGTACTTTTGTATACACGATTTTATGCAGAAGTGTAAGAATCCTGATGTTGTTTATTAAAAGTCAAGTTGTAAAGTTTTTTACTTAAGGTTGCAATTCTATCAATAGTGTGAAGACCAAATACATATCTAGCAATGTTATTGAAAAGAGTATTTAAATTTTGCTTACTAGTGGAATCACAATTAGCATAAACTTCGCATCCATAAAGAAGTACCGGCATTAAATAAGTTTTAGCAATTTGCATTCTAATATTAACTGGGGTGCAAAAGTGTGTTGCCCACAGAGTACGAAGCATTGAGTACGTTTTACCTACTACACTATTAACGTGATTATCCCAACTGAGCGTGTTGTTAAATGTAATGCCCAAGTTCTTTGCTGAAGTTACGAATTCAATTATTTCATTGTTAATACGAATGTCAACGTTAATATTTTGTTTTAAAGATTTTTTACGGATTATTAAACATTTAGATTTTTGTGGGTTCAGGCATAGACCATTTCGTGATGCCCAGCAATAAATGCTGTCAAGATCAGAATTAAGCTTGCATACATTTTCATTTATAGTTTTAAGCGATGTGTTGATGTATAGCTGCACGTCATCGGCATATAAACATTGCTGATTGTGACAGTAAGAAAGAATAGAAATAGACAGCAAGATAGATTGAAAGATAGATATAAAGAAAGATAGAAAGGATATATACTCCCCAGAACCAGTTCCTATCGTCACCTTGCTAGAAACAGCCGTCCTATCTCCCTGACAAATCTCAGCAAATCTACTGGATTGCATCCAGCGACACACCCAAGTTCGTCGTGAAATCTATCTCCTAGCCATTTCTGTCTGAGACCCTGCAACCTAGGACAGTGGCACATTATATGCTCAACTGTCTCCAGTTCCTCAACGTCCTCGCACAACCTGCAAAAATCCGGTATGTCCCTGTCCCATCTGCTTGTGGAAGCCCCGACAGAACAATGACCGGTAAGGAACCCCGTCCTGAGACCCTCCCTGTCCAGTCCCAAAATAACCTTGGTTGCCCCTGCGTCCAATGGGGGCCATAACGCCCTAGACACCCTGCAATCCATTCTGTCCAATCCATTCTGTCCCTCCATAGTGGGGGGAGTTCCTAGCAGCCACACTCCTCACATAATGTTTAATTGGGGACAGATGCAGTATGATATCCAACGGATTGCTTGCTGGTGAGCAGATTATATTGTGCTAAGTGGTCACTTATCTGTTTATGTATTATTTTCTCAAAGACTTTGGACAGAAATTTTAAAATTGCTATCGGCCTGAACTCAGAATTAGTCTTTGAAACTGGTATTATTTTTGCATGTTTCCAGTTAGTTGGAAAGACACTAGTCATGAGGATGGTGTTAAAATAATAAATAAGTGATGAATGGTAACAGCTGAGGAATTAGGATTATAAGAAATTTTGGGTTGATGTTATCATAGCCAATAGCATTAGACTTAATAGAAATTATATTTTGTAAAACTTCAGATTCAATTACACAGCAAAATTCAAAAATGTCACTGCGGTTATGGTTATTATCAAAATTATTGTTGTGCTGTCCAAGAGCAGGAATAGGTATTCTTGTAAAAACGTCATTGAGTTCATCTGCACTATATAATGCAGATAATGTTATTATTTTGATCTTCCCAATACCAATTTCGTGTATGGTTTTCCATTTACTTTTTCCATCAATTGCGTTACTAAAACGTTTAGCATAATATTCCGATTTAGCCTTTCTAATTTGACGATTTACTTCAATTCTACCTTTACAAAATTCTTCTTTGAGCTTTGGTGTCTTAAATCGTTTCCAACGCGAGTAAGCTTATAAAAAAAGTTAAAATTTTGAAAATTAAAAAGAAGTCCTTATTTTCATCCCTATTCCTTCCTTCAAAATAAAATGATAACTTGCTCCTAAAAGTTCAATATCTAAGATTTTTTGTTTATAAAATAATTAAGATCTAGCCTATTTTCTTCAAAACACAATTAGGGTATCAAACACTTAAAAACAAGTTCTGGGTACATTCGGATTAATGGACCCTTATTCTGTAGGAAGAATGGATTAGTTAATTTTTTAATTCCGAAACTTTTTCTGTGGAAAAGCTTTTATAGTTTTTTTTTTTTAAAGTTTATTTCCTTTCAAAATTTCTAATTATATTTTTCTTATATTTTTATTTTAGATCAATCTGGTAAGATTCGTATTTGGGATACTGTCAACAAGGAACATATTTTGAAAAATGAATTTCAACCTATTGGTGGTCCAATTAAGGATATTGCCTGGTCTGCCGATAATCAACGTATTGTTGTGGTCGGTGAAGGACGTGAACGTTTTGGTCATGTGTTTATGACTGAAACTGGTACATCCGTGGGAGAGATTAGTGGTCAATCTAAACCTATTAATTCCTGTGATTTTAGACCAGCCAGACCTTTCCGTATTGTAACAGGTACAACTTGAAAATCTTAATCTAGTTTTAGGAATTTATTAATATTTTCTTCTCTACTTATTATCGTAGGCAGTGAAGATAATACCATTGGTATCTTTGAAGGACCACCCTTTAAATTTAAAATGACCAAACAAGAACATTCTCGTTTTGTTCAAGCCGTACGCTATTCTGCCGATGGCAAATTATTTGCTTCAGCTGGTTTTGATGGCAAAGTATTTTTATATGATGGTACTACCTCCGATTTAATTGGTGAATTTGGCAGTCCCGCTCATAAGGGTGGTGTTTATGCTGTAGCATGGAAACCCGATGGCACACAATTGTTGACTTGTTCTGGCGATAAGTCTTGTCGTTTGTGGAATGTTGAAACTAGAGAACTTGTCACCGAATTTGTTATGGGCACCACTGTTGATGATCAACAAGTTTCTTGCTTATGGCAAGGTGAACATTTACTAACTGTCTCTTTGTCTGGTCATATTAGCTATTTGAATGTTGATGATCCTTCGAAACCGTTGCGTGTGATTAAGGGACATAATAAACCCATAACCATTTTGGGTTTAAGTGATGATCGTAGTACTATTTATACAGGCAGTCATGATGGTGTTGTTACTAACTGGAATTCGGGTAGTGGTGTTAATGATCGTGTCCAGGGTGCTGGTCATGGCAATCAAGTAAGTTGAAATTAAATAAAAATATTTTGACAAGTAAAATGAATTCCAGAATATAAGCTTTTCTTTAAAACGAAAATTTCTACAAGCAATAAGTCAGGCTTAAAACTTTGCTTAATATTTACACATGATTTTGAACCATTTTCCTTATAAAATCTTTTTTATATAAAAAGAAACATTAATTGTTACTAAGAATTTAAATTTTTTTATTTTTAACTTTTTTACAAATAACATTTTTTTTATAAGGAAAAAGCTTTGACTTTGAGCTTTTATTTTCAGAATATCTTACTCAAAATCTGAAACTTTTACTGTAAAAAAATTTCAATCTGTGCTTTTCTAAGTTTTTTTGAGCTTTCTTGTTCTAAAAACTGCTTAAAATCTTTTTTTTTTTTTGCGAATAAAAGAAAATGTAAAAAGCTCAAAGTTTAAAATGTCTATATTTTTTTTTGACAGAATTACAATTTGCCTCTTTTTGAATTTCCTTTGGGAAATTTTTCTTTAGGAAAGTTTTGCACGAAAGTTTTAAACAAACAGTCCAAAATTAAAATTTAATGGCTCAAATGAAAGACAAAATCGTATTAAAAGCATCAAATATCAAAGAAACATTATTTTTTACTTAAATATAAAGCTTGTGTAAAGTTAGCTATTAAGTTTGACTGCCGCAGCATATGCCGCAAAACCAGTTAACCGGTTAATATAAGCTTTTTCTTTAGTAAGTCATTTCATAATATGATTGAGCTTTTCTTACAGAAATTTTTTTTCAAAATGTGATTATTTTTCTCTTTAAGAAAATATAAAACGATAATAAATTTTTAAAAAAAAAAAATTATACAGATTTTTTATAAAATAATTGCATATAGCTGACCTAATGTTCATAATCAAACTAAAAGTTTTTTTGTGGAAAAAAAATAGCTCCAAATCGAATTTAGCAGTTTTTGTCTAAAGTGTAACCTTTTTTGTATAAAAAGTTAGCTTCATGTGCAAGATTAACTGGTCAGTGTAAGCTTTTTTGTTAAAAAATAGAATTTCTTAAAAACTATGTCTGAGATTGTACTATTCTTTGATCTAAAAGGCTTGTAGTTAAAGCTTTTATTTCTAAACATCAGAAAAAAAGTTTAGAATCTGAGATTTTTGTCTAAAAGAATGCTTGAGTTGAAGCTTTTTTTATGTAAAAATTTTGCTCAAAGTGTAATCACTTTTGCTATAAAATGGCTTAAATTCACTGAGCTTTTGTCAATTGAAAGTATTACTAAGAATATAAGCTTTGTGGTTTTAATTTTAGTTTTTAAGCTCTTTCAAGGGGAGTCCGCCGATGGGTTCTCTCCGATCTTTTTGAAATTTAGATATGTGATAAAGAACAAAAACACGTATTTTTTTTATCGGTCCAACCTTTGTTGAGGCGTTAAAAAGTGGTGTCAAAAATTGCCCCATTTTTCGTTTTTTCAACTTCGAATTGTTTCAGAGAAATTTCAGACAAATGAAAGAACTTTTGGAGGCGCATTAACTGGTATACGAAACATGTTCCATAACTTTGAAGTATTTTTTTTTGTTAACAAAAAAAAAATATATTTTGAGTGATATTAAAACTGGCTTTTTGTTAAAGAATTTGTTGGATTAAGCTAAAAAATAATGTATATTAATGTCTTTTAAATTTAATCGAATATGTGTCTGAGGTTTTTTCGACATTCGTAATTGTTCGGCCTTTATAAAACTTTTCCCGAAAGCTTTTTAACCTATATTTAAAATATTTTAAATAAATGGCAACCTTAACACACTACATAGACAATATTGGTATCAAAATTTTTGTTTTCTCGATTACATCAAAGCTGCGTTCAAAAAATTCTTAATTTCATAAGTTTCAGACATGTTTCCATACAAAAAATTCTTAATTTTGACCCCACCTTTTCACCCTTTAACGTGAGATTGAGCCGCTAAAAAAATACATGTCCCTTATTTTTTTTTTACCACATAACTAAATTTCATTAAAATCGGAGAAAACCCATCGGGAGACGCCGCTTGTTATCATAATCTTTTGTTATAATAAATGTAGCTTAGAGTCTGAACTGTTTCTATGAAATGCAATTTTTAAAATCTTGCCATTTTTTATAATAAAAAGTGTCAAACATTTTATTTTAAACCAAAGATTTTAGTTTTACATTTAAAAATCTGTATTTTTCTCTTTCAGATGAATGGTATTGCTGCTTGGGGTGATTTTGTTTATACCTGTGGCATTGATGATAGTTTACGTCAATTTAGCATTGAATCGAATGCCTTTACCGATTATGTAGTCAAATTAAATTGTCAACCTAGAGGCTTAGCCATATTACGCAACGAAAATATTATTGCTTTAGCTTGTGTCAAGGATATAACTTTGGTACAAGATCAAAAGAAAGTCTTCTCTTTGCCTATTAAGTATGAAGCCAGCTGTATAGCTGCCAATCCTGAAACATTGGATGTTGCCGTAGGTGGTGATGATCAAAAACTACGTGTATATACATGGAAAGATAATAGTTTGGAACTTAAAGCTGAATTGGAACATTTGGGTGCCGTAACAGACTGTTCGTATTCTCCAGACAATAAGTATTTGGTGGCATGTGATGCTCATCGTAAGGTGGTATTATATGCGGTAGAAGAATATAAACCAGCTCATAATAAAGAATGGGGCTTCCATAATGCTAAAGTTAATACAGTGGCCTGGTCTCCCAACTCCCTATTGGTGGCCAGTGGTTCTTTGGATACTACCATTATAATATGGTCAGTTACCAATCCCTCTAAGCACACTATCATTAAAAGTAAGTTTTTTTTTTTATTTTATTCCCTTTTAAGATAAGCTTATTTTTTTTATTTTTGTTTTTTTTTAGACGCTCATCCTCAATCTCAAATTACTCGTTTAGTATGGTTGGATAATAATACTGTGATCTCTACTGGTCAGGATTGTAATACCAAAGTTTGGCATGTTGAGACTATTTAAATTTAATTTCGGAATTTATACTTAATTATCTACAATACAAAATAATTACTGTTAATTTTTATCGCTTTGTGGTTTTCAAAAACAATTCAGTTTTCATCTAATGCATTTTTTCGACTACTTAACACTTACACTACTATTCCTGTCTGCCCCTAAGTTTGCATTTGTTTTTTAAGTTCAAAAGTATTCTAAAAAAGTTGGTATTTTTCTTCTAATTATTTTTCTTTTAACATTATTTATTCATGTTTTTCATTTATATTTTTTTAATTGTAGAGTGTTTTATTTTGCTTTTTTTAATACGTTTTTCTATCTACGTTTTGGAAGCGTAATTTTATATCAAGAAACAAAAAAATAAACATATTTTGCAAGAAACAAAAGAAAAAAAACATCAAAAGCAAGAAGTTTTTAATTTAAACAAACAGAAATCAAGAAAAAATCAAGATATTTAAAGGATGAAGGTAAACAAATTTAGAGTGTTAAAAATATTTCAATTATAAAATATAAATATTTTAACATTTTACAGAATTTCAAGATTTGTATTAAAATTTGTGAACAAAAACTATAGTACACAAATTCAAATTAACTCAAAATCAACATAGTTTTTGGATAAAGGTAAAAAGTTTTAAAGGTTTGATATGCGCAATATATTTAATATTTTCATATTTTACAGATTTTTAAAATTTATTATATATTTGTGGTAAAACAAGAAAATTCAAATTAACTCAAAATCAATTTCGAGGAAAGAATTTAATACGTTCAAACAAGATAACAATTCAGGTAAGTTGATATTTTGTATATACATATTCCTAATTAGCCACAGTAAAATGAAGCAAAAAGAAAAACTGTTGAAAGAAAAAATGTGTTAACACTTTACCGAACTGTTTTCAAAGATTGAAAATGTCCCCATATGCATTAGGGCGTTTCAGCATTTCCACTTTTTTTTGGATTTTTGCAACTCTTGAAGCGGAAATCCAAAAGATTTTTTTAAATTTTTTCAGTTTTTTTAAAAGGGGTGTTCCTTTTTTTTCTCTAATAAAACTAAAATGAAAATATCTGTTATTAAACCTTTGCTTATCCTCAACTAAACTGTACCCTAAAAAGTACAACATGTATTAACCCTTACACCACTAAGACCGTCTACAGATGGCCATCACTTAAATCCAATTACAGGAAAATTTAAAATATCCTAGTGGTTTTTAAGGGTTAAATTCTTTTTTTAACAAAGAAAATATCCCAACTGAAACACTCTGATTTTTATAAAATTTGCCTGTTGTAGGGAAATAGTAATAAGGTTTGGAAATAAAAAATTGATTTAAAAGAGTGAATTTAGTGCTGCACAAAAACTATTAAAAAACTTAAAAATTAAGAACTTTCGCACTTTTTTATTACCACTACATGTCAGTTGTGGCAGCTAAAATCAAGTTCTTATAAGTCAGTTAAGTTCTTTATATGTAGGGAGACCGTTTTTTGCTGACATGAAACCATTACAAAATTTTTAAAAAATTATATTTTGTGATAAATTCTAAAACACCACAAATTTGCTTTTCCACTCCAAAAGTTCAAATTATGGGGACTTGTGCCTAAATAATAACCTCAAATTCTGGAATATACAGAAATTTATATAAATTGTTTAGACTTGCAAGGAAGGCGGGCCCCCACCGATTGCGCTGAAATTTAAATAAGGGATAGAGGAAACATAATAAATGAACATGAGCACTTTTTATCGTCACAATCTCACATTAAAAGGAAAAAAGTGGAGAGTATTTGACAAGTACTTTATATTGTATATGGTGCTTTCAGCTTTCAAGAACCTTTTGTTTTTATAGCTTCCACCAAATTAACTCATTATTGGCACAGTGTTCCTTTTTTGACTTAGTACTTTTAAACGGCCATATTTTTTTTATGGATAAAGTTAATTGAGTTTTTACATCTTGACTACAATCATGCACACAAAAACTGTAGAAAATGGTTATCCAGAGTTGCCAAATAATTATTTAAAAAATTAATTTTGACCCATTTTGATAGGACCTTTTTAAAATAATCATTTACAAATATAAAAAAAGTGTAATCTTTTATCTTTTTGATTGTTAGTTATGAACAAATATGAAAATTTATTTCTCTGCTAGAAATTAGTTCATCAATTTTGAAAAACCTGTCCAATCGAACTATGAAATTTTCAAATTTTCAATGTATAAAATATTACAAAATTTATTCCGTTTTCACTCAAAACATAAATAATGGATGGTTTTTATTAAAATACTACTAAGCTTATAAAAATTATAACGTCAGGGTTGCCATATGGTCATTTTAAGAAATGGTCCAAAACTGTATTTTTCCCAAAATAAAAATTAAAAATCCACTTTTCAGAAGCAGTATTCCATTTACAAACTGCGTTAATCTAAGTTTAGAGATAATCTACAAAATAAGCCTTAATGAAACATTGTCCTATATATCTATAAAGTTTGGTTAAAAAAAGTCCATCATATCTATGGCGTGTCTTTAATGGCTTAGACCACTATGCCAACATTGGCAAAGTGTTTTCCCAGTGCAATCCAGTCAGAAATTACCAACGGCTCAAAAGTCTAACCACTGGTAAAGCATTTATTTTATAAAAATTACTTTGTTTAAAAAAGCTTGTAGTCGGAAGATTCTGAGTTCGAGCCCGGTTTCAGGTAAATGTTTTTTTTGTGATTTAAAAAAAAAAAAAAAACACTGGCAAAAATAGAACTGGCTTTGACCACTGTGCCAACGTTCGGTAAAAAGTGTTTTCCCAGTGCTATCAAGTCAGAAAGTGTCCATGGTTCAAGAGTCAATGTACTGGTAGATCATTGATTTTGTAAAAATTATGTTGCTTTTTTTATAAAAATTTTGTAGACAAAATGTTTCGAGTTCGACCCCGGTTTCAGGCGTACATTTTTTTTGTGAATTTTTTAAATACAATTTATTTATTTTTTTTAGTTTATCGCTGTTTTATAGACTTCCATTGATTAATATTTGATAGAAGTCTTGCTTAAACACTTATTACAAGTACCTGGTAAATAAACGTCCTGCTAAATTCATAAATTTTGCATTTTTTAACATTTAAAAGCCGAAAACAAAAACTAAAAATAAAATGTGGCTTATTATAGATATTTCCCAGAATTTTTTCTTTCTGGGAAAAATCTATTTTTAGATCACATATTTTATAGCTTTACCAACATTTTTCCAACGTTTTAAATATTGTTTGCACTGTGCTTTTCCGACACATTTTGAACAGGCGGACCCTTTGTCTAGTGAGGTTTTCAATTTGGGATTGGGAAAGCACTTGTTGCCAGCACTTTACCTTCTGTTAAAGTGCTTTTGCCAGCGGTGGTTCGTTTTGCCTTTTCCCGACTGAACTTTTTTCAATTTTTCTCTTAATGCATATGCTAAAATTTAGAGCAAAAGCTAAGAACTAATTTATAACATGAACTTAGCCTTTGTCAGAGGTAGTCTAAGTATTTTAACAATTTTTATTTTTAAATATTAAAATTTAGTAATTAGTTGGAGAATATGGTAGACATCCATTTTTAAAAGCTTTATAAATGACATGTCCAATTTGATCTAGCGGAATTCTTAAGAATTATAATGTATTGAATTGAGAAGGAAAAAGCTAATTTTTTCGCGATGTTAGTAAATAGAATATATAATTATGGCGAAAGGAGGTACCACAAAATATACCCAGCAAGAACAGTGACGGTCATATGAATTTATCCGTTTTTAACGATATATTAGTAAATTGTTATAATTTCAATAAATTTTTGTTTTTGTATGCTTTAATAATTATGTTCTACGAAGAAATAAATCCACTCGTCATATAAAATGTTTTTAGGTGATATTTGGATCTAGTGTCTATACAGTCTACATATAAAATATTTGAAAATTTGTAAACACTTCGAACTAGGAAAATAATGAATTTTCAGTTTGTATGCTTTGGTTCTTTCGCGCACTGTATATTAGTAGTTACAAAAAACAAAGAGTTCATGTTACTTTAATCGTTTTACTTTCTACACGAAATAAAACGGAAAAAATATTTTAATGTGGATCACAGAGCAGAAAAAAAAAACTCGTAATGTTTCACTTTAGAATTTATTTTTAATGAATTAGGAACTCAGAACAGAGAAGATTATCTTCCAGGGGTAATTTCAATTTATTCTAAACAAAAACTCCCTTTAAATATTTTTTCATAACAATTATATGTGATATTTAGCCAGATCGAAATACTAGTATCAACCTAGCTAATATATATGTTTTATTTGCTTTATTTTTATAAATATACGGATGTTGAATGCTCGTTATAAATTAAAAATAACATTAAAATAATCTCGATGTATATAAAAACAAAAAAACTAATAAATCTATAAAAAAAATATTCCTTGAACCAGAGTAAAAACTAAAAATTTTGTATATAAATAGAACATTTTTGGTCTTTAAAGTTTAGTAACGTCATGATGCTTGTTAGGAAAAAAACCTAGCCACGTGTTTGATAACTAAGAAGACAAGAATGAAGCAAAATTGATAATTAATAAGTTTTTTGTTAAATCTCTGCCTATTCTTAAGGCTCTAGCTTTGCTAAAACTTCGGTTTCTGCTGAGATCTTTTACCAGATCGAAATACTAGTATCAACCTAGCTAATATGTTTGATTTGCTTTATTTTTGTAAATATACGGAGGTTAAAAGCTCGATGTGTATAAAAACAAAAAACTAATAAAACTGTAAATTATATTTTAATTTCAATTTATTTTCTTTATTTTAAAGTATAAATTTGTCTTTTGTGTGCATAGTGTAATAGTGTATAAAAAATTATCTTTTTTTCTTAAATTTAACTAACTAGGTGTAGAAAAGTGTATATGTGAATGAGTGAATAATTTAAAATTCTTTACAAACTAAAAACACAAAATTAAAAAAAAATTACGAAAATTTTAAACTAATATAAGCCTCCAATGATTAAAAATTATTTAAGACACTATAATGAGAGAATTTTAAACAACATTTAAAAAAAAAAAATAAGGAAAAACATTTTAAAAAAACAAGGGATGACTTTTTTTCAAATATATCACAGTCGGGACTAAACATTGGGATGGTTTTTATATCATTTACATAGTTTTAGAACTACAACTTCAATTTATTACTAAGAATTATGGTTGGACTGTAAGACTATATGCAGAAACAGAATTAGCTTGGGTGACTTAAGGCAAGTGTTGGTATAAAACGAAGATAACGTTTTTTAAAAATTTAAATAATTGTATTTCTGACTTAAGTCACTAAAGCCAATTATGTTTCAGCATTAATTCTAGATTCTGCTATATTATTGTTATTATTAATTGCAGAATTTGGAAACTCGGATGTATTGGAGTTTGGTGTAGGTGAATTATTATTATTATTATTTAGAGAAGATTTATTAGCTTCACTCATAGAGGAGGTGGTTATTGTAGTATTAATTTGTGTTGCAGCTGAAGTTGATGAAGATATGGTATTTGAATATTCTTTATTTTGAGCTGTATTGGTGGTAGAACACGATATTTGTTGCTGCTGTTGTTGTTGTTCTGTTAATTGTTGTTGTTGGTGTTGTTGTGCTGCAGTTGCAGCTGCTGCAGCTAAATGAAATTGATTTGGCATAAACATTTGATAAGCTGAACTTAATTGTGCTGCCGTTATTGGTGATGTTTCATTACAATTTAGTTCATTACCTGTTGCTGACGTACCTTGAAAGTGTGGCATGGTATTGGGAGATGTTGGTGTTATATCTCCTGATGATGGTGAATTACCGGTAAAATTTACCGCATTTAGTTGTGTAGCCAACACTTTGTTGGCTCTTTTCCTTCTAGCCTCTGTTTCACAGGGTGATGGGGCACCTGGGTGCCTATAGGATACATGCTTACGTAAGGCATCCTTACTACGTGATACATGGGAGCAAACATTACAAGCGTATCTAAAAAAAAAATAGAAATTCTTTTAAAATTTGTTATATTTAAAAAAGCTGGTTTTTAAAAGTCTACTTTTTAACTAAATAGTGTATATATATTTTTGAACTCATAGTAATATGGGCCTGGCATGTCATAAAGCGAAGTATTTTATCTAATAAAATTACGATCAAGCTCCAAATACCTTAACTGTCGAAAAATCGAACTGTCTGAACGTCAGCCCTATTACCACGTGGTGTTTAATATTGTATAAACTCATGTGTAATAACTCAACAAGAGTTCCGTTTCTAATCCAGTACTTTTAAAGTGCTATATTATATTTACTGGATAGAGATAATTAAGTTGCTAAAAAGTCAAAACCCTGGGAAAATTGTTATCCAGAGTTGTCAAATAATTTTTTGAAAAAATATATTTTTTTTCCATGGGACCATTTTCAAAAATAATTTAAAAATATAAAAAATGTTTGTAATGTAAGATGAGCGCAGGTTTGATTCTTACAGCCGCAGGTTGTTGAAACATTTATCATATAGAGACAATCTGACAATTATAAGACACATAAAAAGGCAGAAACTAGTCTAGTCTGATTTAAAAATTAATAGTGTTTATAAGTTTTAGAGAAAAACGTTTATTCTTCTTCTTAACCTCAACATTTCTAAAAAAAACCTTTAGTTTTGATTTTTTCTCACCTAAAAATTTGTTCACCGATTGTATATAATTTTTGAAAATCAAGCCGATCGGACAATGCATTTAATTTATTTCGTGTTCATTTAAAACATAAATAATTGCTAGCTTTTATTGAAATACTACTACTACACTTATAGAAATTATAACTTCAGGATTGCCATATGACAAATTTAAATAATGGTCAAAAACCACAATATTTTTATAAAAAGTTAATCGGTTAACTTAAAAAAATTTTATTTCATAAATTTTTTAATCAAGATTTGTCCATAAAATTGAAAAAAACGGTGTTCTTGAATTCGTACGTGCCTAATGGGATTCCAGAACATACACGATAATCTCTTAAATTTCAGACATGTTTTCATACAAACCACACTTTTACCCCTAATCCTGAAAAAAAATGTGTGCCTCTTATTTTCTCTCCCTCTATCACCATTGGGATAGTTTTCTTGTAAGAAGAGTTTTCGTTCCTCTTGGGTTGAGTCTGAGTTATATCGCGTGTAATCAAGGCTGTCCACCACGATCTCATTTCCTAATCAAATTTATCCTCAATCAAACCGATCAGTTCCACTAGATGAACAAAAACATTCACTTGTGCTAGATCTCCAACTTAGTCGAAATCATTCCTCGCACACTAAACAGCCCATTCATTAGCATTGACCCACCCCACTATGTCAGTCTGTTCGATTCGAACAGAATTTTCACATTGAAAATAAAGTATCAAAAGTTCTTATTAATAGGCAAAACTGTTGACAAAACGTGTAGACAATGAAATGTGAAAAGACTTTTAAGAACGGATATCTTCTTCAAGAGTTTACAAATTTCCGAATTGCAAAAAAACTTTTCGAATCCGTTTACAAAATAACCCCCCCTTACTGAGTGCCGACGGATTTGGGTATAGGATTCAATACAGTCCCTCACACACTAGATCTTATCGTATCAGATTCCAAGGTCTTCAACGCAGCAACAATGCCCACGAAGATGCTAATGGATGAGGGATCTATATATGGTTCGATTATCATCCTTACTTCTCTATTAATTTCATAGATTTCTGCATGAAAAACGCTACACTTTGCTCGGAAGTAGCATTTGAACCCTAATATCCAGTTTCTTTGAATAAACTACCTACCCTGCCCCATCTCTATTCCGAGATCACATCCTCCTGAATGGCTAAGTAAGCGGCATATTAAGCAAAATCATATAATTCGTTTGCACACTGTAATATTCTACATACATTTTTGACAGATCTTACTACAAAATATTACAATGTAGAAAGTCCTTAACATATGTGTTATGAAACCTTAACTTATGTGTTATGAAATACATTTCTTGTAAAAATCGAATCAATTTTAATAAGAAAAAATCCTAGTACTTTATTGAAAAGTTAACATTATTAAAAAGCTATCACAATTATTAAAAACAAAGGTTTATTTTGTATAACCTTAAAAATCGTACGGGTTCTTAAATTTTGAAAATTAACCTTCTAGATTGGTACGTGTTAGATATTTAGAAACTATTTATGTTTTAAATCTCACTTAAATTTCTCAATGTCTAGTCAACATTTTTTTAAATTAAATATTGTGCTTCTTTACAAAAATATTAAAAACGAATACCCGCATTTTATTCAACTTCCACCATTTTCGATAGGTTATGGGTCTCTTGTCTCACGTGTGAAAAGATTTTATGGTATATTGTGTAAAGATTTATTTTAGAGTTCCGTTTAATAGTTCATTTCCATTTATTGAACTGGTTCATTTTTTTATTTCATAAGTTTGTTCTACAATTCTTTTTTTTCCAATTATTCATATTGTTATATTGGTCAATGGTTTGTTTAACAAATCTGCATAATGTGAGAGACAATCCCAAATGAACGGTTATATATTAACTAGTTCAAGATGATTATTGAGACTCTTTCTCAGGAGTTTCAACAAGTATAAGTTTCATATAGAAAACAAATTAAAATATTTTAATTTAACTTACCTCACATTTTGATGTGTCTCCAAATGTACTCTTAAATTATATTGATTACTCAACTGTTTGTGGCATATAAAACATGTAGCATATAGTTTCGAGTTCGATGGTGTTTTAGCTTGTGGACTTTGTGGTGTTGATAGTTTTTCATTTGAAATCATTCTGGACGCTTCATTCTTTAAACTCTCATTAGCTACTTCCATAGTACGAGCACACGAGGCGGCATATTTATCTAAATGTTGTTGTAATTTCAATTGATCCTCGGCTGATATATTATAACCCAATTGAGATTGCATTTGTGACGAATTTTCTGTAGGAGTGGGTGAAGAAAATATAGATGATTTGGGAGTTAATAGTGGAGAAGGATTTGAAGTATAGCTTTCCATGGACGTCTTAATGGTAAGCGGAGATAATTGATTTTGTAAATGTGAAGAAATTGATGAATTTGTATTATTTTCATGACTCTGTTGTTTGTTGGCACCTCCTGATCCACTACCTCTTAGATTTTCTACAATTTTATCTATACGTTTTATGTCTTTTTGCTGCTGTAAAGTCATTTGATTTTGCTGTGCTGTTGACGATGATGATGATTTTTTCTCTAAACCCGAACAAAATCTTTTGGCTGCCAGGGCATCTTCTTCATTGTGTAGCATGGGTATTAAGTCTTTAGGATTTACACCCAAATTAGCTTGATAAAGATTACATTGTTGTTGATATTTAGCCAATAGCTCGGAAGTCTTATTTAAGGCAGTTTGAGAAAAATTTAATGGTTGATGATTCATTAAATTGGGATAAAATTGTAATGATTTCAAAAAGAAATTTTCCAAAGGTGAAGAAAATTTAGAATTCAGCACAGGATTTAATAAAGGATTATAAGAACTAGAGGTTACATTTGTATTTAAAGAAGGAGTATGAGGTAATGAAAAATGTCCCGATGTTGGAGTTGGTGGTTGTGGAGAAGGTGGTGTGGTAGATTTTTCTAATTCTTCCTTATTACAATCTTGTTCTTTATCATTTGAAGTTTTTGAAGATTTCTATAATTTAACAAAAATAATTATTAATTAAAACAAAATATATCTCAAGACTTCTTACATTATTATGAACATCCGCTAAACCTTTGATACCCAACGTTTCGGCTAAACTTAATAGCATTGGTATTTGTTCTTCATAAACATTTACTTCTCCCGAATACATAAATGTCAATAAAGCCACTATGGCACTAAAAGAAGCTCCTGGTATTATTATTACCGGATGATGTGTACTTTCCAATGTACGAAATATTTCCAAAAAGAATGAACTACAGGCACTCAAAACAACTCGATGAGCTCTTAATGTACGTCCTTCTGCTGATATGGTAACATCTGTTAAATGACTTTGATCAAGTAAAACGGGCAGTGTACTTAATAGACTAGTCTGAAAGTAAATAAAGAAGAAAAAGTTAAATAAAGATTGGAGGTGGATTATATGATAAAAGTTATCACAAGGGAAAATCTATCAAGTAAGAATTCCGATTTTGCTCAAATGAGTTTCGTGTCCTTAATTAAAAAGTATTCAGAGCCTAAGGAGTTTCCAATAGGCTTAAATTCTCAGAATTAGTTCACCCAGAAAACAGACTCGGTATAGCAACCGCATTTGTACCCAATCGAATGGTTCGGTTGTAAATAATCACCGAATTTCTGATGAGGCAACCGATTTTCTTTTGGCATGTCAAAATTTCTATTGTTTCAATCGAATGATTGTTATCACAGCCGAAAAGTTCGGTCACATCAACCGAAGTATTCGATTGGCAACAAATACGCTTGCTACTTCCCAGTCTGTTTTCAGGGTGTTGGAGTTTGGCTTCATTAAAGGAGAAAATTGGCAAGCAACAAATAAAGTGCTTTATTAAAACAACTAATCGGAACACCGTGATCAAACCCAATTCCCAATATCAGACGCAATCATCTCAAGATAGTGCTCAGACATTCCGAATTATAAAGCTTTCAGTAATATTAACCCTTTCGCTGCAGATTTTGTGATTTTTCTCATATTATGCAGATTTGTTAAACGAAAGATTGACCAACGTAACAAAATGAATACTACCCCACAGAAACAGAGCTTGTCAAGTGTGTCTAAAGGCAAGAGCGCTGCCTTTTAAGAAGTGAGCTAATAGCCAGTAAACTCGGCACTTAATTTGACAGTTAATTTCTGCACTACCCCACAGAAATAGAGCTTTTCAAGTGAGTCTAAAGTCAAGAGTGCTGCCTTTTAAGAAGTGACCTACTAGCCAGTAAATCCAGCTAAAAAAATTGTGTTCAATTGTTCACAATCTATGTATTCCAATTGCTGGTAAAACTCTTAAATCCAGATTTATTTGAGCGCGATAAATTTCAAAAGTCTCAAACATATAGAAAACAGCAATGGTGAATTGATCATACGTTAGATATCTCTGCACTTATCTCCCTACCTAGATGGCCTTGCAATCTCGGACCTATTTTTCCAACTTTAGGAAGAAAGGCTGAACATGCCGACGGATGCCTTAGGGGTTATGCTGAGTATTCCGTCATTGCCTGTAATGTTGGCTGCCAGTATGAGTTAATTTCGATTTAGGGAATTCGGTCACATGAAAGAATCTTAATAAATGAACCGATCTCGAGGGTTTAGGATAGGGTGTCACCGGAATGGATCTTCGATAAATACTTTGATGTGACAGGGTCAACCAACCGATCCTGGAGCTGGGTTCTCAGGTGTGGTTCACTGATGGCTCGAAGCAGGCGAATATAAACGCGGGTGCAGTTGTTTTTGGACCAAGTCCTCTGCCTATGGGCAAATATCTCTCAATTCATGCGGAGATTTTCGCAACTCTCTTACCTTAGGGTGGATTCTTGACCATGAGCGCAACGAAATGAAAATATTCTTGTCAACCGCTTGGTCCGTCGGCCCTAAACCATTATGTGGAATACCTACGGAGTATGTTAGGGAACAGCTCAGGTTGTGAAGAGAGACTGAATTCTCCAGGTACTGGGACAATTCTCTGGGTCAACGCCAGGATTTATTTCTTTTTCCAGTGTGAGGTCGAGGCGACTCTTGTACCTTGACAGGATGGATTTGAGGACCATGGTGTCTTGACAATGTGATCTCATGTACCATCGGCACAAAAAGGGTCAATCGGACACCTATATTTGTAGGTTTTGTGAGTTGGTGGTTGAGACTTTGGAGCATGTTCTCTGCGAGTGTCCATGGCTTTGGGGCAGGAAACTTTGGTTTATAAATGATCGCTTCATTTCGCCTTCCGACATTTTAAATGTTTTGCCCAATAGATAGTTTGAATATTTAGGGAAACTCTAGTGACATCTGATCTAATCTAAGATTTTTTTCCTATAAAAATTTTTTCAATTATTTACTCATAAGTACAGGCTTTATAAATTTCATCTAACTCGCAATATTACACTTGATATTTATCTAACTCATTTCAAAATGATATTTTTCAATACAAAAATGTAAAAAAGATTAAAAAATTAATTAAAAATACTCTAAGTTCTCCCCCCCCCCCAAAACCTTTTCCTGGATACGCGCCTGATCTAACTAAATCGTAAAATTTTGTTTATTTAATTATAAATGTCTATTTATTTTAAAATTTTCAATATGACTGGACATTTTCGCATACTAAAGATTTTCAAAATGTCATTTCCCATAAAAAATAAATATCCAAAAATACTATTCACTTATACACATACATGCAAATAACTTTAGCTGTATTCTTCTATACTGTCCATAACCAATGGACATATTTTTTTTACGAGTACATTTTCGCTTATGGGACAAAATTTTATTTTTAAAATAAACCATCGAAATGGATGGGCATCAATGTATGTTTGTTGTTTTTTTTTCGACAATCCAAAATTTTGTCTGTAAAAATAAAATAACAAAACTGTTGAAGCAGGAAAAGAAAAAAAAATATTTGAAATACAAATGAAAATTTTGTGCAAGCATTTGCCAAAAAATATCCAAAAAAAAATTGAAACGAAATGATTTCAAATACTAATGCTTGTTGATGCACTTTAAATACATAATTTGAAATGTGTGTAAGAAAATATTTGGACAGTTTTTAAGAAATGAGATTTATTAATATTTGGAAACACAGATAGCCAAATATTTTGTTTTAATTACATAGAAATTTAAAAATTTGTAAAAATTGAAATAAAAGGACCTAGCCAAAAAAAAAGTAGTGCTATTCTGAGTCATAAAATGACTAAAATATAATTGGTTTTAGATACCACACATTTGGGAAACAAAAACTATTAAATTATAATTACACTCACAAAAGTTTTGCATTTACTACAAATTTGTTAAGTAAAAAGATAAATTTTGTTTGTTACGCCCGCATTTTGCAGCAAAATATTTATAAAAAAAAAAATTATTTTTTAATTAATTAAAAAAAATAATGAAAAGGCATTGAAAAGTTCATTACTCAAACTGAAAAGTAACGAAAACTGTTATTGGGTATTCATGTTAATAATGTCGATTTTTTGCTTAAAAATTCATTTATTATAATAACAAAATGAATTGATACATTATTCAAAGTATTGTCCATTGTTAGCCACTACTTTTCCCATCTTTCTGGTAGCATATGGATTCCGCTCCAAAAGAACTGCTCCAGTTTTGAGGTAAAGAATAAATCAAGCCAATTTCTGATACCCTGTTCTGAAGTGAAGCGTATTCCAGTAAGGGCGTTCTGCATCGATCGAAACAAATGGTAGTCAGAAGGGGCAAGGTGTGGGCTATAAGACGGGTAATCCAAAACTTCCCCTAAACTGTTTTCCAAATAGTTTTTGACCGGTCTTGCAACATATGGCCGAGCGTTGTCATGACGAAAGATTTTGTCCTCGTGTCTGGTTGAATACTCTGGCCGTTTTTCGTTGATTTGAATCTTCAAACGAATTAATTGTGTTCGGTACAGGTCCCTTGTGATCGTTTGACCCGATTTCAACAGCTCATAATACAAAACACCCTTCTGATCCCACCAAATACAGAGCATTACCTTGTCGTAATGGATATTCGGCTTCGGCGTTGATTTACCTGGTTGGCCTGGCTTTATATATGACTTACGCTTGGGGTTATCGTAATGTATCAATTTTTCATCTCCAGTAGCAATACGATGCAAAAATTACTTCTTTTTGTAGCGTTCAGGCAACATTTCCGACCTGCAAAATCGCCTTTCAACATCTCTCGGCTTCAATTCATATGGGACCCAATTTCCTTGCTATTGAATGAATCGCAATGCTTTTAAACGTAGGGAAATGGCTTGTTGTGTGACTCCCAATGATAATGGAAGTTCTTCTTACGTTTGACAACAATCTTTGTTTAGTAATGCTTCCAATTCCTCATCTTCAAACTTTTTCGGCTGACCAGGCCTCTCCTTGTCTTCTGTGTCGAAATCACCACTTTTGAATCGCCCAATCCATCTTTCACACGTTTTTTGAGTTGGTGCATGTTGGCCGTAAGCTTCTAAAAACAATCGATAACTTTCAGCAGCCGTTTTCTTCAAATGAAAAGGTTATCAGACTTCCCCGCAAAACATCTTTTTTAGGCATAAAATTCGACATTATTATAGCGATAGAAAAAAATGTGTGTTTACACTTTGGCGTCTATCGAATACTGAATTATATGGTATGATAAAATACCATATTTGTTATTATTGACACAAACCATATGTGATAGTTATGCCATATGTTGTCCAAATCGACATTATTAACTTGTATACCCAATAGTAATATCCTATAAAGAATTTTATGTGTAGGAACGTTTAGGGTGATATAGTAGGGACGTTTAGGGTGCTATAGTAGGGACGTTTAGGGTGATATAGTAATATCATATCTTACGAAGTAACTAGTTGACCAACTTATTTGCCAACTAACTTGTCAACTAACTCTCAAAAAATAAATAAAAAAATTTGGGGTAAAGTGAGAAATATGGGGGAAGTGGTAATATTAAAAAGTACCAGAATTAAAAAAATTAATTTTATCGTAATTTATGTTTATTGACAGAAAATACAAAAGAAATAGATAAGAATATGTCAAAATATAAAAACTTAAAAATACTGAGTTCACTAAATGTGGAATTTTGTTCTAACATGTCTTAAATGTGGATCATTATTTGTAAACGGGAGAACCACTACTGTCCGAAATTGAGCTTGGTGTACACAGTTGTGTCATTGCTTAAGCTTTTGGTTAGTTTATCTACTTTCAAAAAACAGCGGCGCAATAAGTATATAAGAATATTTCAGCCCATATAAAGGCGCAAGTTGAGATACTTCTGCCAGAGAAGCTTTAAACAATGTTAAGCAGTAACGGAATCAGTTTGAAAGTTTGTACACAGGGGTCGCTAAATCAGATCTCTAAATTCGAATCTGGCATCAGATTTTTAGAATTCAAAATGGAATATCCAATTTTGAGGATGGTTTTGAAAAGTTTCGGAATTTAATTATTACCAAGTATAAATATACAATCGGCACAGTGTTGACAAAGCGTCGGCGACGGTCGGTTATGCGTTGGCAGAACTTGAGATTAACAATCTTGACAGTATTGTCCTGTTGCCCGATTGATAACAGTGCCCAACCGTTTGTTTGAACGAACTTGCCACCACTGGCATAACGTTGGTAATTCAAAAAACTGTGTGCTTTTAAAATAGCTTAAATTAAAATAATTTTGAGAAATATGTATAATAAATAACACTGTCTTAGTATTATATTTAAATGATTTCAAACAAAATATTTAAAAAAATGCTTCTAATTTGCAAAGAATTTTGAGGGTAGTATTGGCAAAACACATTCTTTCAAACAAAATAGTGTTTTCCTTGTACAATATTAGTAGTACCTTTGGTAATTTTTAACAAAATATTTATTTCCAATTTCTACCTGGGTGGTTTCTCTTGCTAACATGCCACAAAATTTTAAAACTCCAGAAAAAATATTTAACTTCATTTAGATCATCTAAAATTTTTAAGGTTTCCTAAAAACCGATACTGACCGATCTTAGAATTTGTTATTGCTGCAACATATTCCAGTTTTATCAAAATCGGAGAGTTTAGTTTGAAGAACTTTCTTTTTACAATATATAATTCTTACCTGATGATTGTGCCATCTTAAACAAAATTGTTGTTGATGATCATTATTATTATTTGATTGTGGATGCAATTGTTGTTGTTGCTGCTGTTGTTGTTGATCTTGCAGCTTTTGTGATAATTGTGATTGATCACGTGACTGTTGCTGTTGACGTAAATTTGTTGACGTAGTCGTATCATTATTATGTTCCATAATTGTTCACCCCAAATTGATTCACATAAACTTTTGAAAATTTTTTTTAAATAAAATCTAAAACAAAATCAAAATAAAAATAAAAAATTTGCTTTAAAATCTTTTGGCGCGCAAAAATTCAAATATTTTGTAAACACTAAAACATAATTATTAAGATTAATCATCACCGACATTAATGAAATGTCTTTATATTTACTTTATTATGTGTTAAACGAGCATTTGGTATTTACGAGGTGAGCAAAAACTTTGTCAATAGAGAGAAAAGAAAATGAATTTTCACACAGTCACTAATATCTACGTGTAAACAAACAGTATACCCGAATAAAAAAATGTATATATAGTCTTATGTTTTTTATCTTAAAATATGTTTTAATATGAGATCATATATGCTGTCATGCATATCCATATATTTTATGTTTCTTATGTGGTAACATATATAACGATATACTGTTATATATTGATCTTTTGAAATAATATATTATGCATATATGCTATACATAATAAGATATGATAGATATATTGTATTATCTAATAAAACATTATTATATATAATCAAATAAGCTATATATATACAGGGTGATTCAGTCACGACCCGCCGAATTTCACCAGCGTATTTCTTGGCGCATTTCATAAAAATATGTTCAAAATATGTTGTGTGTGATATGCTTATATAAGATGCCATATGTATAATACATCTTAAGATATAATTATATATGATATCAAATGACATAAGATATAATTATTTAATATACCATTTATGACATAAGATTAACAAAATATTTTGAGATATGTTCATATATTTTCCATGCATATACGATATGTTTATGCACATCTATATATAACCCCATACATAATTATATATGAGCCTGTTAATTTTTTTTTATTATTTTATTAAAAATTTCATAGGATTTCAAAAATATATCTCAAAATATCTTATTCGATCCACCAAAAAGTACTTTATTTATGGATCTAGTTAGATCTAATTATATCTAAATAAATCCAATGGGTTATAAAGATCTTAAATTACCTAATATTGCATCCCCAAATTTTGAGATCAATTTTGATCTAATTTTATCCAGTAAAATATTTGAGAATATTATCATTGGATATTACTCGGTACTTTTGAGATAAAGTTGGATAAGATAACATATCGATCTATATCAAATGGAATATGATTTATTTATATTTGAAATATTACTATCTTTTTGATCGGGTAAACAATATTTTCCCATTTTTTCAAATTGAGTCTATATTTGCGAGAGTGAGAAAGAGAGAGAGCGAGAGCGAGCAAATTAATTTCTCTTTTATCGTATAAGTGATAACAAATTATTTATTAATCATACGTCGTGTGGTATACATTAAAATGAATGATCATATATTAAAAATATTAATTTGATTGATTTGTGTTTACATTTAAGAAGCGTAAATATTTTCAAAATTATTTTATTGTTTTAAAGTTTTTTTAATTTCTTTTCTAACTTATGGATGATGGTTTTTTTATTTAAATTTTTTTTTTTTTTTAATTTTAATTGTCTTTTTCATATTTATTTAAAATTAAGAGGTTTTATTTTGATTTCAATTGTCAAATATATTATTTTTTTGTTTGTGTTTCTTCGTCAATTTTATTGTAGTAAGCTTCTTGTCCACCAAAACTATTTTTCTCTATGTTGGATTATATATTTTTGTGTTGAAATAAATTTTGTAATGCATGAGTGTTTTTAGTTGACTTATTTTTCTTATTTTTTTTTTTTTTTGTCCGAGGGCTGCTATTTTTACCGGTTCAACCAACAACAATTATATGTATTAGCCAATTTGAATTTAACGAATGCATTTTTGTTTTTCCTTCAAAAAATCTTTTTATTTCTAATGGCTACACAATAAGTCGTAAAATACTTGGAGACACCTCAATATTTTTTACAACTTATATAATAAAGGCGTATGTTATTAGGGGGAGGTGGGTAAAGTGCACAAGTGTTTCTGTATTGCGGCCTTCGGCCGCTCTTAGGGGTTTTTTCCTCCGTAGAACGCCGCAGGCGGCTTCGCGAAATAAAGTTTTTTCTGCGTGCGATTATACGATTTATAAGTTCAGTTTTATTTTGTGATATACATATATTTAAAAAAAATTGTATTGATATACTAAATATTATTAATCTTTTTATTTTAAAAAGTCTGAACGCTATGCCACATTTGTAAGTGACATAATGTCCAAAATTGTCAAATTAAAAATTGGACATTATGACACTTTTCGAGTGACATAACATATTATGTCATTGGACGTTATGACATGCCACCTCTGGAAAGCGGTGCATACGATTCGCGTCCTGCTGCGCGGCCGTGTTTCGATATTTTTAATTGGGAATTATTTCATTTTTTTGGGACTTTTTTCATTGGGAGTTGTTTCATTCTTTGTTGGGAGTTATTTTATTACTATGAAATAACTCCCAAATGTTGGGGCTTATTTAATTTTTTCTTTGGAGGTTATTTCATTTATTAAAATTGGGACTAATTTCATTTTTTTTTGGAACTTATTTCATTGGGAGTTATTTCATTGGGACTTATTTCATTTAGGAGTTATTTCACGGTACCTTAGGGATCACTTCCGGAATTGATTTTTAATTTAAAAATCAGAGCGAAAATTATAAAATATGTGCGAAATGTTGGCAGTTATTTTACTATTTCTGATCTTTACGATTGTCTGACAGCTTTTTGGTAGAAAAAAATAGCCATAAAGAAAATACTTAATAATATTAAACGATTTGCAAGAAAAGTTTTTCGCAACGATTTAAAATCCAAACAAAAATATTGCAACTGTTATTTAACAACAACCCTAATTTGAAAATTCGATGAGTTTGTTAATATCGTTAAATGCTGTCTTATTGATATTTAAAAAAAAAATCTACTAATTTTAGCAGTTTTTTCTGCAACGTCATTTTCAACTTATTTTTAGTAGCTTCGAAACTATTTTTTTTATAAAGAATAGTTTTTCAGTCCACCCTTATATTAAAATAACTCGATTACAAATTTATTGAGCCTGATAGATTTTATAAAAATTTTAAGTTTTATCAAAAAAAAAAAATAAATTTTTGCCGTGGCTTCGGATCCGAAATTTCCAATTTTATTTGAAATAAATTTTTTAATTTTTAAATAGACATCGATGTTAAGAATATCCATTTGATTTACTTTTGTTCAGCAAATGCATATTTTGACCCTTAGTGAACTGTTGTGAAAAAAATTTCTAATATACATCCTAAATATTGAATCTAGCTCACATACGTTTAAAATCGGAGTCCTTCCCTTCTATTCCCCTTTTAATCTGACCCCTCTGTTAAACAAATACATGATACTATGCTTAGTATATGCCTGCATGTGTACGTAAATGTTTCATCTAATGAATAAAGGAATTTTCTTCATTCCAATATATTTTTTTTTTTTTTTTTTGCAAACTACTAGATTTAGCTGAAAGGTACTACTACTACACTTATTGCAATTTGAATTGTTTTGTTTAGCTGGCTGAATGGGTGACATTAGATGGATGCTCTTTAGCTGGTTGGTTGTCTAGTTTTTTTTTTTTATTGTTTTGTAGTTGTAAATTTTATTTATTTTTAAAAATTTGTGCTATTTCGTATAAATACATAATCACATTAGCCAAAATTCACAAATTAAAAAAAAAAAAAAAAAGATTAGTCCTCTATTAAAAGGTAACATTATTAGACATTAACTATAGAATTGAAAATTTTCTTTTGGAATTAGTTTAAAAAACACTTTATTTTAAATATTTTTTGGTATTTTTGTTGTTGTTAGAATCTTTTATTGTTTTGTTTTTTTTTTTTTTTTTTTTAGTTTTGACACATTTTTTTGCATGTTTCATTTTCAAAATTGAGTCATATTCTCCAGATATTTTAGTTAATACTTATTTCTTTTAGAAAATCTTTAGATCTTTTGTGCTGCGTACATAAAAATAGATTATTTTGCTTTTTTGCTTGGACAATGACAGATTTTTTTATTTAGTTGCTTTTGGATTTTCATAAATAATTTATTTTTATGTTAATGATAAAATCTTTTAAATACACACCAATAGCACTTAATAAATCTTCTTTGTTGAATGAACTTATAATTATTTTTAAGCTTTTCCAAAAAAATTTAACTTTTATATAATTTTACAAAATTTTTTTATTAATTTTTCCAAAGTACTATTTTGTATTTGAAATTGTTTTAAAATATTTATTTGTTGGAAAATATTTTGCAATTATTTTTTTCTTTGAATGTATATATTTTAAAATTTTTTTTTTCTCCAGAAATTTGTTATTTTTCCGTTATTTTAAATAAAACTTTTTTATTTCGAAGTTAAAAATTAATACATCTTTAAACAATTACAATTTTTTAACAATTTTAACCGTTACCTAAAATACCGTTTTTATAAAATATTATTTTTTTTTCTAAATTCTTTACGTTTTTTTATTTAGATTCTGCGTGTCCACCTTTGTATCGTGTTTGCTCACTTCTAATGTGCCAAAATTTTTAGTTTGTCTGTGGTTGGAGATTTTCCTAAATGTCCAATACATTCGTGCCCCTTTTTTTCTTCTGAAAAATAAAAGACACAAAATTAATCCGATCAGTTTTTATTTTGTTTTTGTTATTTAGTATTTAGTTAGTATTTTTTACAAGAGACATTTGGTCACACTTTCATTTCAATATTATCTCTCGTTAATCTATTTGAATGAGTTGAAATGAGAAAATCATAAACATTTTAGTGTGTTAGAAATATATTATTGCTTGTCGTTCAAGGAAATTTTTATTTAAGTTTTTCTTCTGCGATGACAGGTTTTTTCTGTTCTCCTTTTTTAAAACTACCGAAAACTCTTAAAAACAGTTGTTATTATTAAGACATTGATAGTTATTTTTACTGCATTTGTTAGTTGTTTTTCAACAGTTAAAAATAACAAAATGTTTAGTTATTTTAACGGTTATTACCTTTATTACATTTTTAACTGAATTTACAGTTTTAACTGTAATTTTCAGTAGATTCTACATTTAAATAATAAGGGGAGAAATTTAAACGTTTAAAGTTTGCTACTCTACAATCTTTCAATTTCAATGTAAAATGGGTAAAAAGGGCATTTTTATAGAAAAAAATCTAAAAAATATTGCAAGACAGTAGAAAATGGCATCTTATGGTAAGGTGGAGCAAAAATGGCATTTTTGGAAAAATAATTGAAAAAATGGCAAATGCTGGTATTTGCCAAAAAAAAACTTGCCCTAGTTATAAAGAATTAAAAATTAATAGACCCATGTCTTCTTAGCAGCCCAATTTCACATTTAGGGGTCAAAAATTACCCTATTTTCTATTTTTTTGCGGGTTTTTCATATTTCTTCCAAAGAACGTATATATAAATTTGGTATCTAATGAAAAGTATTTGAAGTGCCATCACCGGTATAAAGTAGCATCCCCGAGCATGCTCAACTTTTAGTGGTATTTGAAAACACACATGCATTTTAATGGTTTTGTACTGGGATGCATAGTAGGTTCAGGTCCAAACTCACATATATTATTCTCTATTAAGTTTTAGTGGACACGTGTTTTATTCTTTTTTTTGATATTCGTGCGCTTTTGGATTTTAGACGAAGTTTCCCGAAACACTATATTTGGGAACTCTGTAGACACAACATAGGCAATATGGGTATCAAACTTCATATTTTTGAAAATACAATACAGCTATGTAAAAATAATTTCAAATATCTCAGTTTTTGCTCCCATAAAAAATTTTGTGTAAATAGTGTGTTTTTCAAGATTTTTTTTGTTTTTTTTATATTACTATATACTATAGATCCTATTTTATTACGTGTAGTTCAAAAAGCTTTCCAACGATATATAATACTATACACATTTAACAAACATAAGCGTAATAAGAGCTAACAACTTATTTTGAAAGCACTTTGTATCAAAACATTATGAAACGTCTAAATCAAGTAGACCCTTGTAAGGTAAAATTCTCGCTATTTCATAACCACACAACAGATTTTGATCATTTATATCTCTTTTTGAAAGAGGGAAAAGCGAGTTTTAAAGTATTTAAAAAAAATTTAAAACATATCAAGTATTTATTATTTAACTTTTTTCATCATGTTATTATTTTGAATATATTTCAGATATAGCGTTATTTTAGTCAAATAAAATTTTTATTAAAATCTAATACAAAAAAAATCTGTAAAAACAATACTGTTATAGCTAAAATACCGTTACCGAAATAATTGAAATAGCGTTATCCTTAAAATACCGTTACCTAAATAATCTGACAAGATCTGAAAAAAATCACTGTAAATAATTATATTTAACCAAATTTGATCATAAACCAGCCAGCCTTCGGAACTCGGGCATAATAGGTGTAAAAATATGTGTGTGCATTGATATTACCTGGTTAAATAAAATAACGGTACCCTTAAAATACCGTTGCCGAAATAACTAAAAAACCGTTATCCCTAAAATAAAGTTACCGAATCGACTAAAATACTATTTACCGAAATAAGTAAAATACCGTTAAAGATAAAAAACCGTTACCGAAATAACTGACACATCGATACCCCTAAAATGCCGTTACCGAAAATAAAAGAAAATAACGTTACCCTTGCCGATACCGCATCGAATCTGTTAAAATCCATGCTCAAAACTGAGATATTCAAAATTATTTTTGCATAGCAGTAACGTACTTTCAAAAAATGAAGTTTGATACCCATATTGCCAATGTTTTGGCCATAGAGTTTCCCAGTGGCAAATTATAGTGCTTCGGGAAACTTCGTCTAAAATCCAAACACGCACGAATATCGAAAACAGAAGAAGTACGTGTCCACTAAAACTTAATACAGAATAACATATGAATTTATTCGAATACCACTACTAATTTATACTGGTGATGCGCATTTGAAATACTTTTCATTAGATACCAAATTTATATATACTTTCTTTGGAAAAAGTTTGAAAAACCCACAAAAACTGAAACTGGAGTAATTTTTGACCCCACTTTTTAACCCCTAAATGTGAAATTGGGCAGATAAAAAAACATGGGTGTTAATTTTTGATTTCATAATAACATATCCAATTTTCATTGCAATCGGCGGGAACCCATGAACGGACTCTCCTTTAAGTATCACAGTGAGTGTATTGTGGTCAAAATTTAAAACACTAACCCTATATGGATTAAATAACAAAAAATAATAATATTTTATCAGTGGATATTTTTTTTCGATCAAGTCTAACAATCTTGTAGTCACAATTTAAATTAATTTTCATGGGTCTTTTTTGAGCCCAGAACACTGGGGGTTAAATAATTCTTATATTAAGGTAAAGATACTTATAGTCTTTTAAAATTTAAGTGATATTTTTATGAAAATTATGCACACTTTTATGAAAGCATTCAAAAATTATTATAACTTTTGACAAAATACTCGTTATCAATTTTCCTAAAATGTCCCAAAAAGGAGGCGCTCCACAATCAAATACGAACTATAATTTTTTTAATTACAACTATGTATTACACTGTGTGTAATTTTTTAAGTCATGGCAAAATAACCATATACGGACACCACTACGTGATAAAAGACTAAAAAAAAAGACCCGTGTCTCCCAATTTTTCCCAAAGTCATATCCTCTTTTGTTTATGGGCCGCCAAAGATTTGGGGCCTCGGTATCATTTTCGCAAAAAAGTGATCATTTTCTCAGGCTCATATCTTGCAAACCGTTCAGAATTTCGATTTACTCTCTATGGCAAAGTTGTAGCTCTTGTCATAAAGAACAAAAATTGCGAACATATAAAATCAAAAAAACTTCACCTTCCAGATCAAAATCGCAAAAAACTTAACAAAATTCGATTTTTTTTACCTTTTTTCCCGTGTTCAGGTCCATAGGTAGCAAACCGTTCAAAATTCAAGGAAACAATCAACTACAAAAATTTACCTAAGATCTCAATAAACAAATTTCTAGAACATATAAACTTCCTAGAGATGATTCTTAACACTGTTTAGGTAGCGCGCAAAAGTGAAAAAAATTTTAATTTCATTTTTTTTCCTTTTTTCTCCTGTTCAGGTGCATAGGTAGCAAACTCAATTCCCAGGAAGTTTATATGTTCTAGAAATTTGTTTATTGAGATCTTAGGTAAATTTTTGTAGTTGATTGTTTCCTTGAATTTTGAACGGTTTGCTACCTATGGACCTGAACACGGGAAAAAAGGTAAAAAAAATCGAATTTTTTTAAGTTTTTTGCGATTTTGATCTGGAAGGTGAAGTTTTTTTGATTTTATATGTTCGCAATTTTTGTTCTTTATGACAAGAGCTACAACTTTGCCATAGAGAGTAAATCGAAAATCTGAACGGTTTGCAAGATATGAGCCTGAGAAAATGATCACTTTTTTGCGAAAATGATACCGAGGCCCCAAATCTTTGGCGGCCCATAAACAAAAGAGGATATGACTTTGGGAAAAATTGGGAGACACGGGTCTTTTTTTTTTTAGTCTTTTATCACGTAGTGGTGTCCGTATATGGTTATTTTTTTTCGTGTTGCACTGTGTTAGCAATCGACAATTCCAAATTAGGCATTTTAAATCAATTAAAAAAAAAATGTTTAATACCTTTCTAAAGTGGCTTAATGATATCCGATGGAGTTATAGAATTCCATATCTGAATAATTTTCAGCATATTAAATGAATAAATGAAATAAAAAAGAAAATATAGCAAAATTTAGAATTTAAAAAAAATACATTGTTTTTCAAAAATATTCCATTTTTGACCGAAATCCGTCACGGGTTAATGTTAAAGTGTAGAAACGGTAATGACATATCATTATTTTTGGACTACCAGTAATGGCACCAGCTTACTCCCTGCAGTACTTTTAAATAATAATGACTTAAAAAATAATGACTTATTAATTTACTAGTTAAACTAGTTGATTTTCTCATTTTTTCAATACAAAAAATAATCCGTTACTCATAAGTACTTATTTTTATCATTATTTTAAATATAAAGTAAGGATTTAAAAATTTGTGTAAAATCTTTTTTAGACTCATTATTTTTCCAACTCTTGTAAGTACATATATACCTACTTACTTGAAATTTTTTGTAAGCTGTTAAGTAATGACATTTTGTTCATGCAAGTCATTTATATTTTTATCTATCAAGTATAACAGGTTCGAATCTCCCGTGTTAAAAAAAAATTCTTAGTTGAATTTATTTTTTTTTTTGAAAATTTATTTTTAGACTCCTTATTTTTGTCCATATTAGTAAGCATATATGTAACCACATATTTTTTGATTTTTCGTATAGTGCTTATTAATAATATGTCATTATTTTGCTCGACATCCCTATATAAAAGTAATAAGACTTGTTATGACCATTGTAAGTAATTGTCATTACCAAATATGTGCTTATATAACCAGTTCTAGGGTAAAGCGTTTATACACTGGGATGTAATGAACGAAAATCGACAAATCGTTTTTTAAGGGATATCCTAGTGTACACATTTGAGGTTGTCCACTTTTTATCTCACCGCCAACGAGAGAATTATCTTCATAATATCGATTCATGTTTGCATTAGATCTATAAAGTTTTACTGGAATTCGTGCATTGAATCTTTTCATTAAATTTATGCAGTCTTTCATTAAATTTTATGAAAAATTTTATCTTATTTATTAAAAATTTCATACGCCTAATAAAAAAATTTTATTAAAAATAGTTTCATAAAAATTATGAAAAATTGTTCGCTATGTGAAGAAAACTTCATTAGTTTAATGTAAAATTTCATTTAGGCTTATCAACATGTTTTTGAGCAAGTTGACTTCAAGAAAAAAAATTTTAAAGATCGAATTCTTCTAAACGATATCTCATTTGAGCGTTCATGTTAAAAAGAGGTTAAATTTTAAGGTAACCGAATTATGGAAAAACGTTATTGTTAACTTTTTTGCTAAATTTAGTGGTGATTCAGGCAAATAAATTTCGTCTCTAGATCGGGAATTAATCATGTATCTTTTTGACGATAAAAGACAAGTAAATGAAACCTAAATAATAATCTTTTCATTTAAATAATTTATGTTTTTTTTTTATTAATCTAAATTCTTATCAATTAGGCTAAACATATCAAACAATTGAATTCCTCGCTCAAACAAGGGTATATAATCCATTTTCAGATCTTTACAGAAGAAGAGAAAAAGTAGAAAACTCTTATAAAATCAAATTTTTTTTATTGTTTTTGATCATAGTTCGATAATTCAAGTCTAATTGTATTTGCGTAGAAAATTGCTTTAAAATATTGTACATTTAGGTTAGGTTGAAAATAGGAATCGGAGGTGAAGATACCCTTTACAACCGACTCATGTCCAATAAAATTTGACATATACTTAAGCCTGAAAGTCGACTTCTTGTGCGCTCTCATGTCCGGTGGCTTCCGTCCTTAGCTATTACACAAACTCCGTCCCGTTGACGAAATTCCTTAGTACATGTAAGTGGTTGAATATTGCATTTAAATTGCCCTAATTTTTCAAAATTTTGATTAATTTTTAGTTACTTGAATGATTTATTTGCGATTTCAAAGGGACATAAACTATTTTAATTACACATGTGCAAGGTATAAAACACATTTTAATGCTTCAATATAGTAAGTTTTGTGAACCGCAAAATTGCACTTTCCGAAAAGTTCGCGGTCAAAAATGCATGCAAATTTTTAGCAATACTTTGTTACAGGATGATGTATTTGTGGCTAAAATGTCGTATTATGCAAATAAAAAACTGTCGCTTATACCCTTATTCGAGCAAGGCATTAAATTGTAGTTTTCTGATAAGCTAAATGAAATGGTGTAAAAATCACTGCAAAATTTTACTCAAATCTTTCAATACCCTCGACCGATATTTCAAGACTTTTACACAATAATAAATAAAACCCTGCCTGTAATTTGAGTAATTTCTTTGAAAACAGTGACATTATTAATTTTTAAAATTTTTTGTATTAAATACAAAAATTCTTAGTTGTTAGATTTTTAATTATAAACTTAACTCATATACAAGTAGATAAAAAGATATAAAAAGTGAAATGAAAGTCAAACATGTGTTAAAATCAAATTAAAACAGAAATCATAGACATGATTACAAAATGAAATATGATCTTATTTAAAAAGGGGGTAGATTGAGGTAGGCTCCCTACTTTTCCTAAAAGAAATTTGCGTATATAAAACAGAATAACAAAATGTTTTATTTAGTAGTGATAAAAAATAAAACATATCAATAAAAATGTTTTGGAGAAATTTGGCGATATTTTCTTTAGTATTGTTTTTAAACTTGGCTAATAAAGCAACATGTGAACGACATTACGTTTCCCATAAAAATTGTAATAAACAGCGAAAAGGGACAATAATTGCAAATCCTGCTAATTGTAGTCAATATATAATGTGTAATGGTTTGCGTTCAACATTAGGTGAATGTCCTGAAGGTTTATATTTTAATGCAGAAATGTTATCGTGTGATAAACATTTGCAATGTCGAGAAATGATTTTAACAAATGCTATAACCAAACCGAATATTATAGAAATTACCACCCTTAGTACTAGCGATCCTCAGGGGTTGGAAATTAAAGTTGAGACAACAACAACAACAACTTTCTCTCCACCTATAGCATTTCATTATCCTTCTACGGCTGGTCGTCCCGTTTGTTCATCCCTGCAAGAGCATTTTATCCACACCCTTCTAACTGTTCATATTACTATCAGTGTGTACGAGGATTTTTGACAATAAAACGTTGCTCGTTTGGTTTCGGTTGGGATTGGTTACGACAAACTTGCATACCCATATCTATGGCATTTTGTGCTGGGCAATATTAATTTAAGTTTATTTAAGTTTTATTTAGATTTATTTTTATATTAGACAATTTGTCTAAATGTTTATAGACGACAAAATTTATAGAATATTTTTAGTTTTTCTATGTATGCAATTTTTAAGTAGACATAATCATAAATATTCATTTTCCAAACATCTTAACGGTTTGCAATCTTTACAGAACGTGACCAACTAATTTTGTAGATTGGCTGAATATAAAATTATTGTAAAAAGGAAATATGAATTTAAATAAATGAAAAAAAATTTAAAAATCGTGGCTTTTAAGAAAATTTTTCATAAAATTTGTATGAACATTTAATAATTTAATGAAAACTTTTATATTTGTTCATCAAATTTGAAATATATCATTAATTTAATGATAACTTTTATTATTCATAAATTTTAAAAACATAGTCATTAATGAAATATATCATTAATTTAATGAAAACTTTTATTATTCATAAATTAAAAAAAAAAAATATTCATTAACGAGATGATATTATTATTCTCGGATTTTCTATGAAAAAGGATTTTCTAAACCAATATTTTGGCATGTGATTGTTTTCAAATCGATCGTTTTTGAAATTTCAATCCCGAATATTTCGCATTGTTTTTAATTTAAAAAAGATTAGAAGATTTAGATCAATATTCCCAATTCAATTAAAGCAAATAAAACAAATATCAAATGTTCTCTTGCTCTTTCCTCACTTTTAAAATTTCGATTTTTAATCAAATCGATCGGTTTTTATCACATTCCTGAATAGGATAAATTTTAAGAGATTTTTTATTTAATTTTAAATGGTTCGAATCTAACAATTTTTCTTTAAGAAAACTTTATAAGAGTTTAAGTTCTCACATGCACTGGGAATATCAACTGCATGATATTAACGAATTTTTGTATAATAACTGTGAAATGACACCAGAAATTGTCCGTTGATACTTTTTATTAAGTTAATGGAACAATATGTTTTTATTTATAAAAAGTTTCATAAGATCAATGTAAAAGTTTCATTAAAAAACTGTTTTCACAAAAAGTATGAAGCTTTTCAATAATTTTAAGAAAATGTTCTTTGTGAAGCTGAGTTTCATTAACTTGCAATAAATGTTTATTATTATTCATCCAACAAAATTCTCTCTGCGTAGTAATCTAAGATATCGAATTTACAACTGAAAAATATTTCGGAATCCTGTGGGTTTTAAAAGAAAAATATCTTAGATTTGCAGTGTCATTACTTTTCTCACTACTAGTAATGACAAAATTAAGTTAATTTAAAAATACTTTTAATAAAAGTAATTACTTTAACACAAATAATAAGGACTTACTAATAACTAGTTAATTTTCCCATTATTTCAATACAAAACATAATGCGTTACCCATAAGTACTTTTTTTTATCATTATTTTAAATATAAAGTAATGATTTCATTTTTTTTTTTTTGAGAATCTATTTTAAGGCTCATTATTTTTTCACTTCTAGTAAGTACATACATAACTACTTATTTTTGATTTTTTGTAAGCTGGAAAGTAATAACATTTTGTGAAAGCAAGTCATTCATGCTTTTATCTATCAAGTATAACAACCTGGAGGCATGGGTTCAAATCCCGTGTGGGCACGTTTTTTCAATAAAAAAAATATTTTCTTATTAAATTTTTTTTAAATTTATTTTAAAACTTATTATTTTTGTCCATACTGGTAAGCATAAAGGTAACCACATATTTTTCAATTTTTTGGAAGTTGTTTAATAATGATATGTCATTATTACTGGGTTGTTAATGGATTGGAATTTTTTTTTATGCACTTAAAAAAGTTTGACAGTAGAATCTACTGAAAATAACGGTTACAACAACTGTAATTTCTGATAAAAAGACGACAAAATTAATTACCACTTAAATAACTAAAAAGTTAGTTGCTTTTAACTGTTGAAAAACAACTAACAATTTTTTACTACAAAAATTTTGAAACAACTGTAAAAACTACTGTTTTTAACAGTAGTTTTTTCGGTATTTTAAAAATATTTTTTTAATAAAAATAAAAATTTGTTATAATTTTTATTAAAAATAAAAAATTATGTTTTTTTCGACCTTTAATTGTGCAATGAAAATGAAAATTATTCAAGTTCGAGGCCATACTCCATATTTCTTTATTAGGATATTGTCCTAACAAATAATCTATAGAGTTTTTTGTTTTCAAATTTATTATTTGACCCCATCAGGAATGTGTTGATAGATTTATTTCGGGAATTTTCTAGGTTCCCATCATCAGAACACGTTTTGATAGCGGTAACAATCCCATGCCTAGTTCATATGAATGTTTGATGTTTGGCATGGGATTGTTACCTCTTTCAAAACGTGTTCTGATGATGGGAACCTAGAAAATTCCCGAAATAGATCTATCAACACATTCCTGAAAGGGTCAAATAATAAATTTGAAAACAAAAAACTCTATAGATTATTTGTTAGGACAATATCCTAATGAAGAAATATAGAGTATGGCCTCGAACTTGAATAATTTTCATTTTCAAAAATAAAAATTTTTTCTTTCAATTACAATACAAATTTGTATCCTACTTAAAATGCAAAGTCCAAATTCCAAACGGTACTCCAGTTATAACGTTTTTATGCATTGGGATTTACAAAAAAAAATTCTAATTACTATTTGCAAACTACACACAGAAAAATCGTTGCCAACTAAAAAAGTTTTTTAACATAAATTATTCAATAATTAAGCAGAAACAAGTAAAAACTTGGTAACATATTACTAGATTTCTCATAACTTTTGTGAATAAACTTTATTAGTTGAAATTCTCCTAATTACTTTTTAACGATTTTTGTGTGTGTATGAGCATATCAAAAATAGTAAATCTAAACCAAACGAGAACTGTTTTTAAATAACTCACAAAAATTAACACAACTGGGCGTTGTGGTGTAATGGTTAGCGCGTTGGACTGTTACACAGATGGTCCCGGGTTCGATTCCCGGTGACGACAACATCAATTTAGAAAAATAATATGTATGAGTTTTCTATCACTTATATGTATCGCTGCGCCCACCTTCGGTGTTCCCATAGCACTTAACCCCACCGAAGTAAAATAATGATTCAGGGCTATATAAACAAAAAGCTTCAATAAATTCGCCATCTCTACATCAGGTGGCGAGCAACAACTGTTCTAAGACTTATCATCTTGCGCAATTACAGTGTTGTCATAATTGAAGCCCTTCATCTGTCACCACCTTTCATCTCTTTACTATCCCCTTTCCAAAGAAAGCAACACATTAATTAATAGGAAGAATTTCCTGAGTGTTGCTTTATTTAGTTAGTTGTTTATTCAAATAATAAAGTAACTGCTTCAAACAACTCACACAGTTAGTTTTACTGTTTTTTTTTTTTTTAATAACTGTCATAATGTTGTTTTGTTTAATTTCATAGAAAAAAAACAACTGTAATTACAGTTAAAACAACAACTTCTGATTACTACACAAACAACTGCCAAAATTTTTTCAGCTGATAAAAAGAGATTTATTAAACAATTTTTATAGGAAGCACTTGTATTAAAAAAACAATTTTTACTTTCCCAGCCAACAAAATTTGGATACTTTTTAGAGGGTTATTATTCTATGAGTCGAAAATGAATCAAATAAAGTACATATTTTTGAAATTTCAAAACGTTAGTGTCAAAAATTTTTTTTGGCGAAAGTATGAGCCTTACAAAAAGAATCATAAAAGACACAAAAATTTTAAGATAATTATTGAATCCAACAAATTTTTCAGAAATGTAATTGAAGTGGAATATTTTGTGAACAATTCAAAAAAGGCTCTAAAAAAAGATTGCTTGAAGATCTTCTCTGAGTAATTTTTGAATGCTCTTTTGGATGAACCATTTTCATACAAATATTTGAAATTTGAATAAAATATTATGAGCCCATTTCTGACTCATTTTGGGGCTTGTTTGCTGGCATGGTTATTTAACGGTTGTTAATATGGCATTAAATCTAAATTATTAAATACAGTTGAACCTCGATTATCCGGGTTGCACGGGACCGGACTCAGCACGGATAATCGAAAACACGGTTAATAGAAGTTATTTATTTTTCCCGAATTTTAACTCTTTTTATGTAGGTGAAAAGAAAAAACAAGCAAATAAATATGTGTGCTGCACGGATAATAGAGGTGAAGCACGGTTAATAGAGGAAAAAAATAATAGCACGGATGACAGAGGTAAACACGGTTAATAGAGGTATAAATCAAACCACCAGCATGCCGGTTAACAGATGTATCCGGTTAATAGAGGACCGGATAATCGAGGTTCAACTGTATTCAAAATCTAAATTTTATGCTGTATAAAACTCAAAAAATCGTTTCAATTCCCGAAAAAATCGGTTATATTGTTTAAAGATAGTTCGCCGTTAAGGTTGCATGGGCAAACCATGCGCATTGTATGACTAATGACAAGAAATACCTTCAAAACTTGGTACATACATGTGTAATGTATTCGATACGAATATGTTCTATATGTGTAATGTACAAGTATTTAAAATTTAAGCCAAAATAATCCACAAAATTATACTAGATAAAAAGCCTAAAAATGCTAAAAGCTAAAAACAAATGACAACAATAAATTGTATACTTTCCACAGACCCAAAAATACAATAAATAAATTCAGAACGTATGAAAAACCAACCACACCAGCAACAACAAATACAAGAACATTCAATTAAAAATTTTACATGCGATTACAAAATCTCTCAAAAAAAAAAAAAATAAATAAGTGACAATACTTAAGGCAAAAACGCATTTACCAGACCCAGAATAAATGAATAACAAGAACAAGCCAAAACCCAGAAATGAAACCACCTCCCTCCATACAATCCATATGAAAATATAAACGGTGAGTAATAAAATTGAACCTTTACCTGAAACCTCTTTTTGGAAACACGATGATTTTCTTATATTAAGCTATGTACAGACGGTTGTCAGATCTAACAATATTGTAAGACCTGGCAATGTGCTGACAATGTTCTGGCAACGAAACATGTTTCTGGCAACGAAACATGTTTCAATTTCATTGCCGGACAATTGTCAAACAATAAATTTATCTGCCAACGAAAATTGTCAGTTCACACGGTTGTCAGATTCTTTTATGGCAAAAATGAACGATATGGATTGAAACGGGGAATGATTGGAATCGGAACTCTGTACACATTTGTGTTGTCGGTGTAGAGCGTTTTGTTAAGGTTTGCAAAAATGATGTCCATTTTGCGATATCATGCTTAGTTTTCGAGATACAAGCCATTTTACAAAATGGCGATATTTTAAAATGTCCAGTATCTTCAAAACTAAGCGAGATAGACCAAAACGGACAAAATTTTTGCGCCACAGGAGTATTAATAGACCCTTATAACATAAATAGGCTAGGTCCGAGAGAGATCCCGAGAGAAACATTTCTGCGACAATACTGCCATTGTCAGATGTATTATTTTAAACACATCTGCCAATAAAAAATTGGTTACAATGTCTTGCAACTATCTGACAGTGGCAACGTATGGTGTTCACACGAATGTCAGATGTCTGACAATATTATTGTCTTACAATGTACAGACAATGCTTTTTCTGACAATGTTGCAAGACAAAAGTTGTAAGTTCACACTGTTGTTAGACATTTCCTGAACATTTTTCTGACGATATTGTAAGATCTGACCACCGTCTGTACATAGCTTTACTCATTTAAAAATAAGCCAATTTTTTAAATCTGTGGAAAGGGTAAACACTTTTTTAAAATTATTAACGATCTTGCTCTTTTTAGTTGGGGGGTGGCAATACAAATTTGTTTTAATTGGTACACTCAAACAAGTTTGACAGTAGAATCATTTAAAAATGGCGACAAAAGTTATTACCGTTAATATAACTAAAAATTTAGTTGTTTAGTTTCTGTTGCAGTAGAAATAACTAACAATTTTGTAAAAATAATTAACAATTTTTTACAACAAAAATTTTGAAACAACTAAAAAAATTGGTAAAAGGTATTGCTTTAAAAAAGTTTTTTTTCAACTGCTTTTCTGATTAAAATTAAACTATTTAAGGGGGACATTACAATCGCGGCAGAGAAAACAGACTTTTTTTTTAAATTCATAACTCAGTCGAAAACAAACATTTTTCCAAAATTGTTTTGTATTTTATTGTAGAGAATTGAACAAATTACAAGAAAAAAAATCAAAAAAATATATTTTTCACTCCAACATGGTTTTATAGAGCTCCAAACGGGCGGCAGAGAAAAAAAACGAGGCCTCGTGGTTGCAGCGCTGGGAGTCGTAAGAATTGTCCGATCTGGAAAAAAAATTACTTTTTTAAATCCTAACAAAATTGGTTATCGTATGACACGAGCTTTTTTTTAAAATTTTTTTTCAATATTTGGTGATGTTCCAAATTTAAAAGTGTGTTTTTCGAAAAAAATATTGACTTTAAAAATTCATAAAAAAATCGAAAAAAAAATTTAAAAAAAAGCTCGTGTCATACGATAGCGAATCAAGTTTAAAATAATACAAAAAAAATAAAAAATTTCGTCAAAAAATGAACCCGCTAGTACCGCAACCAGTACGAAAAACATGGTTTCGAGATAAACGCGTTCAAAGTTTGTGAACAAAGAAAAAAAGGTTACCTTCAATCTGCCATGCCTGCTTCGTACTGTATGCTTTCGTTATCTTGTGTTGTGCTGTTTCTTACAGTTTTTTGCAATTCGGGCTTCTTTTAAAGCTTCATATGCCTTCACTCTTCACCCTTCAAGTAGGTACGAAATAACAACCACCAAAAGTCAGGTAGCAAGTAAAACAGCTGCCGTACGTAGGTAGCGCGAAAATAAAAATGCGCTCTCACTAATTCGGCTGTAACTTTTGAACCCGTAGGAATTTTTCCATGAATTTTTTTTCTTCGAATCTTAAGAATATTTACTAAAATACAAAATTATAAAAAAAGTCGATTTCAAAAAACGGCCAATGTCTGCCCCCCTTAAAAAACTACTGTTCATTTTTGTCAAAGAAGTTAAATTTCAGGATTCCAAAAATGTCCGATTCCCGGGAGTTAAAAAATGTTTGGAATTTTAAAAGTCTATATTGTATCCTATTTGTTTTCCGTTTTAAAAAGTTTTTGATTTGAAGTTTGACAATTAAAAAATAAATTAATTTAAAAATCACTAGTTTTGAGTTCAGTATGAATTGCTATTACACTCATAAAAATAAGCCTGTAAAAATAGCAGAAAAAGACTTAAAAATTAGCTTGCAGAAGTAACTGCAAAACTTAGCAGATTTTGTTTGCTAAATACTAGTAATTTAAGAAAATAAAAAATAAAACTGGTAAATTTACAAAATATTAGTTAAATTTGAATTGAATTTTAGTTAATTTAAAATAGAAATTTACTCTGCTAAATTTAGCATAAACTTTAGCAGAAACTTTTGAAAAATATTTGCAGACAAAAACCAATAAACAAAAGCTGTAATTTCAACAAAAACTTTGTTATATTTACCCTACATTTAGTTTTATGCAAATAACAGTATATTTTGCAAAAATTAGCAGAAATATTTGCTAAAAAATTTAAGACTGATGATTTCAGAAGGGCAGCTTTTTATTCACTTAAAAAAGCTAAAAGAAACTTTGATAATTTGACATTTTTACGATTTTGTTTGCCTATTAATATTTATCAAATTGTTTGCTATTTTTAGCAGATTTGTGAGTTACTTTTAATTAACTAAAATTAGGCTTAAATATAACTTAACTTTTAGTAAATTCAACAGATTTATTTTTGCTACTCTTTATTTATTTATTTTATTAACATGAAATTGAAAATTTAATGCTAATTCTTATTTAGCATTATTATTTATGGCAGTGTAGGCCTTCAGCTCGTTAGACTTAAAGGAGTAAGTTAATTATAATTATTTCACATTTATAGATTTATATTAATAGGAAGTTAATTTATAGTTAGTCTTTGTGATTTTTAATGTTTGTTAATGAATATACATTATTTGAAATCACTAGATTTTGTTATATAGATTAGTTTCTTTTAAAAATTTTGATATTGTGCTTATATTGTTTGTAGAAGGAACGATTTGGGATCTTTATTCTGAAATATCCGATTACGTGTTGTCCTGAATTTAGGATAATCTAAAAGGATATGTTGAGGACTGTTTGTACCTACATTGCAGTTACATTAAGGTCGTTCATTAATGTTAATCAGGTGTCCATGTGTCAATTTTGTGTGTCCTAGACGCAGGCGGGTGAATTTCACCGCGTCGGTGCGACATATATCGGCTGAATGAAATCTTGAATCTTCGATCGTTGTTGATCGTCGTATACCAGTCAGATGATGCATTAAAATTTCGTTCTCTGGCAGAAGAGCGGTACTGATCGTATATAAATTTGTTCAAATCCTTTTGTTCGAAGTTACTATAGTCGCTAAGACTGGAGCTGTAACTGCGTCTTTGGCGATTAAGTCCGCATATTCGTTCCCCTTAATATTACAGTGACCGGGAACCCACAAAAGTTTTATATTCGGATATTTCTGGATTAAAATTTCCCTGATACGCGAAGGATATAGAGTATTATTTCCAATATTTGCAATAGATTTTATCGCCGATAGTGAGTCGGAACAAATTACGTATTTCCCCTGCAAGGTTTTTAAATACGTTATAGCTTCAAATATGGCAATCAATTCAGCCGAAAATATTGGGCTATAATGCGGTAGGTATGATGCCTTGATGGTGTCTTTTTCAGTTGTAATGCTGTAGGTGACTGCCAAATTAAATTTTGACCCATCTGTAAAAATAAGCTTGTTGTCACGTAATGTCTGGTAATTTTAGCAGTTTTTCCTGCAACGTAATTTTGAACTAATGTTTAGTAGTTTCAGCCAAAAAGTTAGTAGTCTTAGCAAATTAGTGTAAGAAAAACCATTACATATTTTAATGTGTTTATGAAAACTGTACGCCAATTTGTTTGAATAACTGTTTTAATGAACAAATGTTTTAAAAATTAATGAAATTAGGGTACATTTTATGTATTTTTATAATGATACTTAATTTTATTAAATATTTTACAAAACTTAACAAAAAAAATACGTTAGTATAGGTACAAAATAAGCAAAACTAAAACAATCACAAGAGGTGTGAAAAATGGGATATTTTTTCAAAAAAAAAACATCTTTTATTTTCTATTTACGCCAATTGTAATTGTGGAATTTAAGTATATTTGTTTGTCTGTTTAGTATACAACACTCACAAAAAATTTTCAGTTACAACATGTCCATTATTCATGTAGTAAACGGTAACAAATATTTTCAATTATAATTTTTAGTTAATAATAATTTAAAGTTAACGAGAGTGGAATGAGTTAAATTTAGCAAATCACAAAACATTTTGTAGATTTAACTTTATTTGTCACTTATTTTAGTTTAATTAAATATTTTTGTTGTTCTTTTAAATAAATTAACCAAAATTTTACTTCCAAAATAAAAATAGTAAAATTTAGTTAAATTTAAGTTTGATAAAATTTTTATTTCACAAATCAAATTTTAGTAAATTACACCGCGTTACAAAAACGAGCTTTTGTTCTGTCCTATGAACCAAATATACTTTTTCGGAAAGGGGAGAAAAACTACACGGTTATTTTCATGTACACGTCAGATTTTTTTTTTATGTATAATAAAGTATAAAGCTCGTAGTGTCCGTCTGTCCGCCTGTGTGAAAGACTTTGGATCGATTTTTAACCCTTTTCCCTGATTCAATCGAGCTGAATTTTTGCAGGCAGACTCGTGAAAATGTCTGTATCACGTCAAATTTTTTAAAAATAGATTTTTATCAATTTTCAGATTTACCTGATTTTTTTTTGAAAAAATGGTTATCGGTTTTTTTGTAACGGTTTCAGTTCGTTAAAAAACCGATTTTTTTTTTATGAATTTTGTTATATTAAAATTAAAAATTGTTGCATTAAAAATTTCAATGCTTTTAAAGAAACTTAGGCCTTTTATTTTTGCGTTTGTAAGCATTTGTGTCAGTATCGCGACAAATAGACCAACAAAATTCTCCAAGCATATGCGTAATGTCTTGTATTTTAAAGAGCTTTTCAATAGCCGCAATGTCCTGATGGAACCTTTCGCCATGCTCATCGCTACAAGCTCCTAAGTCATCAGGGAAAAAATCCAAATGATTGTGAAGGAAATGGATCTTTAGCGACATTAATATGCCCATTTCGCCATATCGTCGTATGAATATTGGTGAGACCTATAGACCATTTCTGGCAAAATTGAGTTAGGAATTGATTATATATGATTAATGTGTCCTCTTTCTAAATCTTTAATCCATTTTTTATGCCTCGTATCAATTAGGAGATATCCAGCCCTATTTTTACAAATTTCTTAACAGTGGTATGGTGTATTGACCACTTTTTGGCCAATGAGTCAAACTTTCTATAGAAAAATAAAAACATTATTCGTTAATCTTGGTTTGACACATTTGAAATAAGCAACGCATATAAAACAAAAAACAATAAAAAAGTTTAAGCATTGGTTTGCACTATGACAACCTAGTTTTATAATGGTTAAAAGAAAAAAAAACTTTTGACCTACTTGAAAGAAGAACAATAAAATTGTGATAAAAACGGCTTATAGGCCATATAATAAAAAAATTGTTAATAACTCTGGATACGCAGTGCAAAAAGGCGTAAAAATTAACAATATTGTTTATAATGAATGCAGCTATAGATATAGCAAACAAAAAAGAAAACCTATCTTGTATAAATTTAATAATTTTGTTGTAAACTTTCTTTATCGTTTTTCTCGCAAAAATGTTTTTGGTCGGTGCGGCTCTCCAATAATCAATCGACGATATGCCGAAATCATTTCTGCGACAATATTTTTATAATTGGCAGCTCGTTTGTTGCCAAGAAACTGCTCAATAACGGCAACTGTGCCTTTCCATGCACGTTGTTCGATAGCATTCAATTTTGATGAAAATTCATAACTTGCAACTATTTTTTTATCTGCGGACCATTGAAAACACCTTAAATCATACACATCATTAAGAAAATAAAGTTACTGAATGACTTTTAAAAAAAAAATACCTGCATGAATCTTTGCGCCGCTCAATTTCGGAAAAATTTTGCGCAAACTTGCAATCGCCTCGCCCTCACGATCCAGTTTTTTAACAAAATTTTATACGAGACCGAGCTTAATGTGTAGTGGTGGCAAAATGATTTAAGATGGCTGCACCAATGGTAGATTCTCTATACTTTCTACGCCTACTTTGCAGCATGTTCGCGGCTTCCACTTAAATTCAGTGTAATGCTGATCTCTTTTGCGACCTTGCCATGTACACAAAAAGCACTGGTGGGTTGGAAATCCACGCTTAACATCCATGAGTAATCCGACCACTTTCAGATCGCAGCATATTTTCCAATTATGCTCTTGGTACTTTATCAGCTGTAATATTAATTCTTCATTAATTCAGCTCGATTGGATCACGGAAAAAGGGTTAAAAATCGATCCAAAGTCTTTCACACAGGCGGACAGACGGACACTACGAGCTTTATACTTTATACATAAAAAAAAAAAAATTCTGACGTGTACATGAAAATCGCCGATACATGTTTGCGACCTTTTGTATTTTTATTTTTTCTTCCCTTTCCGAAAAAGTATATTTGGTTCATAGGACAGAATGTGTGTAACGCGGTGTTATTGGTTACTGCAAATTTTATTGTATATGTTTAAGTTTTGTCAGTTGTCTATAACTAAATTTTTTATTTGTTTTTACTTATTTTGTTAGTTACTTTATAGGAAAACTTTACCAAATTTGTAGTTGATTTTAATAAAATTTGAACTATAATTCTTTAAGTGTAAATATCACGTACATATGTTTGTACTTGGCGTTGATTTCATTTAGCTAATGAATTTCGTACATGTTTTAATTTGACGAAATGTTGTAATGAAATTTAATTATAAACAAAATTTTTTATTGTTTGCATTCTAACTATAATACATATTTTGAGGCATTCTGCTGTAAGCAAATTAAAAGGTTTTTTTCAGTGTCTATCATAATGGTGCCTGAGTTAACTACCAAAGAAATTATTTCAAGCTAAACAATCCGATATTGATTAAACTTGGATATTATGTTGAAGAAACAGCATCTGAAATCGATCAAAATTGTTTTCATATATGTGTTTAGCATATGAAATTTTCTATTATAACCCGACGTTCCGATATAATCATATATGATTATATATAGTATCACATGTAACTAAACATCACATCACATCTGGTCCGAAGAATGGCATACATAAGCTGATCTCATGGTATCTCATGGGCTCTAATCTCATATAGTTTGATCGGAAAAATGGGTATATCAAGTATAAAGAAATTATATATAATTTGATACAATTTTATCTCATAGTTTTTTAATTAAAAAATTACAAAAAAAAAAAGTTTTAGAGATCAGTAGTTTTTTTTTTAATCCAATTAAGTACTACTTGTAATACATTTATAAAACATATAAAAATTAATTTTAAAAAATAATGTTAAATCGAAAATGTTATGAACCTTAAGTTGCAACCTGTAATAAATTTAAAATGCCAGGTAAAACAAAAAAAAAAAAAAACATTTAACGAGGAAGAAAATTCAATTTTTTTGTTCCCAAAATTTTCAACTAGAAGACTTTTTCGAGAGCTGAAATAAACAGCAAACTTTACACGTCCTTGTTATACAAAATAATTAAAAATAATAACTATACGGTCGGTATTATGGATCAATATATTTTGTTTATGAAGGATAAATCTAACTATTTTGTACTTCAGCAATTTCAGATTGTTCAAAACAACTATTTTGTTAACCACAAAACAGGATCAGTGGTAGAAAGTATATTGCCTATAGTGGAACTAAGCAACTATTTAATTTTTAAAATTGAAAATTTAAGGGTTGGGTGTTTCATTTGTTTAAAGAAGCCGTATTAAGAGAGTTTCGAAAAAAATGTTTAAACAGTGGTACTTTTAATTAATTAATTAATTTTTTTTGCTTTTAAGTAATTTTAATTACATTTTAAAGTTAATTTTTGTTGTTTAACGTATTCTCTACATAAGTTTTGTATAATTAACACAAAATTTTGTTTATATATACTAAAAAATATGCATTAAAAAATGCGGCTCGGCAAGGGTTAACGTTGTTTAATATGTCCAAAACTTTTGGCACAGAATCTTCAAATATTGTGTTATTATATTTTACATCGCGTTTATTAAAATTCAAAAGTAGTAAAAAAATCTTCAACTTTTTTTGTAAATTGAAATATATAAGTGTGGGGCCTCTTGGGGCCTCTGGTCCACATGGGTTAATGATGTCCAAAATTTTTTATTTTCAACCTTAAGTCATGATGATAAACAAAAACAACAAACGGTACAAAAGTAGCTAATTTTCGATTTTAAATATTTTATGACAACAAATAAGGCAAAAATTACCAAAAAAAAACACAATTTCCTCGAAATTTGTAAAAACTAAATCGTTGCCCTACCCAAGTGTGCCAGGGGATATTTTTAAAATTTTTTATTTTCGATCTCTAACACGTTTTAAACAAGTCACTGGAGTCCAAATCTCAATTTTTGCGATTTTGTTGAAGAAATTTTTTTAAAATTTAAAATTGGAGATTTGAAAAACACCCAAAAATTTTGTCCGTTTTTGACATCACATTAGGACAGGCTAACGCCATCCAAAAAAAAAACTTCTTCTACATCTCACAAATTTGAGTCTTTTAAGTAAAAAAAATATATTTCAGTAATCAATTTAAAAAATTTTTAAAATGTGTGCTCGAATTTCTCGGTAAAGTAATAATTGCCACCTTAGTGGTCTGGGGCATTATTTATTACTGGGCTAGTTCTTAACCGATTTTGTGTTTTAATACCTTTTTGAAAACATAATTATATCTTCATTTCGATTAATTTACCTTCTTGAGTAAAAACTTTTACGAAATTTAAAATATTTTACAAGAACTAAAAAAAGTGACATTTTCGCCTTGTATTCCGTTTTCTAAACTTTAGGGCTGAATGGGGTCGGGAAGGCATAGTCCGATTGAGCTAAAACTTTCACAATAGCATTTTTACACTAAATGACACAATCCCAGACCTGAGCACCTATAAAAATCGAAGATCGATTTTATAAAACCATTAGAGTGGTAGAATATATGGTCATATATAGATCTATACATATGATCAGATATCAAGATATGCTAATATATAACATACGATACAGTGATATATGATATATTACGCCTTATAAAAAAATGTTCATAAACTAAGTATAAGATATGAACATATGTCATAATATATTGCCACACACATAAGCATATATAATAATATCAAGTTGTATATGAGTATATAGAAACTTTTTTCATTGTGTTATTATGTTTTAATGAAAATTTTTCTTTTGACTATTTCAGCCCCTTAATTTACGAGGTAGCAATACATTCTAGGGAGACTGTTTCTGGATTCTGTTTCTCTATCACATATAACATAAATGACTTTCCTTCTGAGAAAAACACAATATAAAAGTGATGATGTTAGGTCTAAAATGCATGTGATGTTAAAGGTAAGTCCTTTGCAGAATTTCTAAGAAACATAGTATATTATTTGCCAAAAATCACCCATAACCACACAGAAAAACCTAAAATCGAGTTTCGTTTAAAATATTTGTTAATTCAATGAAAAGTTTAATTTTGTTCGGTTCTGTTAAGAAAATTGTAGTATCAATTAAAATAATCAATTAAGATTATAATCATATATGTATAGTAAAAACTCATTTGAGTACCCGATGGAAAACGTTTCTATATATTGAAATTAATTGCCTTTAATAAGTTCACTTTAGCATGCGTTTCAAATTTGTTTATTATTACAAAGGGTCCGCCAATTAACTTTTTTTTCAACTAGTGCTTATTTCGTGAATGGTAACACTTAGCTCATGTCTGATTTGACAAATAATTAGTTTTATCCTTCCGCTGAACGAATATGGTCCGTATGTTTGTTATCTTGTGAAAAAGTAAAAGAAACTGGCATCCTCATCGATAAACCAAAGCGTGAAAAGCCAAAAACAGTGCGTACACCCGAGAATATTGCTGCTGTGGCAGAAAGTGTGCGTGAAGCGCCATCAACATTAATTCAGCGTCGTTCTCAACAATTGAACATTTCGGAGACATCATTGAAACGAATTTTGCATAAAGACCTTGGTATGACGCCATACAAAGTCCAATTGGTTCAGGAGTTCCAAAAAAAAAAAGTTATTTGGCGGACCCTTTAAGTAAAAATTGCATTTGAAAAATACTCTATCAAAAAAATACCAAATATTGCATTTTTAAAAGTAGCCTAGGTAGGTCATGCAACAGACCAGCTTTAATTCATTTTAGGGTCACGATATAAACGTTGAACTTTTCTTTTTTAAATGTCTGCGAAAAACGCTCAAACTTTTACACCGAAATCGTTTAAATTACATTTCAAATACGAGGGCGGATCAATAAGTCCGTGACTTTTTGAATAAAACACAGTTCCATAAAATAGGCATTTGTTTGATCAATAATTTCATCGTTGGAGCTAAATCTCTTTCCACCGAGCCATTTCTTTAGGTTTGGAAATAGGAAATAGTCACTGGGGGCTAAATCCGGAGAACATGGCGGATAAGGTACCAATTCGTAGCCCAATTCATGGAATTTTGCCATTGAGACTGCACACGTGGTCACCCGTGCATTATCTTGATAAAAAAGAACGTTTTTCTTTTCCATATGGTGTCGTTTTTCTTTTAAATCGTCGTTAAATCGGTCCAATAGGTTGACATAATATTCGCCGTTTATTGTTTTCCCTTTTGAAGGTAATCAATGTAGATTATCCCGCGTGCATCCCAAAAAACTGTTGCCATCACCTTATTGGCCGACAAACTTACCCTGTACTTCTTCGGAGTCAGTTCACCCGGACAAACCCATTGTTTAGACTGCTGCTTGGTCTCCGGAGTGTTGTAATGGATCCATGTTTCATCCACAGTTACAAAACGCCGCAAAAACTCATTCGAATTGCGCTTAAACAACTCCAAACAACCCTTTGAAGTTGTCACACGATTACGTTTATGTTCAATTGAGAGCAAACGCGGCACCCATCTTGCAGACAGCTTTCTTAAACCCAACTGATCATTTAAAATCGAAACCACACTGCCTTATGAAATGCCTAGGGCATCAACAATCTCACGCACTTTTACTCTTCGATCGGCCAACACCATATCGTGGATTTTTTCGACATTTTCGCGTGTATTGACCTCAATGGGCCGTCTAGAACGTTCAGCGTCATTTGTACTTGTGCGACCACAACGAAAGTCAGTAAACAACTTTTTTACCATTGAAATCGATGGTGCAGAGTCCCCATAGTATTTATCAAGCTTTTGCTTGGTTTGATTGACGGTTTTTTTTCGCCAAAAATAATGTTTAATGAGCACTCGAAATTCACTTTTTTCCATTTAAAAAAAAAAACCACGAGGTTGTATGTTTTGAACAGCTGTTAAACGCAAAGTAAATGACGGAACTTGCTCAAAATTTGAGAGTAGTCTATTAACAGGTGGTACTTGATGGGAGCAGTATTGCATTTCATATAACTACGAGGGAAGTTCGAAAAGTCACGGACTTATTGATCCGCCCTCTTTATCTTTAAAATTGTACGAAATTATAATTCTTATTTCTGAATTTCATATAAAAAATGTATTTAAATTTTTCTGTAGAAGGTATTTGATAAATGTATCTATAGCGAAAAGATGCATTTATCAAATACTTTAATTAAAATTGCGAAAAATTGGGAAAAATCGGAACAAAAATTTGCTAAAATTTAAAAAATTTTCAAAATTAAAAATTCTCAAAATTAAAAAAAAAAAAAATCACTAAATTAACTTATTTTTATTACTGAAAAAAAAAATAATTAAGTGATTTAAAACCCATAAAATTATTTAATATCTTGGCTCAATAGTGAATAAAATAAAAATCGTGAAAAATTGTTATGCAGATTTAGCAAATAATTATTTGAAAAATTAGTTTTTAACCTTTTTAAGTCGGCATTTTTTTTTGGCCAAATTTGTCAGTTGTTTTACAGTTTTTGTATTAAAAATTATGTCAGTTGTTTTTACTGCATATTTTAGTTGATTTTCCTGCATTACTCATTAGTTTTTTTTTAACAGTTAAAAATAAATGCAGTTTCCTGCTAATTTATTTGAAATAGCAGTGTACTCGATTTTAATATGAAAGGGGTCGTATATGAACATATATGACTATATCTGATCATATATGTTCACATATGCTTAAATATATAACTTTACATATATGGTCTCATGGATTACCAAATTTAATTAAAATCGCCGTGTACCCGATGGCAGTCTTCCCTTGTTAGATATTTAAAAATCCATTAAATTCATGAAAAACATACATTCTAAAAATACACATTTATTTAAAAAAAGGAACCTACAACTAAAAATTATTTTATTATTCAATTAAATCTTAAATTAAAAATTCTTAAAATTATTGTACTTTGAATTACCATAACATTCAGCCGTATCAGCGGGAACACATATTTCTCTATGATAATCCCAAGCATAATATAAATTGCATCTTAAAATCGTTAAATAACCAGAAATACACTTGAAATAATATTCACAACGTTGATAATGTGGATGATAAGAATCCTCATAACGATCACACGTTGGCCTAAGAGAGGGAGTAGTTAAGTTTCCTACGGGTTCAAAAATAGTAGGGGTAACGGAGGGTGTTGTGGTATCTGGTATTTCAGGCTGTTGTGTATTTATTTCATGTTGTTTTTCTACTTCTTTATTGGCCCTTTCACAAATATTGTCATTATCAAATATACATTCAGTAGTCTCTTCATTAAAAAATGTATCCTCTGGACAAATATCTTTGAAAGAAGTTTCATCATCTCCGCAGTAAATATAAGAATAGCATTCGTTTTCTATAGCTATAAATGATCCTTCAGCTATATCTACACATTCCTCAAAATATTCACCAGTTGAAGAGGATAGTAAATAGAATAGTATAAGTGATAAACTCCACATTTTAGTTAAATAATAATTTATTTAATGTTATTTGATTTTATATTAAATCGTTACTATATTTTAACTGAAATTTGTGGCAGTATTTATATTGGAAAGTTTTTAAAAATTTCTTTTGATTGTTTATTTTTAAACAAGGTCATTTCATATCTATTTGTTTTTTAGAAATTTGAAGTCATTAAACTTAGTCAATTGATTGTTATCTATATTTATGTTTTATTTTTCATAGAGGATCAAAAATGATGAAAACATTAATTTATAAAACAAGTATGTTTTTAATATAGAGTTTTAAATGAAAATATTTATGTAAAATTAGGCTTGTAGCATGGGCCTTTTTTCTTTGCCTTCCAAATTTTCATTAGTTGAAGCATAACCAGTGCCACCCTGAAATTTTGAACAATATATGGTATGAGTCGTTATTCATTATGTTTTTTTTTTTGTTAAGAATTTCTTTGGTACCCTTTGTAATATTATAATATCCTTTTCCTTAAGTTTTTGACTGGTCAAGGGATGTATCATATCCTTTTTAATCAATTTTTCAACACATTCCATCGTTACAACATCACCACTAAAATTTAAAAGAAAATTTAAATGGTTTTTATTAAAAACATGAGATTTTTAAGTAACAAAATTTAAAAAAAACGGCCCTTTTTAAGATTTATATACATTTTTAATGTTCACAGATATAGGTCAAATCTGTTGTGTAAATTTAACTATCTCACTCTTTTTATTTTGAAAAATCGTTATTTTTTTTTTTTTTTTGAACTCTTTTTCAAAGTGCATATTTTTTAAGGCTGTTCTAACCAAAAACCCATTAGGATAAAATCATAACTTTAAAAAATTAATAATTAATTTCAATGGCGTACTTTATTTTTCGATCTATGGTTCAGTGTTTTCACAAAATGAATGATATTTACATATAACGTTTTTAAAATGCAATCAATCTAACTCCTTTCTGTCGAAACGTAAAGTTTTGGTATATATTTGAGTCACAAAACTGTGGATTAAACTCCCTATTTAGCGGTTTTTCTTGTTTTCCCCAATTTTCACGGTTTTAGCGAATTTTATCTCTAAACTAGCAATTGCCTTAACAAATGGTCATGAAAGAGCTTATTAGAAAGAGGTGTTTTAGCAAGAAAACGGTTATATTAATATGGTGCCTCATATCCAAAACGCTAGATTTGTCCAGAATTTTATATGGCTGCATAGCTTTCCGAGACGAACACAGAATCTAAATGAATATATTTGAAAAGTATATGTGCAAAAAATCATTTAAAAATGTTTATATTTGGAAAAGTTTTTCGAACAAAAATCCAACTTTTGTGACAAATAACGGAGATTTTTGTTAGGAAAACTTTTGCAAACATGGACAATTTTAGGTGACAATTTGGAAACATACTTTTGAAATGTATTTACATATCATACTAAAAGATGGACCTAGGGGTCATCCTTGAAAGCTATGGTGCCCTGTAAAATTTTTGACAAATCACGAATTTTTCATAAATAGCTCTTTTTATAAAATAATGTTTTTCTTACTAATATAACTGCTCTTCAATGACTCTTTCCACTGCGTGAACATTTGATTAGCTTGATTAATTGTTCAGCGATAGAATTCTTGAAAACCGAAAAAAATAGAAGAAAAAAACGCTTAACAGGGAGTTTAATTTTAAGCTTTGGGAATCAAATAAGTACCATAAACAATAATACTGGTATTATCCTTAGATTTCAACAGAAACAAATCCGATTTGTAGTATTTGCAAATTTTTGTATATTTATTTATTTATTTATCGTATGGCATTGGTTTGAAACAAATTACATAAATATTAATATTTAGGAAGAAGTTTAAAAGGAGAAAGAAAACAAATTCTAGTGATAAGTATCAGATATTGATGTCAATATTTTTTAGCCATTCGATGGCAGCAGGACTAGCGTTGTTTAGTTCAGATAATTGTCATTTGTTTAAGTTATTTTAAAAGCAACGTTATGCCAACGGTGGCAACTTCGCTTAAACCAACGGTTGGCCACTGTTATCAATCGTGGAACAGGACAATACTGTCAAGATTATTAATCACACGTTCTGCCAACGTATAACCGACCTTCGCCGACGCTTTGCAAACACTGTGCCGATTGTATTTTTCTGCCTGGGTAACTGTTCTAAGTACTCATAAAAATTATGTTAATATATATTTAGATTATATCCAATTGAAAACAATTGAATATTTCAAAATTGTTCACTTAAGTTTTAAATTATTGGATGCGAATTTTGATATTTGTATTCCTGATGAGAATTAATAAATGTTGACTGTTCCCACTTTAACGTTTTTTCGGGCGGAATAAACTAAAAAACTAATGGCAATTGTTTACTTATAGAACACGTATTATTTTAATTCTGACCACTGGGAACAGTTTTTTTTTTTAAATTAAAAAAAGTAAAAATAGTAAAGTTAAAATACGATTTACTACTGAAAACAGCTTTTTAAATAAAATTTCAATAATTTCTAAGAATAGTTTTGATTAGTAAGAAACATTTTAACATTACAATGTTTTTTGATGGGACCAGTATACAAATATGTTTAAAATATTAAAATGGCAAGTTTTTAACCAACCCTATATAAATATAACTGTTACCACTGTTGATTTATATACAATTTAATTCTGGTCATTACAAAATTTTAGAAAATCAAAAAAATATATTGTTTTTTTTTGCATTTATAGTAATTAAATGTGCTAAAGTCCCAAAACTTATTTAACAAATTGTGTAACAATCTGATGTAGGCGTGTCCCTATCCGGATTTCATTCCTGCCTAAGGAAATCTTCAGGGGACTTTGTTATTAGAATTTCTAGAGATATTTGTTATGTTAAATCACAAACTCAATGAGAATTTCTTGTCCTCGTCTAGGAGCGAGATTCAAAATTTAAAATATCAAAGAAAAAACAAAAACAACAATAAAATATTGTCACAATTGGCTTTGTCATCTTCCAAATACTACTCTGTTTTTTTGACAGACCTAGCAATGTAGTGACGTTTATTCAAGTAAATCAACAATAGAAAATCATATGTTTTCTATTAGTGTCAGTTACATTTAAATTTGCACAAGCACCTGCATATTTGTTATTTAAATTTATTTTCATCGGGATAAACATTTTTTTTTTTTTTTAAATAGTTAAGTATTTTCTAATGGGAACAGTTTAAAATTAAAGATGTTCCTATGGTTGGTTGAACTGCGATTTACTACTAGTAACGGTTTATTTGTTCCATTATAAATTCCGCCTTCTAGGATTAGTTTTTCATCACGAGAAAAATTTGAAATAAAATATTTTTGATGGGAATAGGTAAAATATATTTAAAACGGCAAAATATGAAAGTATTTTTTAAAAATTTAAACATTTTAACCTAACTGTTCCCACTGGCGATTGAACTACGCTTTGCTACAGTTAAAAAAAGGAATTAAAATTTACTGTTTTTGGCTTGGCAAATTTTTTTTATTGGAAATTTCCGACCACTGGGAACCGTTTTTTTTTTTTTTATTTCCAAAAAGTAAAAATATTATATTTAAGACACGAATCACTAATAAAAATAATATTTTAAATTGAATTTAAAAGTTTTGATAAGAAACATTTGAAATACTAGAATGTTTTTTGCTGGGATCAGTATAAAATTATATTTGGAATACAAAAATGTGAATTTTTTAAACAATCCTGTGTAACAATACTGTTCTCACTTTTAATTTACATACAATTTAATTATAATGATTGGCACAATTTTTTTCTTTATTAGAAACTGTGGTTTTGAAAAGAAGGAGTAAAACATTTTTTTAATGGTAACAGTTTAAGATTTAATTTAAAATATAGTAATATATAAAATGTTTTTCACATATATAAATTTAACTGTTTAAACGGTTGATTGAACTGCGATTTACAACAAGGAAACATTTTTTGTTTCACTTGGAAAGCGTGCCTTTTATGGTAAGTTTTTCATAACAAGAAAAATTTAAAATAAAATGTTTTTGATGGGGATAGTTTAATTATATTTAATATAATATTTTACGAAAATGTAAAATTTAAATTAAATGTTCCCACTGGTGACTGAACTACGATTTTTTACAGGAAACAGTTTTTGTTTATGGTTAAAATCGATGGAAAGAGCATTTTTTTAGTAATAATCAAAGTACATTTTTTTTAAAGCGAATACTTTATAAAATTAATTAAATAAATAAACTTGGCTGTGTCCACTGTCAATAATTATAAGATTTTCTATAAGGAACATTTTTTTTTTGCTTATACCAGTTTTTCTTACAATACATTTTTTTTTATTTAAATTTATTTAAACCCGATTAACTACTGGGAATAGTTTTTTTAAAAACTGCTTGATCACTGCAAACATTTGTTTTGCTTTAATTGTAAACTGTTCCCAGCAGATATAAAAAGTTTTGAACGTTTGCAATGGGTACAATTGACATTTTTTTAATTTTTTTCGATAAATTTTTTAAATATTCCAAAAAAAATTTGAAAAATGAGAAAAATAGAAAGAAAAACCTTCGTCTAAAAAATATTATTTTATTAATACATTGGAAAACTTTCTGTTACTAATTGTTATATTTTAAATTTTATCTGTTCCCAATCAAAAATAAAAAAAAAATCTAGGTAAAATAGGGACATTTATAAAAAACTTAAATAAATTCATCTTACGTTGGTCTTAAAACAGCACATGGTACAGCATTACTTAATATATCATGGGTCACTGGACACATATATCTGGCCTCCTTGGCTATTAATGACTTTTTCGAATCGCCATCCTTGACCAAAGTAAACTTAACATCTATTAAATCTTTTGCCTTTAATACCTTCTGCGATACCGGACAATATATAGTGGGATCGGGTTTTTGGGCCTTAGCCTTACCAGCATTGGGACATTCTGAGGGTAACCAAAAAGCGGGTAACTTTGTAGCATTACCATTAGCCATATTAGATATGGAACTTTCCTCTTTAGCCTCCTTCGAGGTAGAGGGTTTTTCGACAGTACCATTTACGGGCTTGCCAGACTTAACAAATTGTTCTACGCATTCCTGTTGTTGGCGGCTGAGCTCTTGGTTGACAACATTCTCTTCCGATTTTTTCAATCTTTCATATTCTTTCAATTTGCGGCTGTATTCATTTTTCTTAGTAATAATATACTGTAGTATGGCTTCCTTGTCAAATAAATAACCATCTTTGGTTACAACTGGATTCCGACATGGTTGTAATGTTAGGGAACAGCAGTCGAAAGATTTTACCGAATCTTTACCCAAACGTTGGGCATTTGTACCATAACCCGATTCGGCAGCATCTCTTTTCTTTTCATTGTAGGTATAAACAGCTCCCGCAGTACAATTTCTAGCATGACGTGTCATTTTTGCAAAATTGTAATTATATTTATAATTATTTATGGATTTTTATCAATTTTCGTATAAAGTTTTCTGTGTTTACAAATTTTTTTACAGCTGTTTATTTGTTTATAGAATAAGTGCTGCCAAATTGATTAATTTTAAGTAGCTCTTGCTACAGTGTTGCATTTTAAGTATAGGGTGTCTGTTAACAAGAAACCGATAATACAACCGTTCAACGTTTTAAATATTTTTTAAATTTAAATTTATACAAAAATACACTCAAAAATATTTCTTGTATGCTAGAACTTAAAAAGAAAACTGCGATTATTTTGCAAAAAACATGTTTTTTTGCCGGTTTTATGATATTTTATTGCGTTTACGGTTACTTATTTGCAGGACATAATTTTAAATACTTTTAAATTCACAAAATTTTGTGTGTTCCATAAAATCAAAGTTTTTCACGCCTCTTCGATTTTTTATTAAGCTCATTAAAATCTTTTTTTATGTAAGTTATGCCGGAATTAATATAGCGCTTAAAATGTCACAAAGAGAAATGTTTAAAAAAAAAACTGCCGCCAGGAATGAATAAAAATTGTTTGCACTTTATCAATTTAGTCCGTCGTGAAGATTCTCTCTAGATTCTTATATCTAGACTAGATACCTAACTATGTTCTCAAGTCATGTTTTTTATAAAAAAAATGCGAGCAAAAATATTAAAATTTTGCAAAAATTATAAAAAGTTCATAAAATCTTTGCGTTTAAAATTTTAAAATGTCTTTTTGAATCGCAAAAAACATACACTTTCAAAAAAATTACGCCAATTTCTGACATCAAATTAGTATACCTCAAACTGTATAAAATTACAATCATTTTTTAAATACTATTCTTAAAACTAAATTCCAATAAACGGCACAAAACCCTATGTGAAAAAAGCCAGAGAGTTTAAAACAAGCCAGAGAGTTTTTAAAAATCACCATACATGTTTTCACCAAGCAGCGCTATGGAAATTACTTTTTTAGTGAAAGTATAAGTCTAGTGACTAAATTTTGTATTGGTTTGGGTCTGAAAGCTAAAAACTTAGTGAGCAAAAAAATTAAATGAATGAAAGAACTCTTGTAAGTTTTAAGTAAATTTTTCGACTTCTAAATGGCGATTTATTCTTTAAGTAAAGACTTTTCAACGTAAAACTTTGCATGTCTAAAGTCAGTGTCAATAGGTGAAAAAAATTTTTGAAATAGCTTATATAAATATATCTTCTCACTAGTTTATTTTAGCCCAGCAACAAAATGTTTCCTAACTAAACGTACCCATACACTAGCAATATTATTGCACAATATCCCGATTTTGTTCTTTAATTTGTTACCACATATGGTTAAAGAATAAAGAACAAAAACTAAAAGTTGTGCAATAATATTTGCAAGTGTATTCGGTCATTCATACGAACAAGATAACTAAATCTTATTGTTTTTGACCTTTATTCTATTGCCATATAATGTCAAAAGATTAAATTATATTGTAATAGAATATAGAACAAAAACAGGTAGATTAAGTTATTTTGTTAATGTGAATGGCCTATAATTGTTAATAGCAAATAAAATTCAAGATTTTTATTATTTTAAACATTTGTATATGTTTATTTATATATTTTTTCAATGATATATAGATTTATATATGTGTATGTATGGTATATTCATTTCTTAAACTAATATGTTAATATATATAGTTTTTTTTTGTAAGCTTTCAACTTATTTTCATTATAAACACTTTTTTACCATTATTATATATATATTCTCTCTTATAATAGGTTATTCGCATGAACGAGATAACTAAATATTTTAAATTTTGTTCTTTATTCTATTACCATATAACGTCATTTAGTGACATTATATGGTAAAAGAATAAAAGCAAACACTAGGAGATTTCAACTTCATACACGTGAACAAGATAACTAAATCTTTTAAATTTGTTTTTTACCTTTTTAATACCGTTACCGAAATAGCTGAAAATCCGTTATCCTTAAAATGTCGTTACCGCTAAAATACCGATAGCGAAATATCTTAAATACCGTTATCGCTAAAAACCCGTTAACGAAATAACTGAAATATCGTTATCTCTAAAATACCGTTACCGAAACCCGCATCGAATCGGTTACCATTTATGGTTTTTACAATTGTTTTAAATTTTTCAATGTAAAAAGCTAAAATAAGTTGTAACTTTTTTCTTGTTTGTTATTCAGTTTGTAAGTTACTAAATGAACTGTTCATGCGAATAAAGACGAATAGACCATTTGTAGAATTTTACAGGGGACAATAAAAACGCAGGAAACGGTTAAAAAATAATATTTTTGTCAACTTTTTTGGTATTAGCTTAAAGATTTAAGTCACATCTACCTATATACAAAATTTTAGTACGGTATTCGAAAGAGAATTTGCCAAAAATTGGACTACAATTTTTGCTTAAATTTAAAAAGAGCAAATATCCAAAAAAATTTATTGAAATTTGAATAAAAATGTGTTATTTTGCAGCAGATTTTGACTACATTTTCATGAGACTTGCAAAACTTGACAAACTATGGTTTTTATTTGTTTGTAACACTTTAATGACTTCAAGGATACACTTTTTTTTTCTTAGCTAATATCAATTTTAAACTCGCAGCTAAATAATTTTTATATAATATTTTGTTAAGGATGGATATTCGCCCTTTTTGCTTTCCACACTTTAAAGTCTTATAACTCAAGAACGGTAAAATTGTTTGCCAATATAATAAGTGTGGTTTGTTCCTCGTAATGTTCTTTTAACACATTGTTACCGAAAGTAAAATTTTTGTATGTTTTTGTGTTGTATTTAATCAAAATTGTGCGTTAGTTCACTCCCAAAATATAAAAATATACGAATTATTGCACTTTCAAAGTCTTTTTTTTAGCCTTAGAAGTCAAAATTTCCCCAAAATTTCTGCATAGGATTGTAGGGCTCTGCTAATAAAATGCATTTATGCAAAAAAACGTGTTTGCGAAAAAGTGGTCTATTCGTCCTTATTCGCATGAACTGTTCAAATGTTGTCATAAAATCTTCGTAAGTTTTTTCTAAAGTTTTTTTCTCAAAAAACTTATTTTTAAGTAACTAAGAGAATTTTATGAATATAATTTCCAAAGATAAACGAATTTTTACACATTATAAAGGTGTAAACTTTTCGAAAGTGATGAATGTGTAAATGGGTAAATAAGGTTAAAGCGAAACTAATATATGCATGTAATTATTTCTGCATATATTCGTGATTTCAATGGAGTTTTTAATGCAAAAACCAGATACAACAGATATAATTTTATGACAATATAAAAAACCGGATTAAATTGTATCGGGCGAATATAATTTAATATGCACGAATATAATTTAATCGGATAGCATCAATTCAGAACTAAACTAAAGCAAATTTATACAATTATATGGGCCCATTTCTTGGATAAAACTGTATTATGACTCGTATTAAATTGCGTATGATTATATCAAGCATCATATCAATTTTTTTTAATCGGGTAAAAAACACATTAACAATTAATCGGTAATATTGTCGATTAACCGACCCGAATTACCGGTTAATCCATTTTAGCGATTTTTCGAATAATTCCTTAACCGGTTAACCGTCTTGGTCAAATAATTGGAAACACTATTAAAAACTGAAAAAACAAAAATTTTTGTTCGCATGATTTATCACAGAACATAAATGATATATTTTTTTTTTTTTTTGTAAACTCGCAAAAATGTTTAGTGATTTAAGGAGTAGTCGAGATAATAATTACATATAACATTTTTTTTTTTGGCATATTTTATTGAATATTAAATATATATTTTTTTCGAATATTTCTATAAAAAAGAAGCGAGCTGTAAAAAATACTAAGAGTTTTCTTTTAGAAAAATATAGCATTATATAGAGATATGCTTACTAAATTTAAGAAAAAGGGATTTGTGTGTGCATTTTAAAATTTTGTTCAAAAGACATATAGAATTTTAACAATTTTTTTTAATTTTTATTTTTACAATCTTATATTTGAAATATATTTAAAATGTATGGTATTTATGTAATAACTTAAACTAATTTTATAATTAATTTGAGCATGACAATCTTAGATTGTTTGATTAAAATTAGTTACTTAAATATTAAGATTGATATAATTATACAAAAAAAAATGTAAACCTATATCGATGTCCCATATGAAATAACAAAAATTGATAATTATCTATTTTGCTTAAAAAATTTACAAAATTATGACTTTGTTGTCTTAAGCTTCGTTTACTCCTAAATGCTAAACACATGTTATGCCAAAACACGTATTTAAGCTCTTTATTCTATATTGCAATATTTCTTTATTCTTTTCCACTCATTTTTATGAAACGCGTGTTTCGAATTTAGGTGTGAATGCCATATAGTATACATTTTAAGCCACGTTACACCTAGATAATAAACACGTGATTTGCCAAAACACGTATTTAAGCTCTTTAATCCAGTACAAAAGTTCTTTATTCGTTTCTACTCGTTTTAGCAAAACACATGTTTTGCTTTCAGGTGTGAATTCTCATTAAGGACACGTCATAGACCTGCTGGAAAATTTTCAACCAAACTGTGCAGATATATGAAACAATGCTTCATTAATAAAATGTAATTTTATGTTTTTCTTAAGGAGTCCTATAGTGGAAATATTAACATACAAGGTTGAAACTTTAACCCTAGACGGTTAAATTTTTTTTTTAAGTTTTAGTTTTGTATAATTTTATGGACAAATCTTGATTCAAAAATATATTAAACTCAAATTTTTATATAAATAGAACATTTTTGGTCTTCAAAGGTTGAGTAACATCATGATGCTTGTTAAGAAAAGACCCTAACCACGTGCTTGATTACTAAGAAGCAGGGACCGTAAATAATGATTATTGCTCGTTTTTTTTAATCAAAAAATCAATCACTTAGAAGAGACATAAAAAAAAAATTATTGCACCATTATTATTATTTTTTGACAATCTTTGCATATCCGTCATGATTTTTAAATTTTTGATTTTTAAAGTTTTCTTCAATGGTAATGATTATTTTTGAGTAATAATAAAAAAAATCAGCCATAATCATTATTTTTGAGCAAAAAAATTAAAACTCAAAAATAATCATTATTTATGATTTTTATTTAATAATAATAATAAAAAAAAATCAGCCATAATCATTATTTTTGAGCAAAAAAATTAAAACTCAAAAATAATCATTATTTATGATTTTTATTTTTTTCGCTCAAAATAAAACTCACTTTCAATGTGTGGGATGGACATATCTCAGGAAGTAGGAGGAGCTTATCGAAGATTATGGTATCAATCTCTTCGTTGGAAGATTCTCTAGCAGATTAATGCATCAATCATATCTGTGGATGAGGTTTAAGGGATTAATTTTTAATTGCAAAATAGAGCTTTTTTTTGCCGTATTTTGTGAAAGTAACAATGTGTGGGATGGACATATCTCAGGAAGGAGGAGGAGTTTATCCAATAGTATGGTATCAATCTCTTCTTTGGAAGATTCTATAGCACATTAATGTATCAATCATATTTGTGGGTGGGGTTTAAGGGGTTAATTATTAATTTCAAAATAGGACTTTTTTGCCGTAAAGTCAAAATTTGGAAGCTCGATTTTCACCGTAGACGTATGTTCTAGTGGACTTTTTTGCTCAGTACAATCCCAAGAATCAGAAACGCGAAGCGCCCATTAAGATTTTTTTCCTTCCATACTAATCGCCCCAGCCTAATATGTATATATATTTACACCTACATGAAAGTGAGTTTTATTTTGAGCGAAAAAAATAAAAATCATAAATAATGATTATTTTTGAGTTTTATTTTTTTTGCTCAAAAATAATGATTATTGCTGATTTTTTTTATTATTACTTAAAAATAATCATTACCATTGAAGAAAATCATTAAAACTCATAACATAATCATTATTGTGTAATTTTTATTATAAAACTCATAATGATTACGGTCCCTGCTAAGAAGACAAGAATGGAGCAAAATTGATTATTAATAGGTTTTTTGTTAAAATTCTGCCTATTATGGAGGCTCTAGCTTTTCTAAAACTTCGGGTTCTGATGAGATCTTTAGCCACATCGAAATACTAGTATCAACCTAGCTAATATGTTTGATTTGCTTTATTTTTGTAAATATACGGAGGTTGAAAGCTCGTTATAAATTGAAAAAAATCAAATTATTCAATTTAAACGATTTTTATTTTCTTTTTAAATATATCGTGGTTTTTGATAAATTTTAAAAATAAACATTTGTAAGCCTGACATTATAATTTTTATAAGTGTAGTAGTATTTCAATAAAAACTAGTCATTATTTATGTTTAGAGTTTAAACTGAATAAATATTATCATACTTGTACTTCATAAAAAATGATATAAAATAGATGAACTAATTTGCCTCAACAACACGACAATACAAAATATAAAACTTTAGTCTTTTTTATATTATTAAATAATTTTTGAAAAAGATCAAAAATTGATTTTTGAAAATATTTATTTGGCATCTCTGGATACAATTATTTTATTCAATCAAAATGTAGAATTATTTTATGGTTTTTAAACAACCGTTTAAAAGTACTGGGTTGAAAACGGAATAGTTGGTCCATAATGAGTTAAAAAATCTGATAATTTTTTAAAATTAAACAAACTATACTTTCAAGATGTGTATCTTATTAACTAATTTTAACTAATTTTTACAGATCTAAAAATTTTAAAATTGAAATTTTAAAATTATTTACTAGAGCAAAATCGAAAATAATTTTAAGCTCGTGCTAATTACTTTTCAATTATTTTAAATCTCGATTTTTTGGCATATGTCTATTTAAACTGCGATACCATATGATAGAAATCTGGTTTAAGCTGGATTTCAGTATTAAATTAAGGTTGATTTAACATTACACCCTAAATAGAGTTTAAACAAGATTTCGAAATCTAGTTCGTGCATCGTATTATAAGTTGCATTTACATTTCCAGTTTAAACTTGATTTCGATCATTTAGTTTAAACTGGTTTACGGGCGTAATGTCAACTCAACCATTCACAATCATATAATCTAAATCTTTTTTAAACTGGATTTCGAGCGTAAAAGCAAATGTACCCTAACATTATTCCTGAAATCTAGTTTAAACTGAAATTTAGTGAAAATCTGGTTATGAAACGTAATTTTAAAGAAAATTTCCCTTATAATAAATTTACACTTCCACGAAATCTAGTTTAAAATCGAGTTAAATCTAGTTACAAATCAACCTCGTTTACATTATAAAATTTGGCAGGCAAACTGGATTTTGAATTGACAACAACATTTTGTAAATAAAGCAAAATAAATAAATTAATCTTAAACTGAAAATGTTAGTAAAGTGTTATCAATTTACTGGCGGAAGACAAAATTTGCAAACGATTATGAAATAAACAATGTTAATTTTGCTGAAACAAGTGTTTTTTTTATAGGGGAAGACTTTTTAGAAGCATGATATTTCTTTTTGTTCTTTCTTTTGTAATTTGATTATGAATTGAATTTTTCTTTCAATAACACTTTTTCTTTTAACACTTTTTTTATTTAGTTTTGCTAAAGTAAATAATTTTTTTTTTATTTGTTTACATTTGTAAATTTCTCTCCAAAAAAATAAGGGAAAACACAGGGTTGTATCGCTGCAACCTAATTTTGAACGTAATTTTAAACCAGATTGGCCGACAATCTAGTTATGAATTTGTATGGAAAATCTGGTTTGTAATTACGTTTCATAACCAGATTGTCACCAAAATTCGCTTTTAACCAGATTTCAGGTATAATGTAAATTCACTATTAACCTGCATTTACATTTCCATCGAAATCCAGTTTAAACTAGATTGTTAAATCTAGTTCGTCTATCATTGTATGCACAACCATATGATGGAAATCTTGCTTAAACTGGATTTCGATGGAAAATGTAAATACAGCTTTACAAATTTTTAACTAAATTTTCGGAAAATCTAAATTTACGTCAAAAAAAAAGGTATCGTGATAAAACAATGTGTCTTCTTATATTTTAGGAGAGATTTTTGCAATATTTGGCATCATCGCCCTGTAAAATAAAATGTAAGGGAATGTTCTCTAATGTGGTCCTACATCTGGTTTTTGGGCTATATAAAAAAAAAATAGAACGTCACTATAAAACCAGGAAAAACGTGTGAATTCACGTCGAAACTTATTTAAAACGAGATAGCGGAAATTATACTTGATGGCAGTTTTGACATATTGATTAAACAATGGAAAAAAACAAATGGTCCACATTGGAGAACAGGCCACATTAGGGAAAACTAAGTAATATGAGTGTTAAATCCAAATTGTATACTCCTCTATTTTGTATTCTATTTTTTTTTTTTTTTTTGCTGATTAAATCAAGTTTTCCTGTCAAACTTCGTAAAGTTAACGGGTGTAATTTAAAACTTGATTAACTAGAATTGCAAAAAATGTTGGACTCTATTCGGTACCGTTTAAAATTTTTGTTTGAAAATTCGATTATTTTGAATATTTAATCTGAAAATTTGATATAAGTTGTTGAAACTTATAAACCAATCTTAGATTTTTCTATGCTAAAATGGCTCGAGAATTTTAAAAAATATATAAGAACATTAAGGAAAGGTTTAAGTGTATTTTTTAAACTACGTTTAAAACGTTAATTAGTTTAATAATGTTTATTACTTATAACGACCCAAAAGATTAGCTGTATGTAATAATATATATTTATAAAGGGGCACCATTGAGTTAAGAAGAATTCATAGGAAGACTTAAAACTATTACATAAACTTATATTATCTTATAATAATTAATATTATTTCTTTAAAATTTAAAATATATTCTTAGTTAGATCTTAAAAGCATAAAGTATTACCATATGCTCGCACTTTTATCGTTTGGTGTTTTTTTTTTTTTTTGTTTAAATCAATATCTTATCATAGGACGGTGGTGGTGATTCTTCCAGAGTTGTTATATCTTCTTTAGCTTTTGTTTCCGGTAGCAAAATAGCTATGTGATATGGTGGTGGTCCTGCCTGAGCATTTATATTTAAATTTTGTCTTTCCTCTTGTGGCTGATAGCTACACTGTAAGCCACTAACCACAACATCATCGATAGAATTAATCATTGATCCTCGGTCAGCATCATCCATACTACATCTATCTCTTGTTTGATCTCTTGAATTTGAACGTGATGATGTAGTCGAAGCAAATAGTACCCTGGGTACTTTACATATGGACACAAAACAAAAGGCAAATACAAAAGTAGCCGTCAATAGCCAAAATAAGCCAACTTCAAATTTTGTACCATGATTATCGAAATAGACCTTGATGCCTACAATGAATGCTACGGCTAAGACGAGGGAAGCAAATATACCACATTTTAAATGTAATGGAAGAAATTGTAAATCGGTACTTTCTATAGAACGTGCAGCGCGACGCTGTCTGGGATTATGATGATGATGTTGTTGATTGGTATTGTTACTTACAGTAGTGTTGGTATAGGTAGTGCGTGGATTTGTTGCCAGATTACTGTACTCACATATTGCTGGGGACATTGGTGTTGCCGTTAAAGGTCTAGCAAATGATGTTACAACTCTTGGAGATGATGATTGATATAGTTCAGCTGATAGATTGGCAGTTTGGTTAGGGCTGAAAGAAAATAGATATACACATTAGATTCAAATAAATTTATTTGAAAATAATACAAAATTTCATTAAAGTTGTTCACTTTTAAGCATATATTTTGTTAAATTCTAAAAATATCTAACACCCCCCATACTTGTGTTGTATTTAAAGAAAATATTACTCATACGCACCAGTTATAAATATTTATATGAGTTACCCTATACGTATACTTATTATACTAATACACAATTTACATATAACGCATACGCAATGTTGACACTTTTTGTGTAATTACATAGAGACAATTTTCTTGGACGAGTATGAGTAATGAAATTTTTCACTGAACTAATGAAGTTTTCTACACAAAGTGAATGAAAAATTTCGTTTACTTTATTAAAAAGCTTCATCATATTTATTAAACTAAATTAGGAGTGTGAAATTTTTAATAAAATTTTATAAAAAGTTTCAATGGACGATTTCGAGTGACACTACATAGATCTAATGCAAAAATTCATTGATATTATGCAGATAATTCTTTCAGTATACACAAATTGCGTGTAGTTTTGACTTGTGGTGGTCCATGTGTAATTGCCTCCATGTGTAATTTTTGTATAATTTCAAATATTGTTTTTTCGATGACTTTCTGATGACTTTTTTAGAAATTTTAAGATTCTGATTACTATTTTATGTATATAAAAATCTCTTAAGCTCTTGAAGCAATTTGTTTCAATAATTATTTCATTTAAAGAAATGTTCGATTCTTGAGAAATTTTTCTAGGAAACTGTTATATTTTAAGGACTACAATTTTTCCTTCAGAAAATAAGACCAGATTTTTCCATTGATTCTAAAGACTTTGTCTTATAGGTTCTCTGAAATATCCTGAATGGAAAACTGCAGTTTCTGAAAACTTAAAATAAATTAAATGTTTTAATTGCATGCGTAAATTGGAAATGTTTGTGTAATTTTACACACATCATGTGTAATTTAAAATTTCTCGATACATTTAAAAATATTTCTATACATTTTCACAAAAACCCTAAAACATCAAAAAATTTGAACTTTGACTTCGGCGGGAAACGAGTTAATATAATTAACATAATCAAAATGATTTGGGTCAAAATGCTCTGAAGTTGGTTTATTGGATTAAAACAATTGTACAAAATGTTTACCTATGTACCAAATAAAGGCCAAAATCTTATTATTCACGTTATTCAAAACACAAGTTATCTGAATTACAAACTCTTCTATGCTCAGCGGGGGAATAGACCGATAACCTGCATTTTGTGTCACAGAAACTTAAACTTTGTTTTTGCCCTGGAACTGTCGACGGAAGATACTCACGGTAGTCAGTGGTTATTCCTGGCAGATTTTTATTTACCGTCTGACGCTGTGACACCTTCACCTTCGTCGGAACTTTAGGGGCTAATCAAGACGCCGACACCTACAGGTAGGGAAATTCTTATTTGGATGCTATGCAAACTCTCAAAACATAACTTCTGGTAGTTCAGATTGCAACAAGCGTGATGATGTACTGCTTGAATTTCTTAATGCTAATAACCTTTTTACCCTTAATGTTGGGAACTCACTTGCATTTTTCAACAAATTAATTGAAGAGGTTATAGAAATTACTATTTGTTCAGGCAGCATAGTGGACGAGAGCCAAGACTGGCACTTCTCGAACGTATATTCTTTTCGGATCATCAATACATCTCTTTTAATCTGGCACACCCACCACCGGAACCAATATAGTTCCAAAAAAAGACTTGGACAAACTGGTCTAACGTCAGGGTTATTTTACAGAACCGTCTTAACGCCCCTCAAGATGTGTGATATCGACGGCGAGGTAGACAAGTTAAATCATTTGAGGAGTGCTGTCCACTCCGACAAAGGAAGTCTCACCGAGAAAAGCCCTTGCTAACCAGGGAACTTATCAATCTCAGGAGTGATGTCCACAGACTTTTTAATATGGTACGTCGAAAGAGACATTCAAAAGACTGGGACGACTATGGTAGTAGGCTCAGGGAATACAACGGAAAAATTCGAATGGCAAAGCACAACTCCAGGAAACAGAAAACAGTACCTGAATTTGTGCAAGCAGAATTTTCGATGATGTTGAGAATCACATTCTGCTAAGTTTGGGTAACCTTAATTTTAGAAGAACTAAAGTTGAGTTGACAGTTGTGGTTTAATAAATTAAGATTTAAACTAAGTCAACAAAATTTTTAAACTGAATCTACGGAAAGTTTCTGCTAAGAACCAGGTCCATATTTATTACCGGAAATATAAGTAGTTAATAAATAGTGTTCCACAGGTACAGAGTAACGATTTTTGCTTCATTTTGCTCTATTTCGTTTAGTTTCCAAGATATAGCCTATTTCATGATTATAAAATAAAAAAAATATAAGAATTGTGATTGTAGATGGCGTTGAGAATTCCGAATTACTAAGTTTTAGGTCGAAAAATTAGTTCAAATACGGATGAAATTTGTTCTTGGGTTAAAATGAGATAACTAATAAATTTAGCTAAATAACTGATTTAAACAATAACAATAGAAGAACTTATCTCAACTGAAATAGAACCTGTTTAACAGACTTTTGAACTAACTAATTTTTTATGAGTGTAGCAACGATACGAAATATAGTCTGCTAAGTGAAGATAACTGATATATTTGTTTGAAAATAGCTTTCATTGATTTAGCATCAGTATTACACAGTTTTTTTTTTTTTTTACTGTCGTATTATTTTGAGTGTACTCATTAATTCATTTCTTAATTTAAGTACATCAAGAGAATCTCTTCAACATTTACATACCTTTGATTTTGTAATCCATGTTCGTTTAATGTACTTAAAGATGCATCTAATGATTGTTGTTGTAATTGATTTGTTGTATTTGAATTTTGTATTAAGTTGGTGGTGGTTGTTGTAGTTTGTTGTTGATGGGGTTGGGATGAAGGCTGATAAGTTCGAACCGACATATTGCCAAATTGTGGATGACGATAACGTTGTGGGTGTTGCTGTGTTCCTGTTGTTGATGCTGCGGAATTATTTAATGAAGTATTTAAATTATTACCTGTAGGGGATGTTAAAGTTTGTGTAGAGTGATTATTATTGCTGGAATTAGGTGCACTATTGGATTGATGAGTTGTTGCTTGCTGCTGTTGTTGTTGTTGTTGCTGTTGATATTGACGATTATTATTATAATAATGATGATGTTGATGCGACGATGCTACATTAGGTCTTACAAAATTACGATTAGTTGCTTGATTAACTGCGGCAGCTGCTGCATTGATATTGTTGTTATTATTGCTGGTACTTGTTGTGTTGCTACTACCACTGGGATAATTGCTGGCACGATATTGGGCATTGTTGCTTGTTGTAGCTGCATTAGAACTGTGTTGATGATATTGGGCCTGTTGTTGTTGTTGCTGCTGTTGTTGTTGTCGGTGGACTGGTATACCCGTATTGCTTGTAGATGTTGTTGCTGCTGTTGATGTTGAAGAAGAAGAAGATGACTTATGACCACCACTTCTTCGGGGTGGATGCCCAAAACTTAAACCCGATCCTCCAGTGTGTAGTGAAGCTGCCACCCGTGATCTACCAAAACCACATTGTGGTGATCGTTTATCTATCCAAAAATGCATATTTTTTGCCTTTTTCTGTATTTAAGAAAAATCTTAAACGAATTAAAAACAAAAATTTATTAGATTTCAGTTTCGTCCCCAAAAAAGTAAAGGTCAAAGTACTTGAAAGATAGTAAGAAAATTTGTTGAAAAAAAAAAACAGGAAATATTTTAAAAACTTATAGTTATTCTTAACACACGAACAAAGAATTTTAACTTCTTTGTTACACATATACACAGGAAGTTTAAACAAAGGACTTACATACCATATTCATACCATCAAGATACATTAGGCTGCTTCTTGTTTTTTGAAAACGTCAAATTTTTGACGGGACAACCCTGGGTTAGATTAAGATTCATGAAAAAAAATTCTCTAAATTTGTTATAATTTTTATTAAAAATAAAAATTATGTTTTTTCGACCTTTAATTGTGCAATGAAAATGAAAATGATTCAAGTTCGAGGCCATACTATATTTCTTCATTAGGATATTGTCCTAACAAATAATCTATAGAGTTTTTTGTTTTCAAATTTATTATTTGACCCTTTCAGGAATGTGTTGATAGATCTATTTCGGGAATTTTTTTCATTGCACAATTAAAGGTCGAAAAAACATAATTTTTATTTTTAATAAAAATTATAACAAACTTGTAAAAAAGGCAAAGTAGCGCCAAGTTTACTTCCCCTGTTTTGTTTACAAACTAAACAAAATATAAAAAGGAAAGAAAAACAAAAAAACGTGTATTGAATATCCACCAGAGGTGGATCTTGCACATCAAACAAGTTTTCAATTTATTTTTGATCAATGGTTATAATCTTTAACTTCAAACTCATATGTATATTAGTTCTCATGTAGTGAGTAAACTAGTTCATATGAATGTTTGATGTTTGGCATGGGATTGTTACCGCTTTCAAAACGTGTTCTGATGATGGGAACCTAGAAAATTCCCGAAATAGATCTATCAACACATTCCTGGAAGGGTCAAATAATAAATTTGAAAACAAAAAACTCTATAGATTATTTGTTAGGACAATATCCTAATGAAGAAACATAGTATGGCCTCGAACTTGAATAATTTTCATTTTCAATTCTCTAAATTTTTTCAAAATTTTCGAAAAAAAATTTAGTTGTTGCTACCAGACTTTGAAAATTTTGCCGATTTTGAAAAAGGACATATTTTGATAATAATAATAATAAGAGTTTATTAAAAAACAAATTTCAAAATATATCAATATTAAATTTTTTTTTTTTTTTACATACAACCTCAAGTACCCAGGAAAAAATATTTAATTTTTATAAGTAAGATTGTTAACGCTTATCCCCACTATAACAAACAATTTCTCATATTTTGCATTATTTTCTAAGCTCTAATCTTGAATAAAAAATTAAACAAATTTGAAAAACTGCAAGAGTTAAAATTATTTTGGACGCTTTTTATGAAATACATCATAGGAATTATAAAAATAATAATACTGAAAGCATCCCTTAATCCACTTACCGTGTTGACCAATTTAATTTTAGTGGATTTGGAGATAAGCAGGTATTTTTGATAAAAAATAATTTTAAACTTATATTTTTGGTAAAAGAAACTTATTTTACATTGTTAATTGTTTTATTTAATCACAATTATACAGTTTCAAAACATTAAATATTTGGCGCATTGTTAACCCATGTATTCCGTAGGACAAAAATTTTACATAAAATGTAACTGAATATTTTCAAAAAATTAAAAAAAAAGTAGAAAATTTTGTAGACATGAGGCAAAACACTAAAATTTTTATAATATTATCACTCTTTTCTCGGTTTGAATCATAATACTTGCCAAAAATTGCTAGTTTTCGACCGACTAGTTCGGCCAGAAAATGCATTTCGTCTGTATTCGGTATTTTTAAGCATTATGGACAAATTTGGCGGATGGAAAAATGTTTATTGGGCTGATTTGCTATTTTGAGTGTAAAATTTGAAGAAAAGTCTGTAGTTAAGCAATGAATTAACTGTTCGGCCTCAGAAAGTTCGGCCAAATTGAAAATAGTTCGGCGGCCGAACTTTTAACTTTATAGCTAAACTTCGGCTTTCCTCTTAAATTGTATACACAAAATCGAATTAAATCGGCTCAACAAACATGTTTCCAATAACAAAATTTGTTATCATTGCCTCTAGATATCAAAAAACCGACAAAATGTAGTTTTTTGGCCGAACTGTTCCGTCGGACACTAAAAATTGCTCATCATTAAAATCGCCTAATGTCTAATTAAGCAATTTACAATGTAAAATTGGTTTCTTTCACCAAAAATATATTTTTAAAGTTCGCCCCGGTAGGCTAGTTGGTAGCGTGCTGGCTTATCAGTGCGGTGTTCGTGTATTCGATTCCCACCAGAGGCACTAATCTTTTTTCGCTACAACGCGCCGAAAGCCGTAGTAGCTAGTGGTCGGTTAGGGTAAGAGGATATAATTTGTAATTATATTATTATTAATTAATAAAATTAATAATTTTAAAATTTTTTTTTTATCACAAATATTGACTTTCTTTCAAAGCCGCCAAAAATTAAATCGGTTCACAAACTAAGTGGATTGGGGGCTTCCTTTAATATTATTATTTTATATTTCTCATGATGTGCTTAAAGAAAATCTACCAACATTTTTTTAATATTTACAATTTTTTATTTCTAATTGGAGCTTTGAAAATAATGCAAAATTTTAGACACATCTTTGGTGTACTGTGGTTACGGGTTAACAATCCTATAAAAACTAAATATTTTTCCTGGGTATTTAGTGTTAAATATAATACAAAAAAAAAATTAAATATTAATTTTTTTTGTGTTTTTTTAAAAAAAAATATTTTTATGAAAATGTGTCTTTTTTTTGAAAATCTGTAAAAATTTTAAAGTCTGGTAGCGTCCCCTAATTTTTTTTTTAGAAAATTAAAGAATTTTCTTTATGTGTCTTAATCTAACCCGGTGTTGTCATGTCCAAAACTCGTCAATTTGTTTTTTTTTTTTAAGAAGCAGCCTAATATTCATACACACATTTACACAAAAACATACGCAGTGACTTTACTCAAAGATTAATGTTAGTAAAAATTAAGATACCTCGATGAACATGTCCTTGTAAAAATAATAGGGTTTGTAATAGAAAAGTAACACGTTACCTCCTTAATACAAACTGTTTTTTCCCACCCAAAACTTTCAAAAAATTTCATGTTTAAAATTTTTAGTTAAACATTTTTAAATTTCAATTTAATATCCAATATAAAAAAACTAAATTTTCCATAAGAAAAACTTACATTTATACTGGATATAATATGCGTTTTGTAAGGTGTTACCAGAATGGACAGGCCCTTGTTTAAATAATAGGGTTTGTAATAGAAAAGTAACAACACACAGAAAAAAATTTAGCTATTTGCTGAAATTCTGTTACTACGACTCCAATTCGCTTATTACGAAATTCAGACAGTTGGCACAACTTTATATTAGTTTTCACAACAAAGTTCGTTTAATTCAACAGAATTTAAGCTGCAATACCAAACACTTTCAGAAATCGAATGTAAATATCGTTGTATTTACTGAATTTATAAGTTGTTACCAATAATATAAACTTTTCAATTCGGTTGGCCCTTTATTTCTCTCTGTGTAGTTACCGGCCTTAATTTCTTATTCCCAAACCTATTACCGGGTAGTAGAAAGTTTTATTGGGTATTTAAAGCGAATAAAATAAACATGATATATTCTGAAAGCACTACACCATTTTCAACTGAAATGTTTCTTTATAAAATTGGGAAAACTCTAAATGAAATTAAGAGTTTTCATTTAAATTTGAGAAAATTTATACTTTTTATTTTAAATTGAGAAAGTTCTAAAAGAAATTAGGATTTTCCATATCAAATTCAGAAAATTCCAAAAAAAATTAAGATTTTCCATTTAAAATTGAGAAAATTCTAAATGAAACTTAAGATTTTATATTTCAAATTAAGAAAATTAAATTGAAATTTTCCATTTGATTTTGAAAATATTCGATTTGATATTGGGATTTTTCATTTGAAATTGCAAACTTTTCTTATATAAATTGGAAAATTCAAGTAAATTGGAAAAATTAATTTTGAAATTAAGATTTTTTTTAATTACAATTCAGAAAATTAGTATGAAATTGAGAAAATTACAAATGAAATTGGTATTATTAGATTTGAAGTTGATATCATTAAAAATGGAGTTGAGAATAATTAAATAAGGAAGAATTAAAGAATTTTCTTTTGAAATTGAGATTTTCCATTTGGAATTAAGAAAACCACTAGCGAAAACTTTACGAAACAGAATACTTTATGTGTTAATCGCTAGAGGAAAACGGGCTTAAAACATATAATTAAGGTCATCGGATATCGCTACAATAAAGCCTTATTTTGCGCTCTTGCGGTATTTTTAAAAAGGTTTATTTCGTTTTTTCTTTTATATGAAAAAAAAACACGCCTCGATGGTAAAACACATTTTTTAGATCTCCACAAAAACACACTCGGAATATTATGTAGTTTGGTGTTTGTAGTTTAAAAAAAAAAAGTTTTCAGTTGAGTTAAAAATAAAGGAACATGCATTAATTTTCAAATAAATATTTTTTTCTACTTTTATATGCATTTGATCAAAATAATTTACCATTTGCCGATTTTTTTAATTTCATTTATTATTATCATTTATTTAAAGTTTCATACAAATTTAACCACAAAAAAGGAATATTGTAGTTTATTTGTTTAATCTGCAGTTATTATAAATAACGTTTTTACGAGACCACAATAATAAAGAAAAAATATTGGTGGCTGACCGAAACCTTCTGCCAAAAAACGATAATTGGTCGGTTTTTTTTGTATCTGGAGACAATTTGGACAAGTTTTGATATTGAAAAAATATTTGTTGAGCAGTTTCAATTCGATTTTGAATAAAAAATTGAAGGAGAAAGCCTAAGTTTAGCTGAAAAGTTATATAATCGGCCGCCGAAGTGTTTCGGATTTGGCAGATTATTCGGCGGCCGCTTATTGAATTCATTGCTTAACTACGGACTTTTCTTTAAAATTTACACTCAAAATCGCATCTAATAAGCCCAACAAACATTTTCCATTTCTCAATTTTGTCCATATTGCTTTAAAATACCGATACCGACAAAAAACACTTTCTGGCCGAAAAATATGTTAAAAAGCATAATTTTGAATAAGTACGATTCAATTTGATAAATGAAATCTAATATCATTTTCACGGAAAGGTTTTTTTGGGTGGAGCAGTATAATAATAAAGAACGAAAGAACTTTATATTTCAACCAACATTTTGTTGTTGACTCTAATCAATTTATACACTCGTAATAATCCACGCTAAAAATACGAAAATAATGTCAAAACAACAAAAACTTTCGTAAAATGAACAAATATTGATTTATTTTACGAAAGTTTTTGTTATTTTGACATTTATTGTTATTTTTATGCATGGATTATTATCAGTGTAATATACTAACACTCAAAAAAGTTTGTCAGTAGAATCTACTGAAAATGGCAGTTTAAACTAAGGTAAATGTCATTAAAAATGCGACAAATTAGATATTTTTAACAGTTTAACCCATTAATGCTTGACCCCCGATTCCAATATCGATGAAATTTCACACATTCTTTACTTAAGGCTTTGGAAGTTATTTGATATAATTTTCGTTTCGATTTCCCATACTTGGGACTTATGAATTAACCACTGATATAAAATAATTCCTCTGTGGTTTTTTAATTAAATTATTTTGTTATGCTCTTTCATGTAAAACTCTTCATTTTTACTTGAAAATAATCGATATTTCAAGCAAGGCTACTTCATAAAACTGTAAAATACGTATTTTAATGGTCATGTCATGAAATCATACCTGTAGCCAGCTACAAATTTTTTGCACTTTAAAGTATACCTAACACTATTAGCCAACAATAAAGTTTTCCGATGTGTCGCTTCTCCAATTTTTCAGAGGCAATTTCAATTCTTTCTCTCAAATTTTCAGAATATGTAAATTTTGCAGACAATTGAACAGATAATCACTAACTTCCAATTTTACACCAACTTTTTTCTAAAGTATTCTTATCCTTTCTCCACCTACCTGTAAAAATCAATTTGATGCAACTCTTACCCGGCTTTAGCTATAAATTTTTTTAAGATGGCTCCTTTTTGGGTATTTAAATACCCAATAGGCAGGAATGGGTTAAAAACAACTAAAAAATTCAGTAAAAATAACTAACAATGTAGTAAAAATAACAGACCATTTTTTACTACAAAAATTTTGAAACAATTGAAGAAATTAGTAAAAACTATTGCCCCCAAAATTTTAACTATTCATATGCAAAAACAATTTTTTCAATATCTTTCACACAACAGAAGTTATGGTCTTTTGAATGATGTCCCAATCCCTAATTTTCCGATATTTCAAGCCATCAGGGCTGCCACAGTTTTTAAAATAAAAAAATCTTTTAAAAAATGTGCGTTCACTGATAAAAAATATTGGTGAGTATATATTTTATAAAAATCGGAAACCACCAACAAATTATTTATTGAAATAAAATTTAAATGCTCAACTATTAAACTTTTTTGAGTGAACAAACGCACCTACTTACCACACTTACACATACATAAATCATGCTGCCATTTCAAACTTAAAATAAAAAACGTAAGTCAAACATAAATTTATGTTCTTGTAGTCGTTTTTTTTATAAGCAAGGTCAATGAGCACTTACAAACCAACCACAAAATTTTGTAAAATAACTTAAAAACTTTTACTACTCATACTCACCTTAAGCAAACACAAAGGATGCTTGTTAATAGGGAAAACATTAACAAGTTAACATTGTCAAATAGAGAAAAAATAAAAAAAACAGAATTGAACATTTCCCCAAACAGAAATTAAACAGAAATCCCTATAAAGCGTTCACTGAACTGTTATTAGACATTGCAATTTTTTTTTATTTGTTAAAATTAAACAAAGTCTAAGAATTTATATGAACAAATATTTTTATTTCCCAACGTTTTTTTACGTTTTGTTAAGCTTATTGTATTTTCAAGCATTTTCATAAAGATTTCCGAGCTTAAAGTTTTGATATTGCAGTTCATAGGTCAAAGTTCTTATCTTTTTCCCAAGTAAGAGTGTAAAAAGAACAAATATTAGCTATAGAAAAAATTACACAATTTCTTATGAGATTAAAGACATTGTTATTTTATAACTGCTTTTTTCGAAAAGATGTTCTTAGGGTTATAACTTTTTTTTTTTATGTGTAATAATAAAAATCCCTTTTGCGGGTAATTTTTAAACAAAAGCCTTCCGTTTATATTACATTTTTACCATTAAAGTTGCATTATAGGACAAAAAAAATTACGCGAAACACGTCAAATTTGGAAACTTTTGTGTCCTTGTTATTAAACTCCACTAAACACGTTAAATTTATGTGTCATTTAAGATTGATAAGCTTCGTAAAAATTGTGTCGAACTTCAAAAAGGTTTATGAGGGAATTTTTTTGAAACCCGCTGAAAAATATGAATGTTTTTTTTTATATATTTTTTATGGACTATACCCGTAGAATACATATATAACATATATATATTAGGCCGGATCGAGGCAAAAAAATCGCTCAACGTTCAAAGAAAATCGTATTCTAGGGATCAAAATAAGAAACTTTGCCGAAGGAACCATACCTCTAAAATGACTTCTGATGTCCCGACTTTTGACCCGTAGTGTCAAATTATGAAAAAGCCCACTTTGATATTTCAGAAAGTAGGAGGAATCTCTCCAAGATTATGGGAGATACTTCTTCTCCGGGAGACGCGCTAGCAGATTAATGCATAAATCATCATTCTAGGGGTTAAAATTTAAGTTAAAAGAGGGCCTTTTTAGCCGTGTTTTTTAGCAAAATGTACAAATCTCGAGATAGAGATATTTCAGAAAGTACGAGGAGTCTTTCCAAGATTAGGGTCTCTATTTCTTCTCCGGAAGAAATAGAGTATAAATATATTCGGTTGGGTTGGATTCGATTGGGGCACTCTAAATGGGTCAAAGTGGGATTTTTCAAAATTTCACCCTACGGGTCAAAAGTCGTTTTAGAGGTATGGTTCCTTCGGCAAAGTTTCTTATTTTGATCCCTAGAATACGATTTTCCTTGAACGTTGAGCGATTTTTAAATCGACCCGCCCTAATATATATACATATATAAGTAATAACCCTGATGTGCACTCTACTAAATTCCTACATATATGTAATTTCACTTGTACTTGTTTTAGTTTAATAGTTTAACAACCTTTTTCTTAGTATTTATCATTAACAAAAGAAAGATTATTTATTTGTGATTGTTTAACTTTCTTATTCATGTTATTTTATGATTTCAAGTATTTCAACAAAATATGTATTAATGCATTTATGTTCTTTTGTCAAAGGTCAAAGATTTACAAATGTTGGCAAGATTTTAAGTACACTCGAAATATTTTTTCCGTAAAGTCTACTGAATATACACATTAAATTAATGGAAAATCAGTTAAAAAAGGACTACTTACTTTTCGTTTAAAACAATTGTATTTTTTGGTTTATTTTCAACTGTTGAAAAATGAATTGACTACATCGGTAAAAACAATAGATTGTTTTCGTTTATTTCAATACTCAATACAACTCATAATAACTTTTTGTTTTAAATATAAAATTTTAAATGAAAATATTTTAACTATTACCGAAAGTCCGTTTTTTGTGTTTATTTTGTTTATTGAATAACAGACAGAAAGTTAAAGAAATATATTTCTTTGTTAATTTAACTGTATATTCCATTGAAACAACTTTAACGATTAACTTTTTAAATAACTGTTGAAATTTTATGGAAAAGTTCTTGTGAGTGTATTATTGTTGTTTTTAATAAACTTCATAAAAGGACTTATTGTTAGCGAAGAAGAATTATTATTTTTGGTCCGACACTCAGAAAAAGCTTGACGGTAGAATCTACTGAAATTGACAGTTAAAACTACTGTAAATAAGGCGACAAATGTAATTACCGTTAAAATAACGAAAAATGTAGTTATTTTTAATTCGCAGGTTAAAATATTCATATATGAATCTACAAAGGTTCAATGTTTATACATGCTCATAAACATGCATGTATGTCCCTAGATGGATGCATAAATGCTCATACATTATTCCATATTCATATATGCATGTGCATTAACGAAATCTAAGGTAATATCTATCATGTGTGATCATATATGTACAAACATGTAGATATTACCTCAAATATCGTTAATTCTCATGTATGGAGACATATGGCAGCATTATGGAAACCATACATTGAACCTTTATGAATTCATATATGAACATTTTTAGCCGGTCTGTTAAAAAAAACAACTAACAAATGCAGTAAAAATAACTGTCAGTTAACTAACAAGAGAGGTATCCCGACCCGGACTCGCAGATCTAAATTAACCCTAGACATATTGTAGAGAATACAAATTTAATTTTTTTTAGCTTCCCAATTTCCAGTTTTAGTGTTACTAAGTGGGTTCAAAAATTAACCATTTCACTGGTTTTTCGGTTAATTTCTTTCTATTTAAAGTATCTGTAAACAAATTTGGTATTAAATGATATCTTTTTTGAAGACACATTCACCGGTGTATAAATTATGTCTAAGAACTTGAAATTTTTTTTCAAACAAATTTGTTTTGAGTAACATTAAATCTGCTGTTTTATTCAGCAATTGTAGTTGTATTAAGCTAAAAAATGCATAGTAATGCCTTTAATCGAGGGGGTGTCTGAGCGTCTTTCGATATTTGAAATCGTTCGGTTTTTATGCAGCTTTTCCGGAAGAACCTTTTTCCCCTATATATCAAATAATTAAAAAATGTGTAACACTTCTTAAAATTTGAGACATTTTTTTCGTCATTTCATAAGCGTCTAATTAAGATCAAGATTTCACACTTGTGGCGGCTAAGCAACGTGAGTGCTAAAAATAAATATATTTAATCCCAATCCCATTAGTCTTTCAAAAGTTAAGTTTGCTTTAATAAAAAAACTAACAAAAATTTTAATTTTACTATTTTATACTATTATCACTTTAAAGTGTCCCAAATTTGTTATTTTTAAAGAAAAAAAATTATTACAAACAAGTTATAGTATGATTTTTAATGATTTGGGTAAATTTGACCCAACAAACAGAACAGATGGGGTATAATTTTAAACAGGACAGGAGAGTTAAGAAACAATGCGGTTTTAAACTGTTCGTTTTTTTAATTTCTGAAGACTATCGTTAATGTGTTCGACATTAAATTATATGTTTTTAATGAAGTTAATTTAATCTAAAATCTAAATGTATTATAAATTTATATTGTAAGACTTACAAGAAGATTTCCTTATAAAAAAACGAAAAAACATACTATTAGATGGCAAATTTGTTATTTTTTTGTTAAGTTACATACCTTAAGTATATTGTAAAAAAAACCCCCATTTTTAAAAAAAAAAAGTTCAAAGTTCAAAAAATCAATAGAAAACCCAAAAATCGTAAGTAAAAGCTATTTAAAGCACAACATCAGATAATCCAAAAAAGCAACAGAAAAAGCACAAATAGACAAAAAAAAATCATAAAAAGCTAATTTGTGTGCTCTGATGACTAATGATCGTTAGTGTCCGACCGAACAGTTCGGCCAAAAAACTATATTTAGTTGGATTTTGATATCTAGAGGCAATGAAGACAAATTTTGGTATTGGAAACATGTTTGTTGAGCCGATTTAATTCGTTTTTGTGTATAAAATTTAAGAGAAGTTTAACTATAAAGTTAAAAGTTCAGCCGCCGAACTATTTTCAATTTGGCCGAACTTTCTGAGGCCGAACAGTGAATTCATTGCTTAACTACACTTAGAATACTATGTAGGTAAAGACCACTGCAATTGTAGTTGAAAACAGATGAAATTTCACTTAAAGAAAGGACGACTTACATTTCATTAAATTCAACTAACATTGTCATTTGTTTTTTAATGTTCAAAAAATGACTAACATTTGTAGTAAAAATGAACCACATGGTAGTAAAAAATAAACAGACATTTATTTTTTTAAATAACAAAAAACAACTGTAAAAAATGAATGTAAACTCATAAAACAGTCATTTGATGTTAGTTGTTTTTTTAAATGAACTACAAGGTTAGTAAATATTTTAATTTGTTCTACAAATGACTGACATTTACATTAAAAATAATGAAACTGTATTACAGCCCAAACAATTACATATTTTTAAAGCTGACGTTCCCTGAGTGTACAGACTTTTCTTCAAATTTTACACTCAAAATAGCATCTAATCAGCCCAATAAATATTTTTCCATCCAGCAAATTTGTCCATAATGCTTAAAAATACCGAATACAACGAAATGCATTTTCTGGACGAACTGTTCGGTCGGACACTAATGATCGTATATGGGTAGAATCATATATTTGTGTGCATTTAATAATCTTTGTAATTTTTAACCCATAATGGAAAAAAATTTATAAAATCTAAATAAGATGACTATCGGGGGTTTTGGTCTACTGATAGTGTACTTTTATATTCCGTTAGTCTCGTTAAGGATACAATTTCTTGTTTTATAAGATACAAAAATTTTGCCAAAAACTCTTTTTACTACACTTGCTTTTTACTACACTCAAAATAGTTTATATTTTAAATTAACTGAAAATGTAATTTAAAATAAATGACGAGTCACTTAAAATCCGTTGTACTTTTATATATTTTTCGACATTAAGTTCAATGGAACAATATGAACCCACAATTACATTCCAAGAAATATATTTATATTTTAGTTTGATTTTCGCTCATGGTGGCAAAATGGCCGAAAATATACCAACTTCAAGAGGCCATAAAAAAGAATTTCCAGCTAACTTTGCAAAAACCCCCTGGCGATTTTGTTTATTCAATGATCTACTTTCATTTCCAATCGGAACCACTGAGGCTGATTTCTCTGGTTGCACAGTGAAATTAGAATTAAAACAATTTTTTACATAAAAAAAAAAGGAATTTTTTCAAAAATTGTTTTTTAATAGACAACAAACAAAATTTAAATTTTTAATAACTGTAACGGAAACAAAAAAAACACAAATTTATGTTCTTGTGGTTGAATTTGTATTAAATTTTAAATTAATTAAAATAATAAATTAAACTATAAAATTCGGTAAATGATAATTAATTATTTTGAACAAGCGAATAAAAATATTTCTTTGAAAAATTAATTAACTGTACTTTTTAACAGAACTTTTTTTTTTTATAATTCATTTATTTACAATCTGTTTTTACAACAATAAGCAATTTTTATAATCTTATTTTAACTTAACCTAGTCTGAATCTTTATCCAGTAAAATATATACAAATTAATTAAATTGTAGGAGATCATTTTCTGTAAGGTAAATCTAATATATGAAACCTTCTTTGGTTTCATCTAATAAGCATATTGCTAAAGGATTACTATGAGTACTGAGTCTGTCTAAGTATCTACACAGAAAAAACTAAAAACGGGTTTCAATTAAAAATTTTATTGAATCAATTAATATTTTAATTGATTTTGCACCTACCACTGAAATGATAGTATTAACTAAAAAAATTTGAAGACAGTTTATTAAAACTCTTTCAATTAAAATAATAATAATATCAATTAAAAGAGTTATTGTTTTTCTTTACAGCCTCAATTAAAAGGTTTAGTTAAATTGATTAAAACTTTAATTGAAACTTGAGAAGAAAACAATGGTTGTTTTAATTGAAAACTCGTATTTTTTTATTTTTGTTATATGCCCCCCATTAAATAAAAAAAGAAATGTAGGTTTGTAAATTAAATTGACATTTTATTTATAATAAAATTAAAGCTTTTTAATATAAAAATGCATTATAAGAAAACAAATAAAAGTAAAGATAAAATTTTTGTTTTGCTTGTCTTGTCTTGAACTTTTTCTTGTAATTGAATTGCTTTCTTAAAAAAATCACACACAACTTAAAAATGATAGTTTAATGACACTTATACTCATTTAAAATTTAATTATTTACAAAAATAATAGTTTAATTGTCCTTTTTCGATAAGGTTTATTTAAATCCACATGTGCACTTTTATTACCACAGATAGAATACGAAACTAAATTAAGTTTTCGTGCGTACACGAATATCTCAACAAAAAGAGTGTTGCAAACTCTAGTGAAATAACTACGATTTTGCGTGTATTTGAAATCGGTAAACTATTCAACTTATTAAAAGTTAATCATTTGCGATTTTTTTTTTCTTTTTATTTACAAATTAAATAATATATTGATATAATTAAACCTTTGTTTGATTATTTAATCTAAATAAAATAAAAAAAAAAAATAGTTTGCCAAATTTTTAAAAATTTTGTTTACATGTTGTCAACACTGTATGAATATATAAGAAAATTCAATAAATTTTTTAATTGAATCAATTAAAAAAATTGTTTAAATTGCCTTTGATATTCAAACAATCGATTAATTAGATATTTTTGGCCCATAATTTTTTCTGTGTATTCAATAGATTCTAGTGGTATGTTTGTTTATCTCATCTTTAACTGTTGGAATCTGTAAGTCTTTTTGTATATTGTTATTTGTTGGAGCGTTTGCTATTAATCTTAGTGTTTTGGATTGGTATCTTTGAAGAATTTCAATATTTGAATTACTAGCGGTGCCCCAAAACTGTATTCCGTAAGTCCAAACAGGTTTGAATACCGTTTTGTAAAGTAAGAGTTTATTTTGTAGTGATAGTTCAGATTTAGAACCTAGTAGCCAATACATTTTTCTCGTTTTTATCTTTAATTGTTCTCTTTTTGACTGTATATATTTTTTCATGTGTTTCGTCGGTCGAGATGGAGACCAAGATATTTGACAGTTGTTTGCTTAGAAATAACTGTACCATTTAAAATAACAGCTGGACAATCTTTAACAGAACTGAAAACTTTTTCATTAAAATACAAACAGTAAACTACATTTCTAATAATTCTAAGTGTGTGTAGTGCTATTTTTTTCTTATAGCACCTTTATTAAAAAAAAAAAATTTGTTTTATTAACTACTTCTATTTAAGTTTTTCAAAATTATAATGAATATTGCCATTTATCGTCATTTTCTTTAAGAATGTTGCCCGTACATATGTGAAATAATAAGTGCGTATGAGTACATAAACGAAATTATTCATATGTATGTAAAAAAATATTGTACATGCCTTTACAATGTAAAGGTACCCAGCAAAAAATTTCCAAAAAGGTAAGCGGGTTTGTAATCAAGCATTTTGGGCAGAACGCATTCCTTACTAGATTACGTACTCGATTCTTTTAACAGGGCGTGAGACTAAAATAATTGATTCTTTAGAATTGATTATTTTTTTTATCGAAGAACCATTTACTTTATATTTTTAAGAACTACATACATTTTTTAATAAAGAAATAGTTCCATTGTAAAACTACGAAGTACTTACACAAAAAAACTAAATAAATAGTTGACTAGAAAAAATAAGAAGAACTTACATTTAAAAAAAAGAAGTAGTTCCATAAGTAAATTCAACTTTTACTCACACGTGATTCTAATACGTCACTCAAATATAACGATCAAAACTCATACGGAAATAAAATCCTAAAAAGTGAAACATCGAATTGTTATGATAACATGGGTTTGTTATAATTTTGGAGCTATAAACCACGAAAATATAAATTTTTCAAAAAAAAGAACAATTCAAAATTGAAAAACAAAAATATGACTCACGCACAATCACCCTCGAAATTTTTTTTTTACACTCACGATAACGTCAGTAATTTCAACTTCCACTCACAATTTTCTGCTCAACTTCCACTCACAATTTTCTGCTACCTAACCGCAGTTTAACAAAATTTATGCAACATGCAATTTCTGTTTTTAGTATTATTTTCCTGCAAATAAAAATTTGTTTGAAAAAATATATGAGATAAATTCTTTAAAATTGTATAACTTCTTTTTTCAAAATTAGGAACTACTTCCAATAACGTCCTTTTATTAAGAAAAAGTATATGATTACTTCTTGAGTACAAGAAGTTATACATATAAGTTAATAACATTGTTATTTTCTTTTAAGTAAATAATTACTTTGTTATTGAGTTCATGCTTTCTGGTTTAAATTTAAAGAATTGATTGCAATACTACTTGCTTTTTTGACTCTATCGTTGGAATGAGTTTGGTATTGCAGTTACTAAATTTGGCAATGAGATATGTAAGCAAGTGTGGGCATCACCTTATTTTTGGAATGTGTAATTTTTTCCTGGGTATCTACTTTTTTTCGTTGAAAAATTAATGTACTGTACTTTTGAACTGAACTGAAAACTTTTTCCTTAAAATATAAGCAGTAAACTAAATTTCCATTCTCATGTAGTATTATTTTTTTTTTATAGCACCTTTATTAAATTCAAAATTAGTTTTATTAACAACTTTTATTTGAGATTTTACAAATTATGATGAATATTGCCATTTATCGTTATTTTCTCTAAGAATGAGATACATATTACATATGTAAAATAATAAGTGCGTAATAATACCAGTAAACAAAACTGTCCATGTGTATGTAAAGAAAATATTGTACATTCCTTTCCATACAAAACAAGCAATGTCATAGGTGTTTGTGAGTGTATGTGTATGAATGTTGGTTTTTCTATACATTATAATGAATGCATTCTATTAAGACAAATAAGATTTAATGCCTTCCATTCATATTGGTCATATATTATATACAACAACAGGGTTGGCAAAATTATGGCACACGAGTTAATATTTACTGTAATGCTACGTTTTATTGAATATAAATACAAAGATTTAGGGTTATATTGGCATGTCGTCGTATGAATATTGGTGAGACCTATAGACCATTTCTGGCAAAATTGAGTTAGGAATTGATTATATATAATTAATGTGTCCTCTTTCTAAATCTTTAATCCGTTTTTATATACCTCGTATCAATTAGGAGATATCCAGCCCCAAATGTGCTGCGTATCCCTATTTTTACAAATTTCTTAACATTGGTATGGTGTATTGACCACTTTTTGGCCAATGAGTCAAACTTTCTATAGAAAAATAAAAACATTATTTGTCAATCTTGGTTTGACACATTTGAAATAAGCAACGCATATAAAACAAAAAACAATAAAAAAAAGTTTAAGCATTGGTTTGCACTATGACAACCTAGTTTTATAATGGTTAAAAGAAAAAAAAACTTTTGACCTACTTGAAAGAAAAACAATAAAATTGTGATAAAAACGGCTTATAGGCCATATAATAAAAAAATCTTTTTTTAAAAAATTGTTAATATCTCTGGATACTCAGTGCAAAAAGGCGTAAAAATTAACAATATTGTTTATAATAAATGCAGCTATAGATATAGCAAACAAAAAAGAAAACCTATCTTGTAGAAATTTAATAATTTTGTTGTAAACTTTCTTTATCGTTTTTCTCGCAAAAATGTTTTTGGTCGGTGCGGCTCTCCAATAATCAATCGACGATGTGATAAAAAACGATCCCTTTTTAAATTTCAATCCCGAATATTTCGTTTTGTTATAAATTTAAAAAATATTAAAGGATATATATCGGTATTCCTGGTTTAATTAAAGCAAATAAAAATTATTTCAATCATCCTAGTTGTTTGTCCTGTGTTTCGCACAACGCATTAGAGAGATAATTCGTTTTTTAGTCGAACGATTCGTATGTGGAACAAACTTCCCGCAGAAGTCTTCCCTGTTACTTACACTTTAGAAAAATTTAAATCAAATATCCACAAGCACTACTCCCTCTTTCCTCCCTCCCATACCCTATTTGCCTGATCAATACAATGCACTGCATGAGTAGGGGACATCCCCTGAGTATTGGTTAAAATTAAAAAAAAAAAAAATTAAAACCGATCCCTTATTATCATCACATGCCAGATAACCTTTAAGATTTAAAAAAAAAAAATAATTTCAAATACCTCCAGTTTAAGGATTCTTTAGTCGAAATAAGTTCTTTTATGAAAGAAAGTATAAAATTATTAGTTTCTAGTTCTCTCTACCTATTAAAAAAATTCTTTATATTTGTTGCCACTCAATAAAGGATTCTTGCCACCCCTGACATACAAGTAAACACATTGATGTGAGTAATTGTTGCATATATGTATGCGTGTAGCTATTTTTTGTATGAAATTAATAGGCATTCTATTACTAGGGTAGAAATAAATCTGTAATTTAATTGAATAAGCAGACTAGAATCCAACACTTAAAAGTATTCATGACATTTTCATACAGCAAACTTAAAAAAAAAACAAGTCATCAGTCAAAATCGACTTAATGGTACCCTAATTATTAAAGAAATAACACAGCCGTCTATTACATTATATCTACTGCTGAATTAACCCTGCTTTAAGATTATATCTTACCAGGGTTAAAACGTTAGAACAAGTAAATATTAACGAGTTGATAAATTAATTACAGAATTTTATGCTTAACCCTTGCATTTCTTGTATGTATACAAAAACACTTTTTGAGAGCAGCTTTCTGACTTCAAATTTTGCAAAACAAAGCATTACAAAAAGATTTCAAAGTCCTATACTTCAGTTTTGCTATCTACTTAAACAAAAGTTAAATTTTTGAGTGCTACATATTTAAAATTTAAAAAAAAAAGTATAGCTACCCTAAAAAATATTGGTTTATTAGAGGGTTAATTGCTAAAACATGCGATGAATAAATAATATTTCTTACGAACCAGTTATATTTTAATGAATACCACTGTACGTATGATTTATATATGTAATTATAATATTACTCATACGTCACAGGATAGTTTTTTTACTAGCTATTCAAGATATATTTATATAGGTAGTCTTACTAGAACAACAACTACAAACAATACAAAAACAACAGGCATTTTGTTGTTGAGTACAGTACAGTACAGTGTCAAAACCATGTAAGAAATGTCAAAACCAGGGAAGAGGAAGATAAACAGCTGGGCTACTAAGACTACCTATATAAATATATCTTGCCAGCTATTATGATTTATTAGGCTGCGTGAATAAAAACGTAGTTTATACTATATAGTATTAAGTACTAGAACTAGAACTAGCTTTTACTTATTAGACTAGCTATGCTGAAAAGTTTAAACTACAAAAAGTGTGAATAAATCTTTGCTAGTACTGAAAAGTGATAGCCAGTACTGGAAAATTTAAACTGTTTCAGAGTTGCCTCTGTTGAAAAATATGGCTATTTTCTTATAAATTATGGCAACACTATCAGTTTGTTTTAATTATTTGACAAGATGGGAGACAAAAATAGCGCGAAGTTTTTTTTTTCAATTTTAGAAAAATATAAAATTATTTTTAAAAAGTTGCAAGTGCCGTCAGTGAGGGTGGCAAAAGAGAATGCCATGTCTTCACTTCATGAGGAATATCTCCTTTCCATTTTACACTTTCTTTTTTAAACCTATATAAGTTAAAATAGTCTGCTGGATGAGATATTGTTTTGTTTGGCGAATGTTTATAAATACAGCCATATTTAAATAAAAACAAACAAAAATTCACTTTTCGACTAATTAACCAACAATAAACATATTTTCTAGTGTCCGACCGAACAGTTCGGCCAAAAAAACTATATTTTGTCGGTTTTTTGATATCTAGAGGCAATGATGACAAATTTTGGTATTGGAAACATGTTTGTTGAGCCGATTTAATTCGATTTTGTGTATAAAATTTAAGAGAAAAGCCGAAGTTTAGCTATAAAGATAAAAGTTCGGCCGCCGAACTATTTTCGATTTGGCCGAACTTTCTGAGGCCGAACAGTGAATTCATTGCTAAACTACAGACTTTTCTTCAAATTTGACACTCAAAATATCATCTAATCAGTCCAATAAACATATTTCCATCCGCCAAATTTGTCCATAATGCTTTAAAATGCCGAATACAGGCCAAATGCATTTTCTGGCCGAACTTAACAGTCGGACACTATTATTATCAGCACCGCAAATTTAAGTTAAAAGTGCTAAATGGATGAACTTTTCTTCAGGAATTATGGCGTCCAACATATCTTGAATTGTAGATATTATCATAACAATAATTATGTATGTGAAAGTGCCAAATAGATCGGATTTTATTTTATGGCTTCACTTTTAGCTCCACATTAGTATTTAGCTTTTGACATTTGGGCCATTTTATAATATTAGCTGTTATTGAAGAAGAAAAAGTTCCAACCAAGATCCAATATGGGTTGTAAAATCAAGCCAAGGGTAGTCTACATTTTTATAGATTTTGCTCTATCTCTCTTATTTTTCAAGTTATAAATTAAATTAAGATAGCTAGGGTCTTTGGTTATATCAGTGTTTCAACAAAATCAAATTTTAAAGTGCGTTAACTCGATTTGATACCCGTTTCAATAGACACATCTTACAAAGTGATAAGTGGACTTACCTACTAACCAACTAACTTTGCAACTAACTTATTTGTTAGTCTCGTTTACAAAAGAAATAGATAAGAAAAAAATATAAAACTAAGAAACTAGTCTGGTAATTTGATTCATAATAGACGCAGGTGAAAAAACGAGATGTTTTATTTGCACAATTTAAGTGAACAACCCCCATGCATTTATTGCAGTTTGTGAAATTCTTTGAAGTTGATGGGCAGAAATATTTAGCTAATAAAATTGACGAGGATAATGAAAGTATTGCCTTTTAGAGGTATAAGTTTCGAAGTGTTATATTATTATGTGAGAATATAACGTCCTTTTTCTTATTTTGACAAAGGATGTTGCTTCTACCAAATCACTTTTGTCTATGGCTGGTTTTGTTATTTTTAATGTTTTTTTTTTATACGTGTCTCTTAAATTAATTAAAAAATTCACATTTACACTATACTCTACTAACACAACGTAAATACGATGTAACATTGCTTAAAGATTTATTAATACTTCCATCCAAAATACTATTTCAATAGTTACCCCGAATTGAACATATTACCAAAAATTCACATTATTTAAAAATTTGTAATTTTTTTTTTTTTTGCAAATTTTGTTACAGTGAACTCTCAAAAACGGGAACTAATTTTTGCAAGAGGTGTTCTCGTTTCTGAGTTTGTTCACGTTTGTGATTGTAATTTTTTTTAACTATTTTACTACAGAATTTATCCATTTAGAATAAATTATATTCCAAGTCCTTCAGAACCAATCATTATATTGATTATTTAACAAAAAAAGATTTTAAATATTTTTCTCCTGAAAAATTCTTAAATTCAAACATACATTTTTAGACAAAATTTTTAAATATTCAGATACTTGCATAGAGAAAAATATTAACATTTTAAGAAATTTTTCCTATTAGAAAACTTTCTGATTGTTGAACTTCTTTAAACAGGCCAAATTCAGAATCAATGACAATTTTTGCATACCCAAATTATTGATTTTTTAATACGTTTTTGATATTTAACAGTTCTTAATTTCTAATACATTTACTATAGAAATAACTGCTTTTTTTTTTTTAATTAATTCTTTCTTTATTTGCAATCTATCTTAAGACAATAAGCAAATTTGATAAAAAAAAATAAAGTATTAAATAACAGGAGCTATGTACACACAGAGAAAAATACAGCTATTTGCCAACTAAAATTCAGTTACTACTACACAAATTCAGGTTTTAGGAATTTCAGTCGGTTTATATAACTAAACATTAGTTTCTACAACAAAGCTCGGTTAATTCTACTGAATTTTAGTTAAAATACCCAAAATATTTAGAAATCTACTGTAAATATCATTTTACTAACTTAATTAATAAGTTGTTACCATTAAAATACACTTTTCAATTCGGTTGGCATTTTATTTCTCTGTGTGTAGTTCCAATGATCTACATAGCTATATAAAGGTAAAAACTGGCTTAAAATATATTCAGTTTTACACTGACTAGTTGTAACTATTGCAGTGTCATCAGCGTAAGTAGCTAGCATAACATCGTTGGTAACGGGCATGTCTGCTGTGAAAATTGTATACAAAATAGGACCAAATACACTACCCTGGGGAATACCAGCTTTAATTTCAAAAATTTCTGAACGTTCATCATTAACCTTGACGTAAAAGTGTCTTTGAGAAAGGTAACTTTTAAAAAATAAATAAAATGGTGCAGGAAGCACTTTCTTAATTTTAAAAAGTAAACCCTGATGCCATACTCTGTCGAATGCTTGTTGAATGTCAAGAAATACTACAGAACAAAACTTCTTATTCTCAAAAGTATCAGTTATTACATTCACAATTCGGTGACATTGTTCGGGAGTTCCGTGTTTATGTCGAAACCCAAACTGATGGTCTGGAATGATGTTTTGTTTCTCTAACTGCAAACTCTATTTAAATTTTATTCTATACGTTTTAAAACAATTTTGATATAAAAAAATTCTTAAATTCGGAGATACAGGAAAAGAGTTAAAGAGTTTTTCTGTTCACGTTAGAAAAGGTGTTTACTATAAGAACGTGGTGAAATTATTGTTCGGGGATTCCCCAAATTACTAAAATATTGAAGAAATAGAAACATTTCTTATAACAAATTTCTTCACGTTTTAGAGCTATTGAACTTTGTTCACGGTTTGGAATAGTCGATGTAAAAGAAAAATGTTCATGTTTCTGGTACGTTCATGTTACTGGATGTTCACGTTTCTGCGAGTCCACCCCAAACTCCGCTACATAAAATATTGTATTGCGGGGTAGTAGTATATTATAAATTTTCAATATAACAAACTTCAAACTAGAGTATTGGAAGCCACTTTAAAATAAAATGTTAATTTTGGGTATTTTTCAATCGGAGATAATTAAATCATTTTTAAATGTGATTATTTTAGAATTAAATCAAATTTCGCTTTCTTTCAGGTGTTTACAATTAATTAAAAATATCCAGTACCCGAATATGATATAGGGTATAAAAATATAAAAGTATGTTAAAGTTAGGTATGTATTTGTTTATACATACTACCTATATAAGTAGTGAGCGTGTGTATGTATGCAAGTGTAATGAATGAATATAAAAATCAGTTTTTTAAATGTTTATGTATGTGTGTATGCATTTTTAAGTGTTACTGCTTGGTACAAGGATTTTTAATTAAATACATATATATTTTTTTCTTTAATTTTTATTACAAAAAAAAAGCTCTTACCTTTTTCTCGTTCAGATCTTGAGATTTTCTTTTTTTTTTTGTCAATTTTGTCAGTTAATACAATTCCTTTTCACTTTTAATAAAACCCAACATATTGTTATTTAGGGTATAATAATCTTTTCATTATAGCAATAGCAAAATTGTCCTTGATTAATATTTCTAGTGCAATGACTTTGTTGTTTTTGCATTTTTTAGTTAATGTCAATATATTATTATTTTTCTATTACTTTTATTTTATATATTTAATGGCAGTTTTAATTTCACTTTCTCAATACTTTCACTTTGCAAAATTTAACATTTCCTGTAAGTTTTTCTGTTTTTATTTTGCCTTTTTCACTTTTCAATGGGTTGAATTAATCACATGTTATCCTGGCTTTTAAAAGGGAACCACGAACGCATGTAGTTTGTTATATGATTGATACACGACTAAGACCTAAAAAAAGTGTATATGACTAGGAGCACTTGAAATGTTGAATTGTGTTGAAGCATATTTTGTTATGATTGTCTAGTATATATTTGAAGGAAAACACTCAACTAAAAATATTGTTTTTGTTTTCGGTATGTGTTATTTTAAATGATTTTACTTTTAAATCCTTTGTAAAAGACGAACGAGAGAGTGCAACATTTTATGGGGAATCTTATTAGCGCATGCGCCTTTAAAAGCTTTATTACTTAAGTATAAACTATCAACGTATTGTAGAAAATATACTTAAATAAAATGGTTTGAAGGAAAAATCCGTTAATTTAAAATGAAAATCTATTTAGTATTTTCTAAATAATTTTTGAACCCTCAAACCGGCCTATTGTTTTTTTTTTTTTTGTTGCAAACGAAAATGAAAACATTTCGTTTCATTGCCTACACACAGAAAAAATTATAAGATCGAACAGAAACAACATTAAATTAAGTTAATTTATATGGGCTATTCTGAAAAATATTTAAAATTTTGGTTAATTTTTTTTTTTTTTTACTTTATGGCACATTATTAGGATTTTACGCGATAATATACCACTATTAAGGGACTTAAAATCCACTTTCTGCAAGGGATGCAAAAGTTATGACGGTTCAAATTTAAAAACTTAAAAAAATTCTCAAATATATATTGAATTCAAAAAAGCAATAGAGAAAAATGGTTTGGTTGAAGCAACAAAGGATGTCAAAAAAAGAAAAAGGACGTTATATTCCATTGCTTGTAAATGTAAAATTTCATTTCAAAATGTGTACCCCTTAAAAGACAAGACCCTCATCATCCTCCTCAATTTCATTAAATACAGATTTCTTCATGACATTTTTAAACGAATTTCGTAAACTGCAGCACATGCAAGAGTTCTGTTTACTCGAGTTGTGCAAACAAAACAGCCAGCATTTTCACCTGTGTGTATTGTGACTCATAATTTTTAGATTAATTACACTATTCGATAAAATTTAAATTTTAGAAAGGATCTCCTCTTGCAATATATCGTTTTCGCATAATCTTGGTACGCTAATCACAAAATGTGGCAAAAATTTTAAAATCGTACAGTTAGTTTTCGAGATATTTTAACTTTTTGATTTTCATTGAACACCCTGTTACTTAGAAGTTTTGTCTCAATTAGTTAGTTAGTTTTCGAGATATTTTAACTTTTTGATTTTCATTGAACACCCTATTACTTAGAAGTTTTGTCTCAATACCGTGCCGTCGCACTTAAAGTATAACAATTTGTTTTAATATTCAATAATGTTTTTAGGACTCTGTAGGGAATTAAAAATTTTCAGTTTAAGCCCTCTAATTTTTACCGCAGCTTCCAGATTTCGTTTTTTTAAGTAACACCTAAACTAGACCCTTTAACAAAAAATATTTTGTATTAAAGTTGCAAAACCGTTGAATATTTCCCGAAATATTTGCAAAACAAATTGAAATTTTGACAAAAATTTTAACGTGTTCTTTTTATATTTTTTTTTTTTTTTTTTTTTTAATGTTTGATATTAAATTATTAAATTTTGTTCAACTTTGGTTTATAAAGGGTCCGCCAAATAACTTTTTTTTTTTTTGAACTCCTGAACCAATTGGACTTTGTATGGCGCCATACCAAGGTCTTTATGCAAAATTCGTCTCAATGATGTCTCCGAAATGTTCAATTGTTGAGAACGACGGTGAATTGATGTTGATGGCGCTTCACGCACACTTTCTGCCACAGCAGCAATATTCTCGGGTGTACGCACTGTTTTTGGCTTTTCACGCTTTGGTTTATCGATGAGGTTTTTTATTTTTTGTAAAAATTTATTGTTGAATACGAACCATATTTGGCCCTATGGGCTTGGTTTTTGAATTAATAAATGAAATGAAAGATAACGAACATACGGACCATATTCGTTCAGCGGAAGGATAAAACTAATTATCTGTCAAATCAGACATGAGCTTAGTGTTACCATTCACGAAATAAGCACTAGTTGAAAAAAAACGTTAGATGGCGGACCCTTTAGAACGCTAACATTTCACACTTCCAAAAATTTGCATATTTAACCCTTCACAGCATGGAATTTTTGTTTGTTTTGTGCAGCCACTAAAATTATTTGTAAACTTTTGATAACTTTCAAGAAATATTAGCTGGTTTTGCAATTTTAACACAAACATATTTTTGTTGAAGCATCTAGTTTGCGTGTTATTAAAAAAAAATCCATTTGCTGCTGAAAAAAACTAGAGATACTAAACTTAAAAATAAGAACTTTCAAAGAATCCTGAAGAAAGCCTTGAGCATTAAAACATATTAGTAAACAGTAAACATCATATATATTGATGTCATGATACGATTTGTTATCCCTGATGGCAAAATGAGGCACCCTCCCCATTATTTTAACATTGAACTTGATCGATATCGCTTAAAAAAAAGTTCAAAAACATTTTATCTATAAAGTAGTACCAAAATTTAACACATGTTTACACCATGTATGTGTTATATACTTTTAAAAGTCGGTCTTTTAAAAAAAAATAAGATAAGATCCTAAAAATCAAAAATTATCTGTAAAGATGTTATCATGACTTACTTCCTAGCGTATAAAAGTACCAACCGTTTGGTAAACTTAAACAGTTTAAGACATATTCTTATACTAAAATCAACCAAGTTGACACAAGTAAGCATTTTTTTTTTTTTTATTTTATTTTAAAATTTTCATTCTAATTCATATAACCTAACTATATATTACAGTGTTTCCAAAATTATTGAAAATATGCCTCATTTTGGGTTTCATATTAATGACTGTTCAAGCTTCGGATATAAATGTTTGTGAAAATGTTGTTGATCATATTTTATTACAAGATATAAGCGACTGTAGTAAATACATTTCATGTATAAATAGGCAACCTCAATTCCATAAGTGTAAGAATGGTTTTTATTTTGATGTTGTTAAACAAGATTGCACCGGATCCCGTTCCGGTTGTATTCAATGCACCCAAAACGATTTACATTTGTTTCCTTTGATGAAAACTTGTGACAAATATATCTTATGTTTTGATGGTAGTCTAACCGTTCAACAATGTCCTAATAATTTACAATTCAATCCAAAAATTGGAAAATGTGATTTAAAAAGAAATGTTGATTGTGTTGAGAATCGATGTTCAAATTATGCTTCTATCCATAATTTAACTTATGTACCCAGTGCTGCTAGTTGTGAAAACTATTACGTTTGCATGAAGGGCCAATCAAGAGCTTTGTCCTGTGCCAGTGGCTTGCATTTCAGTACTAAATGTAATTGTTGTGATAATGCTGAAAATGTCAACTGTTTGGTAATTAAGATTATATAATAAGTTATCTTCTTCTTATTAAACATTTAATTTATTTCCACCTTCTGCTCTATTTTAGATTAATAAAACTGAAGTAGTTCATTCCCCTGATGAATTCTTGACTCAAAATATTGAAAATGCTGATGATCCAAAAAAAAATCATCATCATTATGGTCCTATTGTAGTGTCTGAATCGGCTAATATCAATTGTCCTAAAATGGGAACTTTTATACTACCTCATTCCGACAAAAATCAATATTATTTGTGTCTTGATGGTAAAGCTTCAATATTAGCCTGTCCTAAAGGCCGTTCATTCGATAACAAATCAAAAGCTTGTCGTGAATTGATTCAATAATAAAATAGTAAAGAAAATTTTAATAAACCATATATATGTATTTGTTTTATAATATATAATAAATCAGTGAAAACCAAATCTGTGAGATAGTTATATTAAATGCTACATTCTAAAGATAACATAAAAAGCTATTAAAAATTAGCTAAACATGATGTTGCACAGAAAACTGCTAAAATTAGCAGATATTCTTTATTAAATATAAGTAACATAAGAACAGCAAAAAGAAAACTGTTGAATTTACAAAATTTTATTAATATACGAGTTGAAATTTATTTAATTGAAAATAGCAATTAATTCTGTTAAAACTACACAGAAAAAACTAAAAACGGTTTTCAATTAAAAATTTTATTGAATCAATTAATATTTTAATTGTTTTTGCACCTTCCACTGAAATGATAGTATTAACTCAAAAAATTTGCAGACAGTTTATTAAAACTCTTTCAATTAAAATAATAATAATATCAATTAAAAGAGTTATTGTTTTTCTTTACAGCCTCAATTAAAAAGTTTAGTTAAATTGATTAAAACTTTAATTGAAACTTGAGAAGAAAACAATGGTAGTTTTAGTTGAAAACTCGTATTTTTTTATTTTTGTTATATGCCCCCCATTAAATAAAAAAAGAAAATAAAAGTAAAGACAACATTTTTGTTTTGCTTGTCTTGTCTTGAACTTTTTCTTGTAATTGAATTGCTTTCTTAAAAAAATCACAAGGTATTGAATCAGGCTTTAATTGAAAAATAAAATTTTCCTAATTTTTCTCAGAAATTTACCTTTTTTAACATGAAAATTAAATTTTCCCATGAAAATTAAATTTTCCAACTTTCAATGAGGTCCCTTATGAAGAATTCTTCAATTTTGTCACATGTCATATGGAATTGATCTATAGTGACTGGTTTAGTGGTGGTGTGCACCACTGTCATGTGACAAAATTGAAGAATTCTTCATAAGGGACCTCATTGAAACGACTAAAGCGATCGCAACGAGTGATAGCTCGTTGGAAAGGTATTGAATCAGGCTTTAATTGAAAAATAAAATTTTCCTAATTTTTCTCAGAAATTTACCTTTTTTCCCATGAAAATTAAATTTTCCCATGAAAATTAAATTTTCCGATTTTCCACAGAAGCTCCTAAATTTTCCGGCTAATTTTATTTTTTTTGGATTCCTCATAATTTTTGCTTTAAGAATCAGCAATAAAAAAATGGGCCCCGACTCCTTGTTTGGACAGGAGAAGAGCATTTAAGAGACCACCTTGTTCTCATTGTTTTTATATTTTTTATAATTGAATTATTTTTAATTATTTAACAAGAAAAATTAGGAAAATTTTATTTTTCAATTAAAGCCTGATTCAATACAACTTTCAATGAGGTCCCTTATGAAGAATTCTTCAATTTTGTCACATGACAGTGGTGCACACCACCACTAAACCAGTCACTATAAAAAAAAAATATGTAGGTACATTATTTTTTGCTGGGCAATCGATTGAGACTATTTATTTTAAAATCGGAGAGGGGTCGTCCAAAAGGTGATCGCTTTCATATGGAATTGCTCTATACTCATTTAAAATTTCATTATTTACAAAAATAATAGTTTAATTGTCCTTTTTCGATAAGGTTTATTTAAATCCACATGTGCACTTTTATTACCACAGATAAAACACGAAACTAAATTAAGTTTTCGTGCGTACACGAATATCTCAACAAAAAGAGTGTTGCAAACTCTAGTGAAATAACTACGATTTTGCGTATATTTGAAATCGGTAAACTATTCAACTTATTAAAAGTTAATCATTTGCGATTTTTTTTTCTTTTTATTTACAAATTAAATAATATATTGATATAATTATACCATTATTTGATTATTTAATCTAAATAAAATAAAAAAAAAAAAATAGTTTGCCAAATTTTTAAAAATTTTGTTTACATGTTGTCAACACTGTATGTATATATGAGAAAATTCAATAAATTTTTTAATTGAATCAATTAAAAAAATTGTTTAAATTGCCTTTGATATTCAAACAATCGATGAATTAGATATTTTTGGCCCATAATTTTTTCTGTGCAGCAAAACAGTGTTGTCTACCTTAAATATTTTAATATTTGTATGTTAAAACTACATCGCGTATGAGGAATAATTAATACATAATTCCTCATACGCCAAGTAGTTTTAACATACAAATATTAAAATACTTAAGATGTAAAATATTCCAGGAATATTTTCCCCAAAACTAATCCCAAATACCTTATTAAACTTTCTGGATCGATTAAAAAACCGTCGAACATTTTTTATTAATAAAAACAAAATAAATTGAGTTTTCTGTTACACTAAAAATTCAGAACCATTTCTAAATTAAAAAAAAATATATATATTTTTTTAAATTTAGCTAACAAATCTGTTGATATAGTCAAATTTCAATCATATTTAAAGTTTGTTGTTCGGTTTTAACCGAACCGGCTCGTTTTCCAGCCTCAAAACCGAAACCGACAAAAATAAGTCGGTATGTAATAAATACTTTAACCAATGAAAAAAAAATTAATTGTTCGTTAGTTCACTAGAAAAATTTCGTTTACTGATTTTTTTTAAATTTGTACTGATTGTACTATTTTTTAACGTAAAAAAAAATTATATATTTTCCATGGAAAAGCTCAAGTTTTGATATATGAAAATAAAGTTCTGTGAACTTGCGAGTTTTACTATAACGTAAAGCATTCTGAACTAGATGTTCTTTTGTACTTTAAAAAATGTTTAATCTTATGGAAGCTGTAAAAAATGGCTTATAATCCGATAAGATTAATTCGAATAAAAGTGCTTAGAGAGCTTTAATATAATCTTGGGTGTATTTAGACAAACAGTTACTCAGGACAAAAAAGAAAACAAATCGTCAGTCTGCATGCTTTCCAAAAGATAAAATATTTTAAAATCTAAAGTTTATTTATTATTTTTAGAATTTTTTTCTTATATGTATTACAATAGCCGAACAATAACCGAAATAGCGTTTTTGCTAATTTTCAAAAATTGAAACCGCGGTTTTCAAATTTTTCGGCGGGTTTCGAACTCTAATCATATTCTTAATTCAGTTAAATTATTATAATTAATAAACTATAAATAAGCACAACATTTTTTAATAATTAACCACGCCTACTCCTCCCACTTTTTGTTTTTCCAGTTTTAGTTTGTCTCATATGAGAGTTACTACATGACAGTAGTTTGTACAATTGCAGTTGTTTTTTTTCTGTGAAATAATACAAAACAACTATTAGGACAGTTTTTTTAAAAAAAAGAAGAAAAATACTGTATTTTTGTTAAAGTTGTTTGAAGCAGTTATTTCAGAATTTTAATAAACAATTACCAAAACAGTATTTTTGCGGTAAACAGTTAACTTTTGTAAGTTATTTCGTCGAGTTTTTAAAAATTCTTGTTTAGTTTATATTTTTTATTATTGATATACTTATATATATAATATACTATGGTTCCTTAAGAGGAACAAAGGGCCACGATATTAGTTGTGGTTTCAGTAATAATTGTTGTTTAGGACAAAGCGACTGATTGGGCCACCTTGTCCGATCCTAGTGTTGGGGCTGCCAACAACCTCTAGGCAGGCTAGCCGAAAAAAGCGGCAGGAAAACAGTTGAGTTTCAGCGACAGTTGTCACCTTATTACCTGAGACGGTGTTAGCTTGCCCATCAGGTTACTCAGCTGCGCCTTCTCACTCTAGCTGCGGCCAGACGGTCGCCTGAACCGCATTAACAGGGGATACTTGGTGTAAGACCGGAAGTAGTGAGCTGCTTGGGAAGTTCGACAAAGGAATCGCTTCTTGATATCCCAAGTGGATAACAGACAGAAAGCTTTCCGTACAAGTGCACCTCTGTTAAAGACCCCATCCCCCATATTCTTATAGTTTGTAAATAATAATTAGAAAAATTCATTACATCTCCAATGCATAAAAACGTCATAACTGGGGTACTGTTTGGAATCTTAACTTTGCACTTTAAGTAGGATGTAAGAAATGATAATTTGTAATCTAATAGAAAGAACAAATATTTATTTTTTTAATGATAAATATTTTTGAAATACCGAAAAAATAACTGCTAAAAACAGAAGTTTTCGCCAATATTTACAGTTGTCTTAACATTTTTGTTGTTAAAACCTTTTAGTTATTTTTAAGACATTTTAAGTTGTTTTCCAACAGTTAAAAATAACTAAATTGTTGCTTAAATTTTTACTATTATTACTTTTTTGCCTTTTTTAGGGAGAATTTCTGAAATTTTAGTGTGCTAGAAAACTCAATTTATTTAAAAATCGTAAAAAAAATTTTTTAATTTTTTTATTTACAAAAAAAAAGAAGTATTTTTCATCGATTCAGAAAGTTTTATCGTCGGAATAGTTTTGTATAAAGTATTTGTTAAATATAGTTCATCTCAAATATATGTTTGTTAGAGCCACATGGCGTATCATAAATATAAGACAATTCATTCGCATTGTAGTTCTAACAAGAATATTTACGATGAACTATAGAGAAGAAATAACATATTGAGCCCTAACCCCCAAAAAGAACATATTCAGCATTCCATCATGGTTTAATTATACAAGGTTTGCTATAATAGTATGTTTTTCGGTTACCCTAGATCATTTTGACAAAATACAGAACAATAATATTTACGAATTTACAAAACATAACGAGGGATTATACTCAATATCCTCTATCTTAAAAAACAGAACTTTACAGGAGAGCATAAAAACTGTTTCGCTTATTTAAAGTGAGATTCAGTAGTCTATTTTTTAAATAGACTACTGAATCTCATGTATAATTTATTTTTAATATTTGGCATTGTTGGCAACTTTGTGGAATATAGAGGATTTTGTATTTGAAAAAAATTGATGCGTAAAATAAGTTTTATTAGATAGAGGGTTTTGTAAAGTAATAAAAAAAAACAATATATTGAATGAATTAATATAATAACTTTCGTATATTTTTTTAATTTTTTATTTTATTAATTAATAATCATATAATTACAAATTATATACTATTACCCTAACCGAGCACTAGCTACTATGGCCTTCTGCGCGTTGAAGCGAAACCAGACCAGTGCATCTGGTGGGAATCGAAGCCACGACCCCCGCACTGATAAGCCAGCACGCTACCAACTAGCCTACCGGGGCGCACAAAAAATAGTATATAGAAACAAAATAACTTAAAAATTAAAAAAATAACATTGTGCTTTAACTTTTTTTAAGCTTTTTTGGAGTTTGTCTTTGATAGATTATGGTATTAAGGCGGAATTACACTCTTAAAATCTTGTAAATTCTTCTATTTATTTAATTGTATTGGAAGTGGGCCAGAATATAAGGGTTTTGGTTTTTTATTCATTTTGGTTCATTGTGACCTTTATATGGTTTAAAACGAAGAGCTAGATCAGTGTATTCAATATCAAAATTTTTTTTTTTTTATTAATTAATAATCATGTAATTACAAATTATATACTATTACCCTAACCGAGCACTAGCTACTATGGCCTTCGGCGCGTTGTTGCGAAAACAGACCAGTGCCTCTGGTGGGAATCGAACCCACGACCCCCGCACTGATAAGCCAGCACGCTACACACTAGCCTACCGGGGCGCACGATATCAAAATTTACTCTATATTTAATGCCGACATCTGGAAGATATACAAGTGATCTTAAATGAGATACCGCAGAATCGTTCTTTACTCGACCTGGTCGAATGAATGAAAATCGTATAAGTTTGCCATCATTGTAATTATGAAAAAAATCATAATTTAAATATACCGCATTGAACGAACTTATTATTGATTTTACCAGTTTATCTCGCTTCTTGAGTAACTCTAACATTATCGTTTGGTAATTATATTGATTGATTTATCAATTTAATCTCTATTTTTGCTTGAGCACTTTCGCACTCTATTTGTGTGTATGGCCTTTTTTCAGAGAACTTCTGTACAATAACTTTATTATTTTCTGCATCAAAATTGAATACAGCATTAGATAAATAGTGGCTTCGATTTTGATAACCGCAACCATCAGATATGTAAGAAAATATTAAAGTTTGAACATCAAAACTAAAACTAAAATGGGAGAATTTCCGATCTTACAAGAATGTTCTTCAAATGTAATCTTATTTCTTTTTATATTTTTGAAAACAGAAAATTATTTCCTTCGGATTCCCGGATATTAGGTCAGTAATAAAAAAAATCTTCGTTAAAAACTATAATTCGCAATATTTTAAAACCGAGCTAAACGATTTAGGAAATTTTGACAGATTCGTGATCTGCATGCATAACTTAGTAAGAAAACATATATTGCAATAGGAGTCTATACGAAAAAAAAAAAATTGTATTATCCCTGCGGGAAATGGACCAGTCACTGGTATGGTCACATGACTAAAACTTTGTGGGTATGAACCAGTGCTAGTTTCGGTTCCGTTATATAAAAATGACCGGTACTTTAAACATGGGCTTGTCATAGGAGGTGTCAATTGCTACCTGTGGAGCACTGTGTGACGTGGCAAATAACTTGACCAAGGTAACCTATCACTGTACCGACTGAAATGAATATACTACAGGACAAGTTAGAAATAGGTAGTATCCATTTTAGAATTTATGTGATATGCAACAGAACCAGTGTGAAAAAATTTATCACGTGACTGGTGTAGGTGTACGTACCGTAGAACTGAAGAACAATTTTTAAAGGAAACTTAGTCACATATTAAGCACAAGGTGTTCTGTTATAGGGATAATATGAATGAAATAGTCTTGGGGTACATGTCGCCGAGCAGGCAAAAAGTAATTAGCAAGTAGCCTGTTACCTTTTATTCAGCGAATATCATATTATGCACGGGTTGCTAAATAGCCAGTCCGGAACCAATCCAAAACACTTATCAAAATACCTTCAAAAATGCACACCAAAAATCAATTTTAAAATTACTTTATTTTGCCTATACCCAACAAAAAACTGAGCTTAAGATCGCGACGTTTGGCGAGAAATCGACATATCTGACAAACTTGGTCACTGTCTAAACAGTTCCGTATTCAGTTCTTTAAAACCAGTGAAGTGTTATGTCTTCATTTCTACTGTCACAAAGTCGGTACAGAAAAAGTTCCTTCAGTGTTGTGTCCACATCGCAGCAGTAAAGGAACTGCATCCTTTGGCAGTAATTGCCATATTTTCATCCCCTGCTAACGGTTTTGAACCAGTTCAATGACCAGTAGCAACTTCAACTGCAACGACCCTAGTTGATTCAGTACACTTTGATGTTATGTTACTTTTTCTCCAGTTACATGTTATATCTGGTAGCAACCAGTGAATATGTTGTCACCATAACTACAGTCACGTGATTGGTCATTCCACCCAAATTAACACTTTTTGGTGCACCACTATTTTGATTTCAACAGTCTCGTGACGTGCCCCCCAATCATATATTACAGAATTACCACTTTGGATCAATCGACCCTTCATTTCCCGCAGGGATTGTATGCAGAGATAGAGGATTTTGCATTCACAAAAATGAATTGCTTAAGATAGGGAAATAACAAAATGCAAATAAAATTGCAAACAAAATATGCTTCTACTTTGAAAGTGATACCATAGATAAGGCATGTTTTACTGAATATTTTGCCATCAAAAACGCATTTCGTGAAATTTTAAGATAGAGGACATTGAATATACCCCCCGATAATAAGAAAATAAAACTCGGCATAAATTACACATTTTGACACTAAAATATTTTTGTTCGAAAAATTTGTAAGAGTTTTAAATATTTTGCATTGTTATTGCAAGAACTTAAATTGTATATCAATTTAAAAGCTAATTTGTAAACTTTAATGAAATTCTAAGGACATTTGATAAGATTAAGCGAATCATTTGGTGTACTGAATATAAAGGTCGTCCATGTCTGTGTTTCTCTATTTCAAAATGTTATAGGTCTGGGTAATGTCACAAATATTCTATGGTATTCCATAGCAATTGGATATACCAAACAAAAATTAGAAAAATAAGTAACAAAGCATCTCCTGTTAAATTATGATTTTGGGCCTTTTTGGCGGTTAGAATTTTCATTAAAATTTTTTTGAATTTTAAGGTAAAATTTTTATTTAAATTTAGTTTTAAAAAAAACTTGTTTAAGTTTTTTTTTTTACTTTTTTTTAATATAATAATGTTGTATTATTGTATTAAGTTTTAATACCACAAATATCTGCTTTAAACAACTGTTACGAAAATGCATTACTTTTTTTAGTTGTTTTTGTAAATAACTGTCATAATAGTAGTTTTATATTTTTCATTGCAGTTAAAATCAACAACAACTGATCACAACACAAATAACTGCCCGTTAACAACTGTCAAAATATGACTTTTAAGAATTATTCGGTAAGTTTGTTAACTATTTAAATTTAATAAATGTTCGTAAAATATAGTAAATCCTAATATTTACCAACATTTTGCAGTCAAATTTAATTTTTGATAGTTTTGTTAGAATTTTACAAAAAAAAAGAAAACGAGAATTATGGCAAATATTACTAATTGTCAAAAAAGATTTTTTTTCAAAGTTTTTTATAGTTTAACCATTGCAATTACAGTTAAAAATAACTACTACTGGTAACTACATAAATAACTGATATGAAGTAATTGCAAATCATTTAGTTTTTCAAAAAAAGTCAATTTGCAAGCACTGTATAAAAGGAAACTTGTTCACATCTACATATATACAATTTGCTAATTTACAATTTTATTGATTATTCCTCGAAATTGTCTACCAATTGATAACATTTTAATTATAATAATTGCATTTTTACTATTAGAGTAAACAAATATGTTTTTGGGGAACTATAAATAGCAAATAAAAAAAATTTTTGTTAAGAATTTTGCGATAGCAACGAATCGAAAAGTAAGTACAGGGCTAAATTTTCTTTAAAAAAAATATATTTTAAATAATTAAAAAACATTTTAGTGAAATTTATTATTTTTACGGTGATTGCCGCCGTTTTCGGTACATCAAAGGCCGATGTAAATATCTGCCAAGGTGTGGCCGATAATATATTTTTACCAGTTTTGGGCAGTTGTGCAGATTACTATGTATGCATGGATAATACTCCTATACAAAGATCTTGTAAATCTGGAAGTTTATTCGATGCTAGATCGCAATCTTGTACTTATTCTACCGATAGTGCTCAGTGTCTACCAAATTGTACCTCAGCCTTATCCTCATTCTGCTACGATCGTACTTGCACCAAATATGTTTTATGTTATGCCGGTCAACCTGTAATACGTGAATGTTGCGATGGTCTACAATACAATGCAGAAACTGATCGCTGTGATTTTCCACAATACGTGGATTGTGTCGATAATATGTGTACCATATTTAATGATCCCACAAATATTACTTTCCTAAGTAGTAAGGCTGCTTGTGAAAAGTATTATATTTGTATGGATGGCGATGCTATTGCCCAAAATTGTACAAATGGTTTACAATTTAATCCAGCATGTAACTGTTGTGATTTTCCATCGAATGTTAAGTGCACGGTAAGTGAAAAATGAGAAATTTTGGCTTAAGAAAAATTGGTTTATTTTATGAAAATCCATTTATGAATTTTAAAATTATGAGCAATTATGGACAACAAAATAATTCATGCATAAAAATACAAAAAACTTTAAGAATAACTAAACCTTTCGTTAACTAAACTAAAATTTGTTTATTTGACAACACTTTCGTAAAATAAACGAAAATTTTTTCATTTTACGAAAGTTTTGTAAAATAAACGAAAATTTTTTGTTAATTTTACTACAGTTTTGTAAAATAAACGAAATTTTTTTGTTACTTTTACGAAAGTTTCCATTGTTTTGACATAAATTTCGTATTTATATGCATGGTTTAATATAAATGTAGAAATAAAATATACTAAAAGTACATTACTTATACTTAAAAAAACATTTCTGTTACTCAACGTATGAGTAATAGATTTTTTTTTTTACATATTTTATTTAAGACATAATTCTCATATTAGTTTTTCATAAACTGTATAGAAAAGTTGTATTATAAAATACCAAAGGCATTTGAAGTATTCAAGGAAACAAAGAAGCACACACACAAACAGACACAGCATTACCAAAAACACATATATACAAACGTATCGTTCACACACTTTTTGTGAGTATCATAATTTTGTTTGTAGATAGTTATTTTTTCTTTTAAATTTGCAATTAAAGTTTTAATTGATATTAACATTGACGTGATAGGTGCAAAATCAATTAAAATATTAAAATATTGCATTTGAAAAATACTCCATCAAAAAAATTACCAAATATTATATTTTTAGAAGTAGCGTGCCTAGGCCGGCTTTAATTTATTTTAGGGTTTTTTTTTTGTAGAAATCATTTGATAAATGTATCTTTACGCTATTTTAACAATCAATTTTAGAAAATTTCATTGCTATATCTTCAAGAGAAAAGTGTATTCTAATTAATGATCTGTAGTCTGAACCGTTAGAAAGTGTCAATCGTATGATAAAAGGCATCAAAAAGAGCCAAAATAGCAATTTTTGGCAACTTTAACAGCGGTTTTCTCAAAATAGTGACTTGATGGAAAAATGTGGATGCCGGATTTGGAATCAGGGCATCAAAGAGTATGCAAATCACATATCTGCATTCAAACCAAGGAAACTTGTCGAGGTGTCTAATTTGATGTAGTTTTTTACACATAATTGGTAATAACTAGGGCTTGAAACATCATGTAAAAACATGTTTGTTGTAGTTAGTTTTAAAATAAATCAACAAATTTTGTAACAAAATGGCATCGATTTGTTATTGCATATTTTGCTATAAATGCATATTTATTGCATACTTTGAATTAAAATGCATGTTTTTAAGAAAATTTTTTGATGTTTCACATACTTTTGCGATTTTTAATTTTTATTAATTAAAACCGTGAAAAAGTCGGGAGTTTTTGAAAATTTGAAAAACTTAATATGGGGATATTTTATGGGCTCCATGGAGTATGTGTGTACAAAACATTGATCAAATTTGAAGACCCTCGGTCAATTAAATTTGTGATGTACATATCATTGAGCTCATGATATACACACAAAAAAAAATCGTTGCAAAGAAATTAGGAGCATTTCAACATAATGCTCCTAATTTCATTTCACATAAATTATTTAAAAACTAAGTAAAAAACAGTAACAGATTGGTGAAATGTTACTACCAGTTTTCGTATAATTTTTGCGAATAACCTTTATTAGTTAAAATTCTCCTAATTACTTGTGTGAATATAGGTTTTTTTTTTAAAAAATTATTAACACTATTAATTTTCAAATCAGACTAGACTACCCAGCCAGAAAAATACGAACGGCAAAGCATTGGCCCAGTGCTTTCAACGGTGGTATGAACGTTGGCAGAGCGTTGGATATCTGAAGATTTAAGTGCTTTGCCAACCCCAAAATGATAACACCGGGCAGAGCTTGGCCGTTCCTTTTTGAAAACGTTGGCAAAGCAATGACAATGAGCGCTTTGCCAGTACCAAAACCATAATTTTAGAACGTTAGCAAAGCATTGGTAGAACAACCAATAAAGTGCTTTTTTAATAATATAATTAGTGCTTTGTCAACCCCAAAATGATAACACCGGGCAGGGCTTGGCCGTTTCTTTTTTAAACGTTGGCAAAGCACTGGCAATAAGCGCTTTGATAGTACCAATACCAAGAACGACCAATAAAGTCCTAATTAGTAATTCACTTCAGTAAAGAGTTGTATTATTTCTTATTGAATGATTTTGGTAATTTGAACAGAAATAATTAATTAATTAATTACAAAATAACTGAATATTTTTTTTATCAAATTATTTTTGTAATAAGTTAGCACGATTTTTTACTACAATTTTACTAAAGAAAGAAATTTGAAAATAAATTTCTTAAGTAAAATTTTAGTACAAAAACTATACTTTGTGCTGACTATAATAGGACCCCTTAATATTCTTAACTTCAAATCATAAATTGCAATTTAGTTTTGAATTTTTCCACTCTTGTTGTGACCAAGTGCCACTGTTTGCACTTTTTGCCAATGTTGGGAAAGCGTTCTAAGTCAGTACTGTGCCAGTTCTTTTATTATTTTTACTGTTGTAAGTTTTGTTAATTAATCTTTGGCAAAGCACTTTTTACTAACGTTGGCAGAGCTTTGTAAATCAGTGCTTTGCCAGCACTTTATTTGTTGGATCATTGGCAATTTGGGCGTTGTGGTGTAATGGTTAGCGCGTTGGACTGTTACACAGATGGTCACGGGTTCGATTCCCGGTGACGACAACATCAATTTAGAAAAATAATATGTATGAGTTTTCTATCACTTATATGTATTGCTGCGCCCACCATCGGTGTTCCCATAGCACTTAACCCCACCGAAGTAAAATAATGAATCAGGGCTATGAAACAAAAAAAAGCTTCAATAAATTCGCCAACTTTACATCAGGTGGCGAGGAACAACTGTTCTAAGACTTATCTACTCGCGCAATTACAGTGTTGCCATGTTTGAAGCCCTTCATCTTTCACCACCTTTCATCTCTCCACTATCCCCTTTCCAAAGAAAGCAACACATTAATTAATAGGAAGAATTTCCTGAGTATTGCTTCTCTTTAAAAAAAAAAAAAAAATAGTGCTCTGCCAGTGCTTGATTTTTCAGACCATTGGCAATTTCTGGCTGGGTAGTTTCTGAATTTTATGAACAGGCGTCATCAGTGAATTTCCATTTAAATTGTATTATTATTATTTGTGTCTTATAATTGTCAGATTGGCTCATGCTCATTTTTTCAACAACCTGCCGGCTGTAAGAATCAAAACTGCGCTTATTTCTTCTTCTTATTTTATTTTGTTCATAATTTTTTTTTTTTCAGATTACCGCTTTACAACGTAATATTAAACCCTTATCGAGAACTCCGCCAAAAGCTGCTGATATTGAATGTCCCCAAGATGGCATAAATTTCTATCCTCATAATGATGAAGACAAATATTATTTCTGTATGAAGGGTCGTGGTGTTATTATGGATTGTACTCCCGGTTTGGTATACGATCCTAAAATGGAAACATGTCGTGAAAAGAAAAATATTGTCAATCTAACCATTTTAAATTAAATAAAATTTAAAACAAAAATTTTAAGAGATTTTTAAATAAATTTTTCCGTTTCTTTTAAATATCTTTTTATTTTCTCTTTAAAATACAAGAGAATTGAAAGTATATTTAAAAGAATATCGTACTTGATCAACAAGAGGGTATTAACTCAAAATTTTAAAATTTTCAGTAGAGTCAAAAAACTGTTTATGGCCACATTTTAACAGAATTTAAAAATTCAAACATATCATAATAAGCAAATTCCATTTGAAAATATAAACATTGTTTTTGTTTTAAATTTTACCACTCATTGCAAAAAAAATCAATTTTTTGAGTTAATACCATTTTTTGAAATTTTATCGATTTAAATTTATAGAAGAAATCAAATTTTATCAACAAATCAGTATCAACTCAAAATACAACCAAATATAAATAAAACAGTTTGATTATTTTTAACATAAAAAAGGCTCAAATCAAAATTATACATTTTTTATGAAAATATACGATTCATTTCTATTTGAACTTTTGTATTAACTCGAAATAATACCTTTTTGTTGAAATAAAGGTAATCACTACATTATCATGAAAATGGTCTCAAAAGTGGTTTTCGAGATGAAAGAGTAATCGGAATACGTTGAAATTTTTACAATAGATAGATATTGATGTTGTTAGTTGATTTCTTGAAAAGTGATATTTTAAAAATTTTGAGTTAATCCCCTTTTGTTGATCAAGTGCGATATGTGTCTTATTACGGAAATTTTTTCGTAAAAATTATTTAGTACTCAAACGTATTTTAAACACACAGCAAGTTAAATGTTTGTGTGAATCTCGGAAAAATATTGAAAATTATTTAAAGATATTTGAATTTTTTTAATAAAATTAAAGGTAATAAATGTTTTTTTGTTGTTGCTTTTAAGGTGTTTCTTATTTAAATATTGTTATAAAAAAAAAGTGTGTAAATATTAAATATTTTAAAGAAAAAATCTATTTTTAGATTTCGTTTTATAACAACATATTAATGCATTTGTTCAAAATAAAGAGTATTGAAAAGTGAAAAATACTCTCAACACAATAAAAGACAAAAAAAAACAAAAAATGCGACTACCGAAAAATGTTTGATATGCAAATGAAAATTTTTAATATACAAATTTAAGTGTTTTGTGAAAAATATATCTTACAGTCGAGCATCAATTTACTACCAAATACAAAAAAGGCCGAAACTCGATTTATACTTTCCTTATTAAAATTCAGAAATCTGTAAAAATTTCTTAAAATTTTCTAGATTAATATATGCTTAAATGTTTCGATGTCAAATAGCCTCAGAATCGGAATTAGAAAAAGATCGCAGAAAATTTGATGAAAATAAAATCTTTAAAAAAGTTGGATATAAAAAACGGAGAGTTTTTAAGAGGAAAAATTTCGATGCACTCAAAAAAGTTCGATAGTAGAATCTATTAAAAATTACAGTTAAAACAACTGTAGTTTTAGTTAAAAAGTCGACAAAGGTAATTACCGTTAAAACAACTAAAAATGTAGTTGTTTTTAACTATTGAAATACAACTAACAAATGTAGTAAAAACAACTGACAATGTCGTAAAAACAATTAACAATTTTGTACTACAAACATTTTAAAACAACTGTTAAAATTGGTAAGAACTACTGTTTTTAACAGTAATTTTTTCGGTATTTTTCAATTACAATAAAAAAATTTTATTTCCTACATCCTACTTAAAACGAAAAGTCAAAATTCCAAACCTCACCCCAGTTGTAACGTTTTTATGCATTGGAGATACAATGGAATTTCCTAATTATTATTTGCAAACTATGAGCATATTAATAATTACAAAACGAAAATTTTTAAGACTCGACATAATCTTTGTTTTTTTAATTACTAACAAAATTAACCGTTTACTGAAAAGTTACTGTTTTGGTAGTTGTTTACTAAAATACAAAAATAACTGCTTCAAACAATTGTTAAAAAAATACAGTAATTTTCTTCAATTGTTTTTTTAAATAACTGGCATAATAGTTGTTTTGTATTAGCTCGTAGAAAAACAACAGTAATTGCAGTTAAAAACAACTACTATTGATTACTACACAAACAACTGTCATGTAGTAGCTGTAGTTAAAAACAACTACTATTGATTACTACACAAACAACTGTCATGTAGTAGCTGTAAAACTTCTTTGAGTGCACTCGTTAACAGTTTAACTTTGGTAAATATCCAAAAAGACGTTTTATTTGCATATCTTTTGAATCATTTAGGTAGGTAGAAATTACTGAAAATTACAATTAAAACAACTACAAATGTAATTACAAAGGCAATAATAGCGTTTGTCATAAGAATGACTAAAAATGTAGTAATTTTGAAAATAACTAACGTATAATTAACAGAAGTATTGTAAAAAGTGTTAAAAATGTAGTAAAAATAACTAACTGAAATCTACTACACATATATAATGTTAAAATAACAAACAATACTAAAGAATTAACCGAAAAAGTGTTATTTATGTCTTATTAAATTTCTAGATTTTTAGTAAAAATGGTAAATGAAGTTAATCAACCTCAAGAACACACAGACAATGAGCAATTGGGACAACGTTTGGCTGCCTCTAATCAGGCCTTAGCAGATATGCAAGCCGAACATCGTCAATTACTTGAAGAAATGGAACAATTACGAAGACGTGCTGAAGATTTGCAACGTTTAAGAGAACAGCAAGAACGTGAGGATGCTGAAAGAGAACGACAATATCAACAGACTTTACAGGAAAATGCTGCTTCCAATAGTTCAGAAGAACAGCCAACAACTGAACCACCCACAGAGGAAGAAGAAAATCCCGAAGAAGCTGAGTATATAAGAGAAAAATTAGCTGAAATAGCACGTTTGAAGGCACAATTTAAAAAGGTGCAACATATGATTAATACCACAGAAGTTATAGAAAAACATTTAAGTAAAAATGAAGAAACTTCAACAAAACCAGCAGATGCACCCAAAACTGTACCAGAACCACCAAAAGTTTCTGTACCCGAAGTACCAACAAAAACTATCGTAACTGCTGCAGTAGTTAACGAAACTAATATTGCTTCTCTCCTAAATACCACAACGCCGGACACTATAGTTTTACCAGAAATGCCTAGCATGGCTGATCTAAATGCAGCTTCAACTCAAGACGAAAAAGAACAATTACTGCATACAATGTTAAGTATGTTTGAAGGATTCTCTTCAGATTTAAAATCTCAAGCTGACAATTTAAGAGCCGAAAGAGAACGTATAAGAGAATTGAAGGAGAGTATTATACGCTCAAAACAACAACCACCTAAATAAACAAAATTTTTTTTTATAAAAGAAAATATATTTATTATTTAAATAAAATGTTGTACTAACTCAAGAATTAAATTTATTTTAAAAAGAACTTTAGTCAGGATATTTAGTTTTTTTATTAATTCTCCTGTTAACGACCCTTTTTGAGTGTCCGTTGACTCGTAATAGTTTAAACAAAGTAACCAAAAATACAATTTAAAATTAAAGCTTCTGCTTTTTTCATGATTTTATATAAAATGTTCCAAAAAACTGAATCCAAGAACATTTAAAATATTTTGAGAGAAAAACCCCTGTTAAAGTTGCTTAAAAAAAACAGGTGTCATACGCACAGATCAAAATAGAAACAACTTTAATATCAAACTATTAAGAGAGGTATCCCGACCCAGACCCGCAGATCGTAATGAACTTCGGATATGATGTAGAGAATAAAAATTTAAGGGACATGTATTAACTGCCCAATCTCATGTTAAGTAGTTACTAAGAGGGGTCAAGAATTACACTCATAATAATCCAAGCGTAAGAATATGAAATTATAAAAACTTTCGTAAAATTAACAAATTTTCTTTTATTTTACGAAAGTTTGGGTTGTTTTAAAATTTTTTCGTATTTTCATGTATGGATTATTATTAGTGTACCCCATTTTTAAATTTTTCTTGTTATATCGTTCTATTTTAAAATAAATATTAGTTCTATTTTAAAGAAATAGGAAAAAACCTTTTTGGGATATCATCACAAAATGTTTTTTCATCAGTAAAACAAATGGCGTTATTTTTTTTTTTCAATTCCAACTCCTTCCATATGCACTCGGCGGCCAAAACCCCCGATTTAGAGTTCCTTTTTTTAAATGGCAAAAAGATCTGTATTTATGAAATTTGAATTTACCATTTGATTCTACACCAAAAATTATAAGTTTTTTTTTTTCAATTTTAAAATGCAGCGTTTAGTCAATAGAGTGGTCGTCAAAAAAAAAATTTTTTTTCAAAAAACAGTATTTTTTTATACCACACCATCAAAAAGCATTCTTAGCTGAGAAAAATGGTGCAAAAATGTTTGCTTTGTAATGTAACCCAGTAAAAATTTATATTATTGATTAAGAACTTTTAAACAGGCCACGATGTATCGAAAATGTTTGTAGCATTTTCCATTGTGTGTGTTAAAAAATATATTTTTATTGTTTTTTTTTACAAAATTAATACCTTAATAACTTTAACGCGTATCGGATACATCGAAAAATTCCGTACATTTTTTCTCATTACGAAAATACATTTTTATTGTGTGTGATTAAAAAAACTTATTTTAAAAGTTTTTCAAAAAGAGAGTTTTCCGACCACTCTATTGCCTAATGGTGTACTTAAAAAATCTGGAAAAAAAAATTTGAATCAAATGTAGAGTTTTAATTTCATATAAATACATCCCTTTTTGCTCTGTAGCAAAAGGGGACCCTAAGTTAGCACTTTTAGCCACCAAACGCATATGGGAGGAGTTGAAATTAAAACAACAAGTACATGCATTAAATGTAGTTTCACCAAATGCTTTCTTTTTACACTCCACAATGAACCCTTAAAAATGAAACTACAAAATAAATATTTAAAAAAAACATGTGGAGAGGTGAAAACAAAATTTTGAGGTGTTTGAGGGTTTTGGCTGTAAAAAAGAAATTGTGTACTGGAAAAAACTTTTTGGAGGTGAAAAACAATTTTTGTGGTGAAATAAAAATTTTAGGTGAATCTAAAATATTATTCACCTTGAAGCGTCTGATGAAAAAATGTCATATTATTTTATACACCAGATGCTGACATGAAACTGTACTATTATACAACAATTGTTATGGAAAATTTAGAGGCAACTTTAAATTAACACTCGTAACTTTTGAACCGTTGAAATTTCTGTTTGTAATATAAAACAAGTGTCATAAAGCATTTTTGTAAATACAGAAAAAATTGGCAGAAATTATGTCTGCCAATTTAACCACTCCAATAACTTGGAACTAGAAAAAAAATAAAATTAGGGTTAGAATTTTGAATCACAGAATTTTGTTTCGCCTTCTTTTTTATCTATACTATTTATAAGATTTAATTTATTTATATTTCAGTAAAGTTCTATTTAATTAATACATATTTTATTTCACAGAGAACAAACTATATTGTGTTGTGCTTTTTTTTGTTCTTGAAAACATTTACGTAAAATAATTACCTATTATATATTATGTTTGTACACATTTATTTCGTTACATGTTACCAAGTAATGCTTCACTAAAATATGTACACAAAATGTTAGAGGTATGTATGCAGCATAAGTTTGACATTTTGTAAAGGTTTAGCATAATATGAACAGTTGTATAAATAGATAAAAAAAGATAAGTAATATTTTACAATGTATGAAATGACTTTCTATATGGAAAATTAACACGATGGAATTCATAATTTATACAAAACATGATAAAATTCACAAAATTTTAATGAAGAAAAAATTTACTAAGTATGCTTTCATCGTATTCTGCCTGGAAATGTTTTGTGTGTAGACAAATTTATTTTATATAACGCTTTAAAGATAACGGCAAAATTTCTACTACGACAGCCCTATTTTAAAAAATACTAGTCTGGTATAAACTACCAAATACTATGGCATCACTATTTTTCGACGAGACTGTCAACAACAATTTTAGACGATTTTTTTCGTTTATATATATTGCAACACTGATAATTTGCGGCGGCGGCTTAAAGCCGGCTGTGAGCAGAAAAATTATCATCTAGTCGCTTTTGATCAGCCTACAGACAGGTTACCAATGACGCCATACAAATTCTATGGTGAATTTTATTTAGATGTCACTATAATTCTGACATTGCTTTTTACTTATTTTCTTACCACCATATTAGATTCATCAGCTGATTCCAGTCTGTGTAGTTTGTGGATCAGTCCTTACATACAATCGTCTTAGCTGGCCAATAAAAATGATTATTAAATATTTATATATTTCAATTATTAAATAATTAAACACATTGCATGAATCCGCTTATTAATTTTATAAGCAGCCGTTTTGAATTTAATCCGATTTGTGCTTTTTCCGGCTGGATCAAAAATATAGTGAACTCAAAATTTATTAAGAAAATATAAATAGCAGAAATCCATTAAGAAATTAAAAAGTTACAGTGGCGCCTTATCAAAAAATCGAAGCCGGGCTTAATCTGAAAAACATTTTTCGGCGGCGGCTAGAAAAAACTTACGGCGTCTCGGCTCAACCGGCTTATGCAGTCACAGCGCAGATCTCTACCCGTAAAGCATCAAGTAGCGAAATTTTGGGCGATTGGTCATTTATTTTTTGTGTAATTTTACTAATAATTACAAGAAATGAAGAAGATAACGTAACAAGAAAAAAATATATTTGCAGCAATAATAAACATTAGTTTAATCGCAAAGATACAAGAAAGAAATACAAAAACAAAGATACATTAAACTAAAGAATAGTGGAAAAAGTTAATATTATTTGTTCCCCATTACCTCTTTTTGCGGATACAAAATGGTATGTATATTTAATAAATATTGTTAATAATATACATAATTTGAGGATATTCACGATGCACAGACGGTTAATTGCATTCTCTCTGCCACCTTGAGCAGTATTATGGACGATGCAAACTGTGCATATTTACATCGTGTGCAAAAATTACCCTCGTCAGTACCCTCATTGTGTTACAAGTATTATTGGCTAAATTGTTCTCTATGGGGCGTTCCTCAAAAATAAAAAAGGAATTAGATTAGATACATCCCAGGGCCAAAAAACAGGTACGCGTAATAATATATAAGTGAGGGTGTATTCATCAGGACTTCAAAAATAATATAATTTTTAGGATCTATGATAGATAGCTCCGTCTACACCCGTTTACCAAGATTTTCTTAAAAAATTTGTAAGATACACATTAATCTAAAAATCTGCATATTTTAGACATTTGTATGCAAGTGTTACAATTTTTTCGAGTATTAGTTGGCCTATCCCACAATCTGAGTCGGATTGCCACGATTTTTATATATAGATTATGCTAAAGTAAACGACTCCGAAATATATTTTTGTATCAAGTTTTTTTTTTATAAAATGTCATCAAACTACAATTTTATATGGGAATGATCGAGTTTTTTTTTAGTAGTTGGCCCAGGACACAATCTTCATCCGATTGAGATGAAATTTTCTAGAAACATTCTATGGAAATTTACCTTTCCAAAAAAATTATATATTTGTTATACTTATTTTTTAATATTTAACGTTTTACATGAGTTCAAACGAATAAAAAGTGCACTTTCACTACTCAATGTATTCGACGAGTAGTTCGAACGAGTTTCATGGTGTACTCGAGCTACTCGAGTTTTATCGTAGGCACTGCTACGTATCATGGATCATAAAAATAATATAATTTTTGAAATCCTGAGAAAATTTCCTTTCATTTGAGTACCCACACTTATGTGTATGCATAACTTTTTTTTTGCCCTGGGGGGTCACAGGAGCCCCGGCCCCAAAAACCGAAGATAGAAAAAAAATTCTTTTTTAATTCCAAAAAGTGACATATTTTTTATTTTAGGAACGCCCCATAAAGTGCAATTTTGCCGTATAGTTATATTAACAATGTTAGGCTACGTTTCCACTGAATGTGTTTTGGACGTGTTTTGAAATAAAACATGTGTTGTACATGTTTTTCCATACATTTGTTTATCACCAAACATATGTTTTGCCCAAAACATGTAAGTGGAAACGCAGTATTAAATTTTGTTTCTGTATCTTCCAGATAATGACTATATGATCAAAATTGCAAACTATTATTGAAAACTGCATCAAATATATTTTTAATTAAAAAGTGTTTAAAAATCAATTAAAATTAATAAAAACACATGTATTATGTGCGGAATGTGAAGTAAACATGAAATAATCGAAATTAAACTTAAAAAAAAAACAAATGAAAATTTTTTGAGACTGTGAAAAAAATCAATAAAAACTAAAAAAAAAATATAATCAATGAAAACTAAAGAAAAAAAATATATATTGCAGAAAAAATTAATTAAAAAATATATAAATCTGCTATTAAACAATTTATAAATTTCAATAATGGCTCCCTCTAAACATCCGAATTCGACAAATAAAAATGCTAGTAACAGTGTACCCAATAGCAATAACACTACTTCCTCATCCTCCGTAACTAATGCAACAAATTCTGGTAATTCCTCTACATCGTCATCCTCACAACGCAAACAAACGGGTACGGTGCCAAAATCTTCTACAAAATCTGCTTCAACAAATGTAGGCGGCAAAGCAACTGCTCAAAATCAATTAAATGGACAAAAACCTATATTACAGCCACCTGGTGTGGCACAAATGGCTAATCGTTGTAGTCCCTTGAATATAGTAGCATCTATACAACAACAACAGCAGCAGCAACTACAACACCATCTGCGTTCACAGCAACAATATAAAAATACCGAAATTGTTGCACCAATAAGAAGGGAACTAAAAGATTTAAATGTATGTACACTTTAATTATTGCATCCATATTACCGAGTTCTCGGACTCTATAAAAAATATTTTTTCTTAACCCATTAATGCCTGACCCCCGATTCCATTGTCCAATATAGATGAAATTTCACACATTCTTTACTTAAGGTTTTGGAAGTTATTTGATATAATTTTCTTTCGATTTCCCATACTTGGGACTTATGAATTAACCACTGATATAAAATAATTCCTCTGTGGTTTTTCATTCAAGCAAGGGTACTTCATAAAACTGTAAAATACGTATTTTAATGGTCATGTCATGAAATCATACCTGTAGCCCAAGTGAGTGGTCCTAACTAGCTACAAATTTTTTGCACTTTAAAGAATACCTAACACTATTAGCCAACAATAAAGTTTTCCGATGTGTCGCTTCTCCAATTTTTCAGAGGCAATTTCAATTCTTTCTTTCAATTTTTCAGAATATGTAAATTTGCAGACAATTGAACAGATAATTACCAACCCCCAATTTTACACCAACATTTTTTTAAAGTATTTTTATCCTTTCTCCACCTACCTGAAAAAATCAATTTAATGCAACTCTTACCTGGCTTTAGCTATAAATTTTTTTAAGATGGCTCCTTTTTGGGTATTTAAATACCTAATAGGCAGGAATGGGTTAAAAGCCTAAATAGCATTTAAAATCCCTTTAAACAAATTGATTCTAAATTATTAAAGAAAATGTTTCATTTACATCCTTAAAAACCCAAAAATTACATTTGACTGGTAATTAGGGTTCCCAATTCGGTTAATCGATAACCGATTCCTCGATTAATATCTTTTATTCCTTTTAATGTCGAAACAAATAATTTAAAACTAATTATTCGATCCGAATAATCGGTTAAAATATGTCGATGAACCATTACTTATATGCTGTTTTTCTCAAAACTTGTCAATTTTCTTAACTTTGGATAAATACGCTAAATAAAATATCATCAAATGCTTTAAAAATCCAGTGCAGGCAATCCTGTATCCTCAATATAGCATATTTTTAATCGGCTTTAGATAATTAGATAGCAAATTTTTATTCTGTTTTAATTCTTTTAAAAAATAATTAATGCAAATCAATATTTCTATGCATTTCAAGACAAGGTTGAATATGTTTTAAATCGATGTAACATAAAAATCATCAAATGCTTTAAAAATCGAATGCAGACAATCCTTTATCCTCTATATAACATATTTTTATCGGCTTTAGATAATTAGATAGCATTCTGTTTTAATTCTTTTAACAACTCTAATTAATGCAAATCAATTTTTCTATGCATTTCAAGACAAGGTTGAATATGTTTTAAATCGATGTAACACATCTATCAATTTACAAATTAATTCTGTAGGAAGCCGACTTCTGCTTACATCTCCCAAGAACATTTTTTATAATCGGTTCCCAACCACTACAATTCTCAAACATGTTTCAGTGAAAATGTAAGTTATACCTAACTAGAACCTGTTTCAGAAGCGGTTTTAGTAGTACCTATTCTACTTCGGATTGATTTTGCAACAATTTTAAACAAAAATTATCGGTGTAAAAACAATCACTGGAACGAGTTATAAACAAAAATAATTTTTCTACAAGCCGTTCTTTGAAAACCGTATATTTTGAAACTGATAACACTTGTAGATTTTTATGGTTTTTTAACTACTTAACTGCGTGTTCAAAAAGAAAACATACAGTGGAGTTCAAAACATTTGCAACTGAAATCATGGTTTAGGCAATTATAATTTTTTTGATCAAAAAGATTTGTGGTATAAGTTTTTGATTTTTTTTTATTTAATTCAGTTATAGCATATTATTTTACAAATACAAAAAAATTATTCATAACGTCTTAAAAATAAAAAAAAGGAATTTTAACAAAATAAGTTGATAGTGCAGTGTTCAAAACATTTGCAACTCTTAAAGTAATTAACAGGAAATACAAACAATGGTTTTAACGCTCAGTATTTTGTAGCGTAGCCATTATTTTTTATAACTTCTGAACACCTCTTAGGCATTGAGGCAATGAGCTTTTTAATATAATCGTCAGAAATTTCATTCCACTGCTTCTCCAACTCGACGAAAAGTTCATCACCATTTCGGAATACTTTATTGCCGATATTCCGTTTTACATCATCCCCATGTTCTCAATCGGGTTGAGATCGGGAGATTGAGCCGGTCACGACATGATATTAATTTCATTTTCCTGCAGCCAAACTTTTACAACCCCCGCTGTGTGTTTTGGGTCGTTGTCGTGCTGGAAGGTCCATGAGAGTGGCATTTCCCATTCAGCATACGGAAGCATAACTGAACTCAAAATATCTCTATAGATTGTTACCGTCATTGTGCTAGTAATGCGTTGAACTGGGCCAATCCCATTTCCTGAAAAACACCCCCACACCATAATGTTTCCACCTCCGTGCTTCACTGTGGCGGTTGTGTATCTGGGATTAAACTTTTCGTCTCGTGATCTTCGAACATTGGCACTTCCATCTGATCCCCGGAGGTTTAATTTATACTCATCTGACCACAATACATTTTTCCATTGCTGTTGAGTCCAGTTAAAATGGGTGCGTGCAAAGTCATGCCGAGCTTTTCGGTTTTTTTTCCGACACAAACGGTTTTTTTTGTACATCTATAACTTCTAAGGCCATATTCTCGGGCTCTTCTTTTAATGTTGGGACTGGCATCTATTAAAAATTCAGTTTTAGCTTCTCTGGGAACTGCTTTGGGATATTTCGTAAAAAAATTCTTGATATTCCGATCTTCTCTTATAGTTGTAATACGGGGTCTTCCACCTTTATGAGTTGTGTGGATGTTACCACTATTAACAATGCGGCAAATCGTTGATTTTGGATCGGAGTACTTTATAGAAATTTCTTTTTGGGAAGGTCCATTTTGAAAATCATTTAAAACTTTTGATTAAAATCAGAATTGTATTTATTTCCTGCCATTTTTTACAAAAATTATTCTTACGATGTTTATGCTTACAACATCTTATTACAACTATTAAAGAATAATAAATTTGTAAAAAAAATGTAACGGCCTGAATCTCATATTAAAAAGGAATGCGATTACCGTTATATCCTATCCGATCTCAGTTCCAAATGTTTTGACCACTACTGTATATACGTGTTCCACAACAGAATAGAGTTTTGATAAAACGTATATATTCGCCTTACGCAGTAGAAAGGTTAAACTAAAACCTGTGTAACTCTACTGATTTTTTTTCTAGTGAACAAATCTGATAAGCAGGAAAGTTTATAATTGTTTAAAATAAGAGTTGATGTAAGATTTTTTGAATAATATTTTTAATAAAAGCAATTATAAAGAAATTTACAGTTAAAGTGTTTAGGTGTAATCATAGTAAATTGGTATGGACCTTAAAATTTAAAATTTTCGTTGCTTTAAAAGAAAATATTTCGAAATTTAATTTTTACAGACATTTAAAAATGTGCATTTTATTTAAATTTTTCCTGAAACTTGTGTACTAAATTTGGGTTTTAACTATATTTTACAGAATTTTTTAACGAAAAGCTTTAAAAAATTTCAAAACTAGCTTTTTATGGTAAGGATCCGAAAGTAATATAATTATTACAAAATAATTGGAAATTCATGTCATTTCATGGCAAATGCAAAAAAAAGCTTGCCCTACTGATAATATTTTATTTTTCAAGAGGCCTTAGATGCATTAAAATAAAATTTTAAGATTCGGCGGCATGTTTTATTAAAACATTGCTGGATGCTTTGAATCATCCTCAAAAAACATTTTATAAACCAATGAAGTCAACTGTACTCGATATTTAATAAAAAAAAACTGTTCTTTGAGTTTTTATTCACAAAAAAAAAACAAAGAAAAAAACACATATTAAACGATTAATCGCCAATTTTGTCGATCCATTTAAGCACTTTTTCGAATAATACCTTAACCGGTTAACCGCCCAGGATGAATAATTGGAAAAACTACTGGTAATATAAAGGGTCCGCCAAATAACTTTTTTTTTTATAACTCCTGAACCAATTGGACTTTGTATGGCGTCTTACCAAGGTCTTTATGCAAAATTCGTCTCAATGATGTCTCCGAAATGTTCAATTGTTGAGAACGACGGTGAATTGATGTTGATGGCGCTTCACGCACACTTTCTGCCACAGCAGCAATATTCTCGGGTGTACGCACTGTTTTTGGCTTTTCACGCTTTGGTTTATCGATGAGGATGCCAGTTTCTTTCACTTTTTTCACAAGATAACGAACATACGGACCATATTCGTTCAGCGGAAGGATAAAACTAATTATCTGTCAAATCAGACATGAGCTAAGTGTTACCATTCACGAAATAAGCACTAGTTGAAAAAAAAACGCTAGCTGGCGGACCCTTTAGTGGACGAATTTCCTTTGGTGCTCAACAATATTTTTCATTTTTAACAAAACCGGGAAAAGCTAGGAAAAATTTAAAACTACAAAATGTTCCTTATTTTATACTTTTTTATTGGCATTGAAATTTAATTGGCATTACTTGTGGTCAATGTCAATGGCAAAAAATTGCATTACCATTCCAATGTCAATGAAATTTTTTTTTAATTGGTATTGATTAGACCAATTATAAATAAAACAACCAATTGCAATTGACGAAAAAATAATTGTTTATAAAAAGTGTTTTTTTTTTCGGTGTTATTAGTTTTTTGTTTTTATATACATCGAGATTATTTTTATGTTAGTTTTAATTTATAACGAACTTCCAACCTCCGTATATTTACAAAAATGAAGCAAATACAATTTATTAGTTAGGTTGATACTAGTATTTCGATCTGGGTAAAGATCTCATCAGAACCCGAAGTTTTAGAATTGCTAAAGCCTCCAGAATAGGCATAGCTTTAACAAAAAACCTATTAATTATCAATTTTGCTCCATTCTTGTCTTCTTAGTAATCAAAAACGTGAAAAAAACAAACTGTGCAATTTTTGCACAATTTTCAAATAGTCCATATTTAGCATTTCAATGTTTGTCATGCTCCTCAGATTTGATTTAGTAAAATAACAAAAAACTTAGTTCACGAATCAAACTGTCCTATTTAAAACTAAACAGCGAATGTGCCATGTAAAAACCTCCCTTTTTTCAGCTTTTGTGACGGTCGTAATCTTTATCTGTTAATTTCACATCAGCGAAAAATACCTCCAACTGTGCATAATTACAACATATAAGAACCATTGTTTTCAAATTTGTATTCCATGAAGAAACGTCAGTGTCCGGTACAAAAACACCAAAAATTTAAAAACTAAAAAAGAATTGGTTTCAATTTTCGACTACCATGTATTTATTTGTTAAGTAATGGCACGCCATTACTGTGTAATACTTAATTAAATCTTAAAGTTGAAAGCGGCAATAAAAAAAAATAAAGTGAACAAAAAAAGTGAGCTTGTTTCAAACGATGTTTTTTAAATTTTTCAACTTTGCCTAACGACAGCAATTAGAAATATAGACCTATGTCCACAAAATGTTGCACTCCTACGAGTTAAACATATAACCCGTTTTTCTATGTTAAAAAATTGCAAAAGTTATTGAAAAAAATATTGGTTTCAAAGGATTTAATAATGTTAGACAAAAACCCTTATACAGAAATTTCGGCGTTCAATAAAAGTTCCAGATTTTTTTTTTTTTTTGCAACGGCAAACCATTTTTAATAAATGAAGTAAAAATATGATATCGTTATTTGTTATTTTAAATTTGTAGTAAGCGAAATCTGTAATTTTGGCAGAATACTCCAGCGCTATAAAAAATAACAAAAAATACTTAAATTCTGGTGGATCGAAATAAGCAAACTCATGCTAATGATGCCAATAAGACTTAAAAACTATCTCCAATATATTTAGCAACAGAAATTCCAAAATTTATTGCAAAATCTTTAATTTTTTTAAACTATATTGAAATGCTTTCAATTCAATTTCGATTTTTATTTTATTTTTTAAATGTATGTACAATTACGAGCAGATTAATAGGTTCACTTAGTAATTATTTATAAAGTCATTCCCCAAAAACAAAAAAAAAAAACGAAGACAATTAAAAAGACAATAGCGACAAACAGCGAAAAACTACCAAAAGGGACGATGATCGTTTTAAAATTTTGTCAACTAGAAATCCTTTTTTTGTCTCCAGTACAGATAAAAACCAGCTAGAGTGACCAATATCAGAATAGACAATTTGACGACGATTGTGAGAAAAAAAGCTTATTTGCAAAATCTGCCCTGAAGGCCGAACCACAGCCAGAAAAAAAAAACGAATTGAGTTTGTAAAAGAACTCGTGAACTGGGTCAGACCAGAAGGTATGGAAAAAATGTAGGAACGTGCTATGGTCCGACGAGTCTAAGATAAATTTAGTCGGACCTGATGGAAGAACATGGGTAAGGCGCCTAATAAACAAAGCATATGACCCAAAGTACACTATAAAGACCATAAAGCTTGGTGATGGAAGCATAATGATATGGGGTATTTTTTCCTGGTATGGCGTTGGTCCAATATTTTGGATCAAGGAAAATATATATATATTTTTTTTTTATTTTATTAATTAATAATCATATAATAACAAATTATATACTATTACCCTAACCGAGCACTAGCTACTATGGCTTTCAGCGCGTTGTAGCGAAAACAGACCAGTGCCTCTTGTGGGAATCGAACCCACGACCCCCGCACTAATAAGCCAGCACGCTACCAACTAGCCTACCGGGGCGCACAAGGAAAATATAAATAGGCATCTCTATATCCATATCCTTATCATTGGCAGTATCAACAGGATAATGCCCTAACACACACTGCTAAGATCGTAAAAGAATGGTTTAGAAACTAAAATGTCAGCTTGATGAAGTGCCCTTCTCAATCTCCGGATCTAAACCTAATTGAGAACCTTTGGAGAATTGTAAAGGACAAAATTGCTCCACTTGAAGCTAAAAATAAAGAAAATTTGTGCAAAATAGTACAGGAAGCTTGGTACTCTATTCCACCAGAAACTTGTAGAGCACTAGTTGAATCTATGCATCGTAGATACATGACGGTTATAAAAAATAATGGGTTTTCAACAAAATATTAGTAAATACGCACTTTTTGTATAATTTTTTTATATCAAAATAATAAGCTTTCTAATTGAAAATTTATCGAATGAGGTTCATTAGGTCGTTTTTAGATTTTTCCTAGCTTTTTCCGTTTTTGTTAAAACTTAAAAATATTGTTAAACCCAAATTAATTTAATCCACTGTAAACATAATTTATTACTGCGTCATAGTATCCAGAAATAACAAAACAAATAAATGTATAATTTCCACCCACATATCGAAAAAACAAGAAAATGCATTATAAAGAAATTATTAAAATAAAATCTACAATATGGTGTTAATAAAAAATCTTCCTCAGACATTTTAAAACAGACAACGGTTTAATAAATATATTCATTGAGGAAAACTATTCTCAACAAATACTCTTAAATATTTTCATCATACTCTTAAAATATTGCTATACTATCAATTAAATCTAAGACCTACAAAGAACAAAATTTTCTTTCATCTCAAATTAGTCGAACATCTTAACTCGGCCGATAACGAACAATCGAAAATTTTTTATTTGCTATTTAACGAAATAGAGAAATCTATACTAAAAAAAAGAAAATAGAAACCATTTCAATATAGGCTGGTTAATATTATTAATTCCTTTTTCTTTCATCATATTTTATTGTTTAAAGGATTATTTATTAACAACGGTAGTGACAAGCGCAAATAATACCAATAATTTAAATAATAATCAACAACAACAACAACAACAGCAGCAGCAAAGTAATACAGCGTCTACAAATAGTGATTTGGGTAAGTTCAAAGTTTTCTTAGCACATTTTTCTATTTAGTTAATATCGTTTTATATAAGACACCATATAGTATAAATCATTTGGATTTTATTTTTGGTATAAGTAAAAGTTTTGTTAAGTTTATTAAGTAAGATGTTTGTTTCGTATTTGTGTATTTTTTGCGTTCTTCTTGTACCTTTAGTATTTCAGATATTTGAATGATCTATATTTAGAATATTGTTTTTCGTAGTTGTTAATTTTGTTTTATTGCATACAATATCATCATCATTAATGTATAAGCAAATTTTCTTAGTCATGCAAAGAATCGGTTTTGGTTTATTTCTTTTTGTAGTAAAAATATTTTAAAATTTAAATATTTTTGTATAGAAAAATATTAAAATAATGTAAAGAGTTTATGTTTTCTGAAAAGAAAACAATGTTTGTAACTTTGTATTATTAAAAATATGTCGTGTTTTATTTGTTTTGCAAATTTGTTCAACCGTTTTTAAATATTTTCTAGATTTTAATTAAAAATATGTTAAGGGAATGTTTTTTAGTGTGGCCCTGCCTCTGGTTTTTCGTCTAAATAAACAAACTGAGAGGAAAATCTAAATCCAAATACATCAGCATATAGACCAACTCTTTGGACACTTTTTTTTTCTCGTGGCAACTAATATAAAAAAGTTATACTACAATTTTCAAAACAACTCAAAAGGTTCACATTGGTGCTTTTCGCGCTAAATTTAGCGTTTTTCTACTACCCAAAACTCTTATTATTTTCTGATAGCGCTTTTTCAAAAAAAAAGGCGCTAGGTTGACACTTTTTTATTTAGCTCTTTTACCGTCTTTTTCATAAATCGTTTAATTATGATACAATGTTACCTATTTTTAAAATTTTTAATACAAAAATGTTACTTTTTTGTACATATTTTGTAATTTAGCATAACAAATGATTAACAATTTTTCTCAAAACTGATTTTTGCCATAAATTGGCATTAAAAATTTGAAATTTTTTTTAAAAACTTCAATATTTTCTAATCAAAAAGGATGTAAATTTCAGTTATTTATTCCTAAAGTAGAGCTTTTTAACTGTTTTGCCGCATAAATTATTGAAAAAATTCTCATTTCGTTCAAATTTATTATCTAGAGGTTTTTTAAAGGCCTGGCAATGCGTTTTGCTTAAAGAAAGTTAGTATTACTGTTAGCGAGCATGTGCTCTAAAGTGGACCTAAAATAAAACACTATCTAAAAGCATATAAAATTGTACGTAGATTTGTATTTAAGCTTTAAGCAACTTTAAGTTATACATAAAACGTTTTAATAAACAAAATAAAACGTTTTATGTATCGTTTAAACAGCACAAAATACCAACTTCTGGTCTCGGTTCATAGTGCCACTCTAGTATAATATATCGTTTAAAGCTGCTTACTATATGTAACCATATGTAATGCAAAATTTTTTAGTTGCGGTAAATAACTCATACTTTTTTTGTTCTGAAATATGTTGAATAATTTTCCAAAATAGACAGTAAAAATAATGCGTAAAGTTAAGTCCGTTTCATATTTATAACCATGTATGAAGTTATGCTTTACAGCTCTGTAACATTTAAACTAATCCAGTTATTTTAATTTTAACAGCTGGTAATAATTGTTTGTTTTATTGGCTACATATCCTATTTATCTTACGAACCAATATACCGTCTAGATTTTATTTTGGGCTCAGATGTGGTGAGCATGCAGGCCAGTCAAAGAAGTGCAATGTTTCTTTCGCGAAACCACGTTTTTTCGTTGCTGGTATGAATTCTTGCATTGTCATGCATGAAAATCCAGGTTCAATTGGGGTGGTCTCTTAAAAATGTCCACAACAATGCATTGCAATACTGCAGTATAATCAGAACTATTCATTATTGATGATTTGAACAGAATTTAAATCGTACCTGATGCATAAACACTCCCCTCATCATGACATTACTGCAACCAAAATTGTGATGTGAGAAGTCGTTTTTCTCTACATAGGTCGCGCCAATAGGGGGTATTACCATCAGGTCCATTAAAATTCCATTTTTTCTAGTCCGAAAATATCACCTTGAGTGAAAGAAAGGATTAATTTAAGATAAAAATGATATATTAATTTTGGCATACCGAGTTTCAATTTGTGGTCATGTTTAACTCTTCAAATTCCATACGTTTGATTTTGTGCTTTTCTAAAAGTCGTGGAACTACGTTCATTTTACTTTGCACAATATTTTCGGATGCATTTAGAACTTCAAGCAGTTGATATGCTCACAGAATGGGAAACTAGGGGACTGATCTCTTTGCATCTCTCTCACTTCTCTTTAACTTCTCATCTTTGTTCCATAATTTTTCTTATCATTCAGAAAATTGGCGATTACGCTTCGACTTCGGCCAATTAATCGCGAAGTTTTGGAAATTGATGGTTTTGGGTGGTAAAAGCCAAAAGTTGTCCTTATTCCCAACCAGCAAGGGAAGTTCCTTTTGGACATTTTACTAAAAAATACTGATTATAAAAAAAGTCGCTAAAAATGGTGGATTCTTTTGAAAAATAAAACAAATAAAATTCCACCTGGGCTATAATAAAGAAATTTAAGGGAAAAAAGGGCAAGAAAATACTCAGCAATACACAATTGATTCAAACCAAATAATTATTTTATTAACAAACATTCAAAAATTCAAGGTAACTTGATTAGTTTAACTTTTATAGAGCTGCAAAGTATAATTTCATACATGGGTTAAAAACATGAAATGGACCTTATATAAAAAAAAACTAAAACTTGAAACAAAATCAAAAAATAAGAAAATATATCAAATCCAGTGTAGAAACGGTAATGACATGTCATTACTCTCTGCATTACTTTAACACAAATAATTAGGACTTACAAATAACTAGATAATTTCCCCATTATTGCAATACAAAAAATAATGCGTTACCAATAAGTTTTTTTTATCAATTTTTAAATATAAGGTATTAATCTAAAATTTTTTTTGAAAATCTATTTTTAGACTCATTATTTTTTCACCTCTAGTAAGTATATATATTAGGGTGGGGCGATTTGAACATCTTAATGGGCGCTTCGCGTTTCTGATTCTTGGGATTGTACTGAGCAAAAAAGTCCACTAGACCATACGTCTACGGTGAAAATCGAGCTTCCAGATTTTGACTTTTTAGCCGTATTTTGTGAAAGTAACAATGTGTGGGATGGACATATCTCAGGAAGTATGAGGATCTTATCCAAGATTATGGTATCAATCTCTTCTTTGGAAGATTCTCTAGCAGATTAATGCATCAATCATATTTGTGGGTGGGGTTTAAGGGGTTAATTTTTAATTTCAAAATAAGGCTTTTTTGCCGTATTTTGTGAAAGTAACAATGTGTGGGATGGACATATCTCAGGAAGTAGGAGGAGCTTATCCAAGATTATGGTATCAATCTCTTCTTTGGAAGATTCTCTAGCAGCTTAATGCATCAATCATATTTGTGGGTGGGGTTTAAGGGGTTAATTTTTAATTTCAAAATAGGGCTTTTTTGCCGTAAAGTCAAAATCTGGAAGCTCGATTTTCACCGTAGACGTATGGTCTAGTGGACTTTTTTGCTCAGTACAATCCTAAGAATCAGAAACGCGAAGCGCCCATTAAGATTTGTTCCTTCCATACTAATCGCCCCACCCAAATATATATACATATATACTTATTTTTGATTTTTTGTAAGCTGGAAATTAATGACATTTTGTGCAAGCAAGTCATTTATGTTTTTATCTATCAAGTATAACATATCGAGGTAGCTCAGATGATAGAGCGGTTGACTGACAACCTGAAGGCCCTAGTTCAAATCCCGTGTGGGCACATTTACAAAAAAAAAATTTTTAATTTATTTTTAGTCTCATTATTTTTGTCCATACTAGTAAGAATAGGTAACCACATATTTTTCTATTTTTTGTAAGGTAATTAGTAATGATATGTCATTACTTTGCGCAACATCCCCATATAAAAGTAATGAGATTTGTAATGACAAATGTAATTACTTGAAATTACCAAATATGTACTTATATAACCACTAATATGGAAATGTTTTTCTTCCCTGGCAAGGTCCACTTTAGCGAACATTATTAAAAATGTAATTTTTTTTTTTATTTATTATATTTTTTATTGAATCAATTAGTTTTATTAGCGTTCTTTAAAACTGTCTTGTTATTTATTCACTTTTTATGTTAATTAAAAATTATACTTTATGTTGCCTTCTTTTTTTTTACAACGACTCTATAAAATCAGGAAAAACCTTTGTATTCACGTCGAAACTTTTTAAAATAGAGATAGCGGAAATTAAGCTCGATGACAGTTGACAATTGGGACATATTCATGAAACAACAGAAAAAAAAACGAACGGTCCACTTTAGAGAACAGGCTACATTAGGGAACATTCCCTTAAATAATTTATTAACGAAAAGTTAATATTTATTTATTATGCTAGAAAAAAATTATTACAGACAAAATTATAATAACATAAAAATTTAAATCTTGTATATTTTCTTAACGAAAAAGAAATATTTTATTTACAAACATTTTAATATTTATTTTTAAAATGACGTCAAATCTCAGAAAAATCTATTTTAAAAATTATAATTTTAATTTTTGCAGAAAATTCACAAGAAAATCAACAACGTTTTTGCTATCCAGTAAGACCAATACCAAGACGTAATCTACAACAGCAAAACACTAATCAACAAACACAAAACGATTATTTAAATTCATCGCAAAATATCAATTCAAATCTTAATACTGCTATAGGTGTTGTTATACCCACAACACCGGGACTACCCTCATCGTCCGCCAGCAGCAACACATTATCAACTGTACAACCTAATGCCATCAATGTCAATACAACATTGAATGAAAATAATATATTGGGACCACAATTTGAACAACATTTACAATTATTGGTATACCAACGTTTAAGACAATTATTTGAAAACTCTCAAACGCAACCATTTCTTAATTTAACTGCCAATTTATTGCCTACAATACAGGCTTCTTCGTCTGCATCATTAGCCAATACCGTATTGAATCATAATTCAAACGAATTTAATCAATTGGCACAACGTTTTCAACAGACTTTAAATAATAATCATAAAGCTAATTTGGATAATACTATACAAAATCAGCAAAAGGTAGGAAATTCATACAATAATTTTAAAGTCAATATAATTACGCTACATTATTATTAAATGTATTTTAAAATTGTCCAAATTTGGACACGCAACATAAAGCCGAATGTTTTTAAAAACCATTAAAATAAAATAAAGTTCGACAGTTACAAAATTTAAATACACAATATAAAATTTTTAAATATATCGTAAAAATCTTTAACAATTTTATAGTATTTATATAATAATAAAAATTAGTTATGGCGCCCAACGTAGGGCCAAAAAAAGCTCATATCATTTTAAATAATTTCGTTCAGGCGAATATCTATTTGCGCCCATTGTGGGCATCCATAAACCGGAACGATCGCCTCGTAATTTTTTTTTTAATGTTAAAGAATAAAAAAAGTCAATTTTCCCAAATTCAAATTACGCCTGATGCAACTGTCCACACTATGAACTCTTTCGGACCGTTACTGATTTTTATTTACGAAACTTAATATTCAATTCGAAATTTTTTAAAATCTTTTTAAAAAAAGTCTAAAAAACGTCAATTCTCGCCCGTGTACTGTTTTGGCTCTACTTTGGGCGCTATTATAATTTTTCTAATAATTTTTATTTAAAATTTGAAAATGTGGCATGATCCAAAATGACGTAAATAGGGGTTGCCAGTATTTTGTATTAAAAATAATAGGAGCCCAAAGTAGTTTATATATTTTGGGCTTAATTTCAAGTTATCTACGTATTGAATTTGGACAATTCTGAGATACAACCCTAGCCAGCTAAATTTAGATACTTTTTTGAGGCTTTTTTGAAAAATAAAAAAAGTTTAATGTAAATTTTAAAACGAGTATCGTTACTGACTAACTCAACATCACCCAGCCTATACTGATCGAGTTAGGAACATGCTTTTTTGGAAATTCCTTTGATGTGGAGCCAAAAGAGAAACGCATTTCCTTGACGGCCAGCTCAAACCCTTTTGGCTAGAAACTGAAATTTAAAATGTGTATTCCCTGGATAAGATAATTTTTAGAACTTTGGCCATAACGTGGTAAAAATGGGTATTTAAAATCGAAAAAGTCTCCCAAGAGTTTGAGGATATATTTATAGAAAGATTCAACAAAAAAACTCAGAAAATTTAATTTTTTTCTTTAAAAATAAGTTCTCAGAATATGAGTGGTTTTCATATAGAAAAATATCCGGATATGAGGGGTTTAACCTAGAAATAAAGTAATCAGAAACTGATGGTTTACAAAAAAAAAATCCGCATCTGAGGAGTACAGAAATAATACCGTCGAATCAAATGGTTTTTCCGTGGAAAAAAATCATCAGAATCTTATGGTTTTTTAGTAGGATTTTCCTAAATTATTAAGATTTTTCTGTAGAAAAAAAGTACTCAAAAATATTTTTGGAATTAAGAGGTTTTTCTGTAGAAAAAAATTTAACAGAAACTGACGAAATCTCTTAATATTAATATCGATGGAACCTGAAAAAGTTTCTCTAAAAACAGTCCTCATTGTTTGATAGGATTTCTTATGAAAAATGTCTTAAAAATATTTTCTATTGAAAAATGTCCTCAGTATCTGACTTTTTGGTATAAAATTCCCAGAAAGAAAACTACAATCGGCACAGTGTTGGCAAAGCGTCGGAGACGGTCGTAACGTGGGATTAACAATCTTGGCTGTACTGTCCTGTTACGCGATTGATAAGAGGATCCATCCTTTGATTTGAGCGAACTTCCCACAGTTGGCATAACGTTGATAATTCAAAAAATGTCATGCTTTTTTAAAATACATACTTGAAATTAAATTAATTTTGAGAAATGTATATAATAAATCACATTTAAAAAGCAGGAATACAATTCGGTCTTAGTCGTATACATCATATTTAAATGTGTGAAATATAATAAAATATTTCAAAAAAAAAATCTTCTAATTGGTTGTAATGTTGGTAAAAACAGCATTGGTAAAGAATTTTGCTGGTGGTACTGGCAAAACACATGCTTTGCAAACAAAATAGAGTTTTCCTAGTACAATAATATTTGTGCCGTTTGTAATTTTCAACACGGTGGGTTTTACAAAATATCATTTTTTTTTTGTAAGGTTTACAATTTTTACCTGGGTAGTTTTCAGAATCAAATAAATTTTCTAAGATTCTTAAGAATTTGGCCTAGAGAAAGCTTTGTTTCTTGTAGAAAACAGTTAGATTATATGGATTTTTATTCTTTAGAAAAACACTCATGCCAAACAAAAAACAAAAATGTCAATTTTCTATAGAAAATCGTCCTCAGATTATAAAGATATTTTCAATAGAAAATCTTTTCGAAACTTTGATTTCCTAAAAACTTGTTCTTTTAAAAACTCTCGAAAGAAAACATTCAGATACTGTTATAAGAACATTTTCTATGGAAAAAACTTAAGAGAACACTTAGATTCTGATTTAGACATGACTATTTTGTGAACAAAACAAAAAAGGCTGCAAAAATTTAATTATTTTGGAGCCTATAGAATTTTTTAAATCTCTGTTTTGAGTAATTTTTGAAGAAAAAAAAAAGAAGCCTCCCTTGGTTGAACCACTTTCATACAAAAATTTGAATAATCTATTTTGAGATCATTTATGATTCTTTTTGGAATTTGTTTGCTGACATGGACTTAAAAACACACTTTTTTCTTTAAACAAATTTAAGTTTTAATATAAATGTCCATTATTGGTAGGTTTTAAAAAATACAACAATGGTGCATGAAATAACTCCAAATGCCTCCGCTCAAGATGTTGTGGTAAACTCAACCAGTCTGGAAGATGTACCTTTAAATGAGGTAAGTTATTAGGAATATAAACCTTAAAAATTCGGGTTATCTAAAAAATCTTTTGTATATTCCTTAATTCTAGATGGGTGACCGTGCCCAATCTATACAATCATTGCATAGTACTTTAGAAACTCCTACACCCGATAATTCACCATCCTATGAAGAATTACAACAACGTTTGGAAGCATCAAATCGTAATATACAAAATATGCAAGATCAGCAGCAACAATTGTTAAAATTACAAAATGCTGCTAAACAACATCTTACCGATATGGAAAAATTGAGACAACAGGCTCAAACTTTAAGCTTTCCTTCGGGTTCTCAACGTGGTGCAGATGGTGGTGATGGTGCTCCCGATTATCAGTCAATAGATGAGGTACACACTGATATGGCTTCTTTGGTGGGTCGTATGAAAAATCTATCAACATTTATACAAAATCAAAATGAGCTATCCTCATTAATGGGTGACGATGGTCCCGAAATTTTAGCCGAACAAGAACTTTTACAAAGAAAATTAGATTCTTTACGTACACAAAGAGATGAAATGCGTAATTTAGTAACAGAATTACAAACTATTAATCGTTCGGCTGAAGAATCGGCTAAAGAGGCTAGACAACGACAAAATGAGCAAGAAAAAGATATAGAAGAAAATGAGCAACAAGTTTCACCTAAAACACAAGGAGCCATAGCCTCAACAAGTAAAAAACCATTAAATGTGGAAAAAGAAGTACCAGTGGAATATAGTCGTAATGTACCCATTGAACTATTGCAACAAACTCAAAGACAGCAACAGCAACCAACAAATGGTAATATGCAATCTGAATCCGAAGTTGAGGTTGAAGAAGAGGAAGATGAAGAACAACGTAAGGTTACAGCCGCCTTAATACAACAAAAAGTTGCTGATATAGATGCTATGAAAACCCAATTAAAACGTTTAAAGGATATGATGGAAACTGTTAATATTATAGAAGCTCATACTGCTAAAGATCCCAAGCTTATAGGACGTACTCAATCTAGAGAAGTGCCAATTGTCTACGATCGTGAACGTACTCCTGTAGCTATTCCCATTAACAGTAAATATAGCGATGACAATAGCAATGAAGAATTTATAGCACGAAAAGTACGTATGCTAAATGAAGTTACATCAGATTTACGTGCCCAGGCAGAATCTTTACAGTCTGAAAAAGATCGTATACAAGCTTTGAAAAATGAAATTGATAGACGTAAACAACAAGCTGCTGCCGCTGTTCAAATGGGTGATGATGCATTAAAACGCAATAGCTTAACTCCAACACCTGTACCACGTAATCACCCGGATCGTTGGGAAGATCATAATAAAACCCAACAGGAACGTGATCAATTAAAAGAAGAATATGAAATAAAGAAAAAAGAATTTGAAATGCTGTGCAAGCGTTTAGACCAAGAAGATCAACAGCCAACACCAACCAGACGGCAAGATATTGTTTCCGAGGCCGATGATGAGGCAGATGAAGATAATAATGATTCAGATTATGCTTCTAGTACTAAATTTGTACCAACCTCTACACCAGCAGTCACTAGAGCTAATGAACAAACGACACGCATTGCTAAGGATTCTTTAAATTCAACTTGTGCTTCATCAAATGCTGCTACACATACTGCACAGGCAGCTAGTAGTACACATGATGGTGCTTCTCTAGAAGGTGCTAGTATGCAGTCGGGTAGTTCAAGATCATTTTCAATACCACCACCAATGTCGGCAATGGGCATGAATTTTCGTAAGTAGACTTTACTATCTTGATTTTAAATATATCAAATATTAGTAAGATAAGTGGGAAGGGGGAAGTGGTAATATCAAAAAGTACCAGAATAAAAATCAAGAATTTAACCTCAAATAATGTTTATGAACCAAGGTAGGCTGACAATACCGCTAAAACAACGTTGCCGATTCAAAACACTTTCAACTGACTATCATTATCCCTAAAATACCGTTAGCGAAATAATTGAAAACCCGTTATACATAAAATACTTCTACCGACATAACTAAAATACTTCTACCGACATAACTAATAACGCTTAAATGCCATTACCGAAATAAACGAATTAGTGTTGAAAAATAATAAACAAAATTTGTTCGTATCTAAAATAACGTTACCATTTTAATGTCGTTACCGGAATAACGGAAAACCGTTATACTTAAAATATCGTTACCTAAATAACTAAAATACTGTTACAGCTAAAATACCGTTATCGAAATGACTAAAATACCATTATCGCTATAAAAAACCGTTACCGAAAAAACTGAAACTTCGTTACCGGTAAAATACCATTACCAAAATAAAAGGAAATTACCGACAACCTCACAGATAAATACAAAAGAAAGAGAATAGGATAAAATATAAAACGAAGAAAACAACAAAGGAAAAACCGATACAACAAATAAAATGAAGAAAATGAATATTGGTCCGAATATTCTGCCTCCCAATGGACACAGGCAAAAAATCTGGCTGTTGTGTTTGCATTTTAATTTTATGAGCATTTAGTTTAAATCAACTATCTATCTAATGAAATTGAAATTGTTTTTACATCCTTTTTTGCTTCAACTAAATCACTTTTGTCTTATATGGCTGTCTTTGATGTATTTTTCCGGCATGTCTCTTGAATTATTTAAAAAAAAACACATTTATTAATTTTTCTTCTAACACAACATTGCTAAAATTGTTGTAAACACTTCAACCCATAATACTATTAAAACATCACCCCAAATTGAACATGTTCATAGAAATTTGTGTAATTTAAACAATTTGTAATTTCTTTCGGATATAAGATTGAAATTCAAAAGATATGTAAATAAAATATGTTTTTGTATATTTACCAAATTAAAAATTAGATTTATTTAAACATAGAGTTACAGTACTCATTGTGGCCCTTCGCTTCGGAAAAAGTCGAATAAAAACCGAACGAATACTAATATGGGAAAGAGCTCAGACATTTCCACCATTACTTTAAATAGAAAATAACATGAATTATTTTTTAGCTTTACCCAACTATACATAATTACCGAATAAAGCGCCAGTTTTAATGTTTTAAGTAACAAATTTTTTGAATAATAAGGATACTTAAAAAATACTTTTGTTTGTTACCAAATTTGTCTATATATAACTACAGTTACTATAAAATATAACAAAATAATCCCAAAAAGGAAAAATAGGGTCATATATCACCCCACATAGTAACTCTTAAACATGAGATTGGGCAACTAAAAAAAAATGTCCCTTAGATTTATATTCTCAACAACATATGAGAAGCCCATTAACTCATTATTAACACAATTTTTCTTTTTTTGACCCATTAAAACGTGCGAAAATTTAATACTATTTTGCTTAAAATCTAGCCCATAAGTGACGGGATAAGCCATTAACATCAGCGTGGCCGAAATATTACTGATCAATGGTCGGTACTCTTGATTTCAATTTTAGGGTTCAATTTTGAAGCGCTGTGTAGCTGAAAATAGTAATTTATTTTAAAACAGCTGGTACAGTAGGTATAATGTCTTAAATCAGAAAACAATATAATTTACTACTTCCTCCCTATAGATAGTCATCAGTCGATAACTCGTATAGATTAAACCAAATATTTTCCTTTTTCTTTCAAAAGCTGGCCCAATACCACCACCTTTGCCAACTGCTTGGAATCCTCATCAATATTATTATGCCACTGGAGTACCACCACCACCACCTCCACCACAGACTACATATGGTTTAAATCAAACTTCTGCAAATGCAGCCATTTTAACAACAAATGAATGTATATGTACCGCCAATAATTTGGGAGCTGCTACTTCATCATCAACAGCTACAAGTGCCACAACAAATGCACCTCTAACAACTACTGATCCCATGTTGCAACAATTTATACAAACCCAACAAATGTTAATAAACTCCGTGTGTCAATGTAACCAAATGTTGTGGCATCAACAACGAGAAATTGATAATCTCAATCAAACCATACATATACTACAGGAACGCTTAGCTATAACAGCAGGAAATGTAGCTGGGGCTAATACTAATGCCGATGTAGGCTATGGTTTACGTTCCGAATCGGTACCACCACCGTCATTGGGCGGTATACCTACTAATCAGGCTTTACCTAATAACTTATATTTAAGCATGAATAGATCCCAATCAGAACAACCTATTACGTTTATACCGGGGCAAAATCGAAATAGTGCATTTAGCAATTATCACCAACAACAGCAGCAACAACATCAACACGTATATCGTCAGCAACGTATATCACAACCCCATGGTGGTTTTAATTTCGCTACTGAGACCCAACAACATAATGCTTCAAATTCAGCTACGGCCAGCATGTATTCTACCTTGAATAATGCCGTACCCCAACAACCGCCACAACCACCATCTGCTTCGACACATTTTAATAATGAAATACCTACACCTCAATCACCAATTGTAGGTTCGGGACCAGCTCCCATCTTTATGCATCACCATAATAATGCCATACATCAAAATAATGCCAATTTACGTACTCAAAATCAACAGCAACAACATCATCATAGTAATTTATCGCATACTTTAAATAATCAAGTACCACCTGGCAATCGTGCTAATAACTATTGGGATAATTTTAGAAGGTAAATACATAGAAAGAAATATATTTTTTTTAATTTTTATATCTATATCTCAGCAACAATAAATTGATATGATAGATCTTTTGTTATTTTTAATCAAATATTATCAGAGTAGACAAGAAAAGGCAAAATTCTTTGTGTTTATGGCAAAAAAATATTAAAAAAAGCAAAAATACCAAAACTTCTAAAAAAAAAGATAAAAAATAAAAATTTTTGAAAAAAAAAACGCTTTTTAAGCAAAAAAAAACACTTCAAAAAGACATCTTTTAAAGCTAAAAAATCTTAAGAAAAAGCTATTTTTAAGCCCAAAAATTAAAAATAAAAAATGGCAAAATAAGCTAATTTTAGTAAAGATGCAAAAAAATTTTTAAAAAATGCAAATTGTCTTCCCTGATGATTATACATTTCTCATTACTCTGGTTTTTAAAAACACATTTTTAAAGTTGTTTAATTTTTTTTTTGTCCATTTCATTATTATTTTTTATATAATTTTAATAATTATTTATGAATAAAAACTTTTTGTTGGGGTCATCTATTTATTTTTATTTGAACTCAAGTATTAATGACATTTTACGAAAATCACCCACCTAGAGTGTGTGAAAAAATCGCGGTTTACCCTTTTTAAAATAATCGTTTCAAATAACTATTTTTGACACTTGGTGGGGATTTTCGTAATAGGTCAGATATAAATAATTAATATGTAAGTAATTCTTAAAATTGTTTTAAAATTTTATGTTGCATGTTATTTCTTAAAGCCTTATTTGGTATTCATTTATTAATATATTCATGGTAGGGAATCATATCGGCTTTAAAATAACTTCAGTTGTCGACTATTTTGTAGAATTTTTTAAGACGCCGATTATTATCAGCAATTTTCTTTGTATATTACCGTTTTTGAATTTCTCTGTTTTCCGATTCAATTTGTAAACTGGTATACAGACAATGGTAGAGGCTTATTAAAACGTTTTTTTATTGTGTAAAGTCCTAAAATTTCAGGGTTACCATATAATTTAAAAAAATAATAAAGAAATATAGCCCAGCCAGAAATTGCCAATGGTCTGTAAAATCAAGCACTGGCAGAGCACTCTTTGCCAATGATCCAACAAATAAAGTGCTGGCAAAGCACTGATTTACAACGCTCTGCCAACGTTAGTAAAAAGTGCTATGCCAGTGCTTAATTAACAAAATTTACAACAGTAAAAATAATAAAAGCACTGGCACAGCTCTGTCTTAGAACGCTCTGCCAACGTTAGTAAAAAGTGTTTTGCCAGTACTTGATTTACAAAATTTACAACCGTAAAAATTAAAAAGCACTGGCACAGTACTGACTTAGAACGCTTTCCCAGCATTGGCAAAAAATGCATTGCCAGTACTTATTTACAAAATTTCCAACCGTTAACTTAATGAAAACATTGCCACATCCCTTGTTCACAACAAGAGTTTAAAAATTCAAAACTAAATTGCAATTTATGATTTGAAATTAAGAATATTAAGGTCTCCTACTATAGTCAGCACAAAGTATAGTTTTTGTACTAAAATTTTACTTAAGAAATTTATTTTCAAATTTCTTTCTTTAGTAAAATTGTAGTAAAAAATCGTGCTAACTTATCACAAAAATAATTTGATAAAAAAAATATTCAGGTATTTTGTAATTAACTTAGCTGAAGCAAGCCTATTGTTATTTCTGTTCAAATTACCAAAATCATTCAATAAGAAATAATACAACTCTTTACTGAAGTGAATTACTAAGTAGGACTTTATTGGTCGTTTTTGGTTTTGGTACTGGCAAAGCGCTTATTGCCAGTGATTTGCCAACGTTTTAAAAAAGAAACGGTCAAGCCCTGCCCGGTGTTATCATTTTGGGCTTGGCAAAGCACTTATTATATTATTAAAACAACACTTTATTGGTTGTTCTACCAATGCTTTGCCAACGTTTTAAAATTATGGATTTGGTACTGGCAAAGCGCTCATTTCCAGTGCTTCGCCAACGTTTTAAAAATGGAACGGCCAAGCCCTACCCGGTGTTATCATTTTGGGGTTGTCAAAGCACTTAAATCTTCAGATATTCAACGCTCTGCTAACGTTCATACCACCGTTGAAAGCACTGGGCCAATGCTTTGCCGTTTGTATTTTTCTGACTGGGAGAGTATGAGAAAAATATGCAGACTTAGATGAAGACATAAGAAAATATTTAGAAATAGAAAAAAATAATGTTCAACATGAACTCAAATCTTCGAAGATTGAATAATCCTATTTTGATTGAATTCTTTAAAAATACAATTTGATTTTTATTCAAATCTAATGAATTTTTTTTTAATAATTTTTTTCAATTTTAAAATTTTATCCATTTATCTAATTCGATTTTTTCAATCATTCAGTACTAAGCAGAGTTGTCATTCAATATTTTCTCATAATAACGGTAGTTGGCTAGCACAGTAACACTCAGACCGAAATGAAAATTTTAAAAATGCGATTCCATTAAAGACATGTTTTTTCTTTTATGACCGGTTTTATTTTGCTATTTTACCTGTTTGATTTTGAAATATCTTGTTCTAAAGTCAAAATAACGCTAAAATACCGATACGACGTTTTATAACGTTATTTTGTTGATTAAAGTAAATTTAATTGGTAGAATTGTGAAATAAACCCTGTGATATCACAAGACATATGCCACTTTTGGAATCGTGATTTTAAAATTTTCATATCGGCCTTGATGTCATCGTGGTAGGCAACTACCTTTATAATGAAAAGGTAGTGCTTGTCAACTATGGTATTAAGTCAATGGGAATTCCATCATTTAGAACTCAATCGCCTTTATTTAAGGATTTGATCCTTAAATAAATTAATTTAATCGATATAAAATTTTAGCATTTAACCAGTCATTCGAATGTATTTAAAGCAAAAAAATATTGTAAACAAAGCTAAAAAAAAAACTGCACATAAAACAAAGTTCAAAGTTAATATATTAACTAATAATTATGAGTAAATTATCATTTTAAGTCGGAAGTTATATAATATTGTATCAAATTATATATAACTTGATCAAATAACATAGATCAATTTTTCGTATAAAATTATATCAGATAAGATCCCATGGGATCACATGAGATAAGGTTATGCATGCCCTTGTTCGGGTCAGCCAAAATGTGATATGGAACTACAGTTGAACCTCGATTATCCGGGTTGCACGGGACCGGACTCAGCACGGATAATCGAAAACACGGTTAATAGAAGTTATTTATTTTTTCCCGAATTTTAACTCTGTATGTAGGTGAAAAGAACAACAAAACAAGCAAATAAATATGTGTGGTGCACGGATAATAGAGGTGAAGCACGGTTAATAGAGGAAAAAAATAATAGCACGGATAACAGAGGTAAACACGGTTAATAGAGGTATAAATCAAACCACCAGCATGCCGGTTAACAGCTGTACCCGGTTAATAGAGGCCCGGATAATCGAGGTTCAACTGTATATATGACTACATATGTTTATATATACCCGTATCGGAACTTTTTCCATCGGGTATTAATTTTTAGCGATTTTTTCAATTTTTTTGTCGAATTTTTGTAATTTTTGTGGTCTTATTTTTCCATTTTTGGATATTTTCAAATTTGACGTTTTTTTTTAAATTTTTGCGATTTTTTTTTAATTATTGCAATATTTTTAATTTTTAACGATTCATTTTAATTTTAGTTATTTTTTGTAAATCCTTTAATTGCGCACAAAGCGACAAATTATGGTTTTTAATTTATTATACCACTAGAGGGCGCAATTAAGGTATAAAAACTACAGAATATGCACTTAACTTTGCACCAAGTTTTCTTTAAAAAAAAAATGCACGGATCTACACAGAAAAAACATTAGACACCAATAATAGAATTTGTTAATTCAAATTCAAATCATTTTTAAATTCGAATTTATTTCCAACTTGTAGTGTTTCATATAAAAATTCTTTAAAAACAAAAATTCAAAATTACAAAAAATCAACAAAAGTATTTACAAATCATCATTGTTGGCGCCAATTTAAAAGACTTTTTTTGTATTTACAAAAATGCTCTATTAGCCATGTTTAATATTACAAACAGAATTTTGTAATTTATTTCTGTGTATGCTTGGTATAAAATTATGTTGATGAGTTTTTATTTAATTTTCTGTTAAGTTAATATTACACATGCTGAATTAAAAAAAAAACAAATATATAATCCAATGGCATGTTGTTTATACCATTCCTTTAACTAACCCATAAAAACTTAATATTGCTTTTTTTATTTTTTCGTTTCTGTTAAATGTTACTTGTTCAATGTTGCTCCAAAAGCTATTCAAGGCAAAATTTGCTTTCTACTAACTCTACTAAAAGTAATGAAGAACAACAAATGCAACAACAACAAGAAGCACAATATGAAAGACCAGCATCCATGCAACAGCAACAACATCCTAGCTACAATTATCATCAACAAAATCAAAATTTAGATGAATGTAGCAATAATTTAAATTATGCTGCTGCTAATAATGATACGGCATCAGCAGCTCAAAATAAATATTTACGTATTATGCAGAGATCGCGTATAAATCAACAACAGCAGCAACAACAATATCAACAAAATATCTATCAACAACAAAGAGATTTTTTGCAACAGTTAAATTGGCTAGAACAACATGAGAATACTAACAATGCGAGCACTAATAATCCACCAAACACTAATACAACCGATTTAATGTTTCATAATTATAATATACAACAAAGTAATAAAGTGGGTCCAAAACCCAATTGGCGTTTTCGTAATATAAATGAAGATTATAATCCTACGGCAACAATTAATCAACGTCATCAACAACAAACACCATTGCAAAGATATCAAAATACTTTAACATTTCAACAACAGCAACAACAACCAATACAACATTTTCTAAATTTACCACAACAACAAACGTCAGCAACCAGAAATCAGGATTTTTTATTACGTTCCGCCGTCGATTTAGACGAAGAAGATGTAAATTATAATTTTTTAAATACCCAACAACAATTACCCTTGGACTTTTCTAATCCCCAGCAACAAAATGATAATTTACCATTAGATTGTAATGATAATAATGAAGATGAAGATGAAGAAGAAGATGATACTACATCTGAAGAAATTAAACGTAATCTTTTGGTAAATGCTTTAAAAAATGATAAATTTACTACAAAATTCTATGAATCTATTAAAGAAGATGTATTTAGACGTTTGGAAAGTATGCTTTTAGATAAAGATAATGTCCAAACAGAGGCTTCATCCTCCTCCACACAGCAGCAACTTTTTAATAATATTTCCAACATTTCTTTGAGAAAACTAAATTTAAATGAACAACGTGATCAGCTATTGCAACAACAATTGCAACCTTCATCAATCGATTTAAATTTGCAACAAAATATAACAGATGATACGCGTAATGTTGCGTTAATGAACAATGAATCTGAAATTCCTTTATCTTCTTCAAATAATGATAATGAAAATGAAAAGCCCGAAGAAGATACAAATTGGCGTCAAAATGTTATAAATAATTGTTCAACTAACAATAATACTGCTTCGACTAATCAAACACGTTCCAACAACACAACTTCTATTACGAAAAATGTTACAAAGAAAAGGAAAAATCTACGCAAGCAATCATTAAGTAATAATTCGAATAATAATCATGCAAATGAAGATGAATGTAATGATAATTTAAGAGGTGCTTGTAGTTTAGCGGCACAACAACATCATCAAAAATTACAAGAAAATAAAGATAAGGTAGGTGTTTATAATTATAACAATAATTTTTAATTTTATTCATTTAATTAAATATTTTCTACAATCAAAATATTATTTATGATATATTCAGTCGTAAAATTGTTGAAAATTTGTGTTTTTAATGAATTTTCAGCAAATTCGACTTACTCTCGAATACGACTACGAAAATTATTCATATTAAATTATATTTGTCGTATGCAAAATGTCTTACACGGTATAACGAATGATATAAAGCCAGGCCCATTCGTCATATTGAAATATTCGTTATATCGCAACAACTTTTTGTACTGAAACGTCTGCAAAATGCTGAGTTTATTGAAAATTCAAAATAAAATTGCAATAGTGGGTACACGCCTAAATTAAAAAGTTCTCTAAAAAATCATATTTATTATTACAATATTTACAAAAAAAAATTTTTTTTTGATTTTTTATCTACTTTTTACCAGTTCGAATATTGAGTATAAATTTTCAGTATTATACGTTATATAAGGTACCCTATGGGGAATGGGGCCGGTTCTGCGTGTGCCACAGGATCGGTCCCTTCGTGCCAGAGACCGGTCTTTTGCTAAACCCTACCCTTTGTAAACAACTGGCAACTTTTACATTGGCTTGTCATAGGAGGGGGTAATTTGTCCTGCTTTAAACCACATAGTGGCATGCCACAGGACTAACCAAAGATGGGCATACCACAAGACTGACGCAAAAGGGTCATGTCGTATAAAATAAACGAAAACTAAACAGCTACCAATGGGTAAAATTCTGTCCAACTGGCTTTTTCTTGTTAATAAGCATTCTGGTTAAGTGGTATGTCCTCCCTTTACCAGTCACAGGATTGGTAATTTAAGGAAAATTGACACTGCTTAACCCACTTCAGTATTAAATTATACCAGTCCTGTGATAAGTCCTTTTTTAATCAGTCACTTTTAGGTCAATTGACTCCTCATTCCCCGTAGGGTAGTCAATGCAAAACAATTTGTTCGTTCGTTATTTCACGTTTTTGTTATACCGAGTATTCGTTATACCGGGCTTTGAGTGTATTATCAATTTGTGATTTTTCTTAGAATTTTCAGTTTTTTTTTCTAAGTCAGAGAAATTAATTTTATAATTGCAATTCCTTTAAATCTTAGTTTGATTAAACAAAGTTTCAGTACAAAAAATATTAAAATAATGAAAATAGCACCCAAAAAAGTTTGACTGTAGAATCTACTGAAAATGACAGTTAAAGCAACTGTAATTTCAGTTAAAAATGCGACAAGGGTAATTACCGTTAAAAGAACTAAAAACGTAGTTGTTTTTAACTGTTGAAAAACAACTAACAAATGTAGTAAAAACAACTGAAAATTTTTTAATACAAAAAACTGTAAAACTGACTACTGTTTCTAACAGTTCTTTTTCCGTATTTTAAAAATATTCTTTTTAAATAAAAAAAAATATTTTTTCTTTCAATTACAATACAAATTTGTATTTCCTATATGCTACTTAAAATGCAAAGTCGAAATTCTAAACGGTACTCCAGTAATTTGCTTATAATTATTTGCAAACTATAAAATTGTAGTCAAAAACAACTACTACTGATTTCTGCACAAACAACTGTCATGTAGTAACTGTAAAACTTTTTTGAGTGAAGTTAAAGAAAAATGGTTAACGAAAAAATTGTAAAATCAATAGAGTCTGATTGAAGAGTTCGGCTCAAAAATGGCATTTGGAGAATATTTGGTAATTAAAAGGGATTTGTACAAATTTTTATAATGGCAAAATTTTTTAGATTGTCTTTCTAAATTAGGCTCGAAGTCTTAAGATTAACGGTGACCGGTAACTGTAGCGGTAAAGTTATTAGCGGTATTCACTCTTGATAGCATTTATGCAAGGGTTGCATTAATACTATGATTTTATGCTACAAAGCGTGAGCGTCTTTTTTTTGTGTGTATTGTATGTTTACAACTCAAGCATTTCAATGTTGACAAAACAGCTAATTTCTAACGAAAATGTATTTTCTAGCGATTTTTAAGTAGACTTTAGCGATTTTTTTTCAAATAAAAAAGGTTGGCATTATTCTTCGTTCTCAGTGTTCTCAGTTCTCAGTTCTCTCACTAAAAGATAGTAAGTATTGTAACTTTGAAAGGTTTGCAAGACCCAGAATATGCAATAGGTTTTCGTCTTGCATATAAATAAAAGTCTTGCATATTTTTATTTCATGTATTTTGTTGTTGTGGTCTTGCATACTCTTGTATTTATACAAGATCTGCAAGCTTTGAAAGGTCTGCAAGGGTGGTTTGCTACCAAGAGCGAATACCGCTATTATATTTATTTTTTTTATTTTTTAAATTTTTAATTGCTAATTGCTGCATTATATATATTAAATTTTTTATTTATTTGCTTGAAAATGTATTCTTAAAAATCCCGAGATTACCAAACCAAATTCCCGGGATTGTGGTAACAGAAAAAGGCTTTATTTCTAAGCAATCCCGGGACGGGAAATCCTGGGATGCATTATCTAGTCATGAGGATATATATCAGTTTGTCATACCATTTGTAATGTGTTGAAATATCGTTCTAAGACCCCTTAAAGTATGTATATTTTATCCTTATAAAATTCTTAGACGACTTGGAGATGTTCGTATGTTTGTTGAAATGTCGATCATGTTACGAAAACGCTAGCGAGACTGCTCATTTTTAGCTAAATTAATGTACATCTAAGGCAGTTTGGTATTGAAAATGAGCAAAATTGGTCCAGTGGTTCAGTAGTTGTGAGTGAAAATATGAAGGTACTTTTAAATTTTCCATACAAATTGGTGTATTATAACAGTGCCCGAAAAAAACAAAGTATACAAACTGAAAATAAATTATTTTCCTAGTTTGTAGTATTTATAAATTGGCAAATATTTTAACAAAATGTGTGTAACTACTACAAGAGGATGTTTAAATTTTAAGTTTCACCTTAAAGGCCGTTAAACTTTAAACCTTTTCTAAACCCTAATTATATCAAGATTTTATCTATAATTCAAAAGATCCATCTTTAGTGAGTCAGCAGATACCTTAAGAAATGGGACATTAAGGGAGAAACTTCCTCTTTTAATTTCTCTCTGTAAAAATGTTCAAAATCCCAGTCTTAGGGTGAGTTTTTAGGGTGTAGATTACCGTTAAACTTTGATTAACGGCGTTTTTAAATGGAATACTGCTTCTGAAATTATGGTTCATTTTGTTTTATTATAATAAATACCAGAATTCTAAACAAGATGAAGTGGTTCCGAAATTTTTTTGAAATTAATGTGGAAAATTTAGACAAAATTCGTATCGTTTTAACTAAACCTAGTTTAACTGGCATCCCAAAAATTCGCCGTTAGTGGATTAATATATTACCAATTTTAAGTTTCCATCTAAAGTGGTTTGCGATAGGTGATTAGAAAGGGAGACTTTTTAACCCTATTTTAACCATGCTTATATTTGATATTTCAAAACTAGCCTTATCAATAGACCAGGTAGCGGTTTGAGCAGACCATTAAGAAGCAGACTGCTTTACTTATTTTTACTTTAATTAAAAAAAAAAGTATTTGGTTTGTAAATAAACTGATACACTTATTTAAACCCTACCCAGCCAGAAATTGCCAATGGTCTGAAAAATCAAGCACTGGCATAGCACTGTTTGCTAATGGTCCAACAAATTAAGTGCTGGCAAAGTACTTATTTACAACGCTCTGCCAACGTTAGTAAAAAGTACTTTGCCTGTACTTAATTAACAAAATTTACAACAGTAAAAATAATAAAAGCACTGGCGCAGCGCTGGCATAGAACGCTCTGCCAACGATTGTAAAATGTGCTTTGCCAGTACTTGATTTACAAAATTACAACCGTAAAAATAAAAAAGCACTGGCACAGCACTGGCTTAGAACGCTTTCTCAACATTGACAAAAAGTGCATTGCCAGTACTTATTTACAAAATTTACAACCGTTAACATAAAAAAACAGTAGCACAGTTTTTCCGTAAACGGCTATTTAAATCTGTCCGATGAGTTTCCTAAAATCCGGTCTAAGCGAAGACGGATCTAAAAACCATACTTACATCCTAGCTTCAGCAGTTTGGCACGTAATTGGAAGGAGGCACTTTTTTAATTAAAGTCCCTTCCAATATAAAATTCCAAAAATGACTTCTAAGCGGGATTAGAGGAGACTTTTGCCCTTTCTGCACTATAGCATTAAAATTTAAAAAAAAAATCCCAGCTGCATTTCAAGTTCTTTGGTTTAGTGGTTTGACCAGGTCACCAAGGTGTGACTCACATGCATACCCTTAACCAAGAAGATTTCTAAAAATAATGTCTAAGCTGTTGTCCGCGCGTGAAAAAGAACCAGCTTATCAAATATTAGTTCATCTCATAAGCAGTTCGATCATATAATGTCTACTCGGAATTAGATACCTACATACCAAACTGAAAGTTCCTCTCCCAGTATGATTTTCCAAAAAGTCCGTCAAAGCAGGTGCATAGCGCAAACCACTTACTAATATTTCAAGACCCTCGCGTGATTTGCTCCTCAATGAATTTCCAAAAATCCTGTTTAATTGGATGTAGACACAGGAAAAACTTCAAATACCTCGCATTAGCGGTTTGGCCACGCCGCCATGATAAAGACTTTTCCCTTTCATACCCTTTCCAGTGGAAGTTCATAAAAATCTCGTCTAAGATGATGTCTACTAGAAATTAGAAACTAGCATACCAAATTTCAAGTTCGTCGCTTTCGTGGTTTGGTTAGGCCGTCCTTCCCTTAGGAATTCCGAAAATTCCATCTAAACGGCAGTCTACAGCCCACAATTTTAAACGAATTGGAAAAAATTTAAATTTGAAAAATATATATTTTTTAAAGCTATTTATTTTATATTATTAATAAATCGTCAAAATCTTCGAAATTCCTGTTTTTCTAAATTTCTGTTATAAAAAATTTAAAAATTATGAGATATAAACGAAATGTATCTCAACTTTTAGGTCATTATATTTTCTATTGATAGTCATGATTAAATCTGCGTTGACTTTTTTTACTTTGTTTTGCATAAACAAATTTAGTTGGAAATGGAGCTTTTTTATTTATCATACAACATCTTCAAAAATTTGCCAATCGTGTTTTATGTAGATGAATGTGGATATTTTAATTCATCGACATACATATTTGCAATATTCAAGAAATACAATTAAAGTGCTATTCCAGAGCAAAAGATAGATGATGTAGTAAAAGAAAAAAGTGAATATTTGAAATTTTATTTTAATAATACAAAAACTATCAATAGAGAATATAATTTTTTTTAATTTGAGATATATTTCGATTGTATCCCACATTGTCTAGGGTGACAATTTATGTCGATAGTCAGGCAGCGCTCAGAGCACTGAAAAATTGCACGGTGCGTTCGCGCCTGATCGCACGATGTAGGTGTGCTCTGAGGGAGCTCATGGAGGCATTCACTGTGAGGCTGTGTTGGGTACCCGGACCATGCAAGGTGTGTGGCAATGAGTTAGTGGAGGAACTTGCGAGGGAGGGTTCGAATCTGGACTTGGATGTAAGGACGGGGGTAAAGCAACCCTATGTTACTGCTTTGAGGTGATACGGAAGGAATTCCGCGAAACCGTTAACCAGACATGGAGGGACAGAATGGATTGCAGGGTGTCTAGGGCATTATGGCCCGCATTGGACGCAGGGGCAACCAAGGTACTTTTGGGACTGGACAGGGATAGTCTCAGGACCCTTACGGGGTTCCTGACCGGTCATTGTTCTGTCAGGGCTTTCACAAGCAGATGGGACAGAGAGGACGTTGAGGAACTAGAGACAATTGAGCATATAATGTGCCACTGTCCTAGGTTGCAGGGCCTCAGACAGAAACGGCTAGGAGATAGATTTCACGACGAACTTGGGTGTGTCGCTGGATGCAATCCAGTAGATTTGCTGAGATTTTTCAGGGAAATAGGACGATAGGAGCTGGTTCTGGGGAGTATATATCCTTTCTTTCTTTCTGTCCTTTCTATCTTTCTTTATATCTATCTTTCAGTCTATCATGCTGTCTATTTCTATTCTTTCTTACTGTTTTTCACTAAAGGGATTCACAATGGACCGTATTGGTCTCCGAGTGGAGATGTGCCCTTGGGCACATATCGCTTCCTAACCTACCCCACAACTTGTCAATTTTTTATAGCAGAAATATCAACAAATTTGATTTTGATTAAGGATATATAGTAAACTGCTTTTAAAAATCGGGCATAAGGAATCGATCTGGAATTTAGTCAGTTACAAATTTTATTTTTTTTTTTAATTTGTTTAAAACAGTTTTTTTTCATATTTGTTTAAAACAGTTTATTAAATTTGTTTAAAACAAATTTGCTTAAAAAAAATTAAAAAATTTCTCCACTGTGCAAAACTTGACCTGTGATCGAAGGAAAAGTAAAGGTAAATGTTGCTATAATCTGCAAAATGGTAGACATTATTGAAAGTTAGACAGAGGAGGTCTTTTATAAAGATGAGAAATAGTAAAGGAGAAGGAACGGAACGGAACCTTGCGGTACCCCTGCATTTAACTTAAACTCATCAGATGAGAACCCATCTAAAAGAACTCTTATAGTGCAATCTCTGAGAAAACAATAAGCTCTAACACGAGCGCTTTATGCCAAACACGATCGAACGCCTTGGAAATATTTAGAGCAACCTCTTTGATCTAACCAAGATTGTGAATGGACCAGAAAGAAACGCTATCAGGCCTCCCGTAGAACGACTTCTACGAAAGCCATACTGTCGGTCATTAGGAAGTGAGTAAGATTCTAGATAATTAACAAGATGATAATTGTCTACATAACCTTCGAGAGCAGCACGCTTTTTGGAGATAGGGTGGACATTGGCAACCTTTCAACACGATGGAAATACATCCGTACGGTACGACGTGCTAAAGAGGATTTCCAATGGGCGAGATAACGTCGAAGAGCAGCGGACCCGCTTATTTACGTCGAGACTCGCAAGAACACTTTTAACGGCACGAGCTCTAAAGAATATCCTATGCATATTATGTGATGATAGACTTTCTTGTTCGGCCAGACATTGTCTGATAAAAATTATAACAGTTTTTGACTCTGTCAAATTACAGTAGAAGTTTATGACCGATTATGGCCAAAAGGCTAGGTCATTGGAAATAAAAATAAATAAAGCCTACAACCGTCCCTTAAAATGTATTAACCAAGCTATAATTTCTTTCAGCAAAATGAAAATAATAAAAACGCTACAGCTGCAACTTCATCATCAACATCTCCAAAATCTGTAGCATCTAGCTCAGCAACAACAAATCATACAAATAAATATGATCTTATTAACTACATTATCAATCGTATACGTAATCAGACCCATACAAATACCATAATCAATGATGCATTATTAGTAGATGTTGCTAAATTAACAGCTACGGTGGCACAAACCGCTCAACCTTTAACCCAAAATAATCTGGGTCAAAATTCCAATAATATATCACCCAAAAAGATTTATGCGAAAATAAAAAAATTATCTTTGCCTAAAGAAAGAGATGAATTCTTAGCATGGTATCAAAAATATTTGGAAAATACTATATTTGGTAATCACCATCATCATCATCAACAACAACAGCAGCAGCATTCAACCGAAAAAGGTAAGTCAACAGCTAAACAAACGAATCAACAACAGCAGCAACAGAATGATTTACAACCACCTGATGATGGTGATTTAGCAGAAGCTGATCAAAACTGTTCCTTAAATAACAGTGGTGGTGGTGGCAATAGCAATAATTATAGTCATTCGGAAGAAAATGATACACAAACTTCAATAATTATTATTAAACCTGAAGGTATAGAATATGAAAATAATGAGAATCCTGATGCAGCTCATTCAATAAATGTAGAAAACCACATAGAACCTACAAACGCTAATATTATATTGGAAGTATCTAATGTAAGTCCTAAAACAAAGGCAGATATGACTTTGGAGGCAGCTACAGCTGGTTCAGTTTTATGCCCTAAACCCAGTGAAGAATCTATTACAGCTTCAGAGAAATCTGATGTAAAATGTGAAAAACCAGAATTTAATGAAAAGGAGTAATTTGTTTTACAAAACTTCTTCTATAGACTGTAAGAACTTAATAATCTCTATATTACTATTTATTACAAAAAAGAAAAAAAAAAACTAAAATATTTCTTGGCTTTAACTTCTCTATACATTTCCTACAAAACATTCCTTCCCAATTTTTTATTTTTTTTTTTTTTAACTTTTGTGACTTTTTAATGTATTTATAACTATTTAATATATATACAATAATCATATCGCTCATTTACTGCAATAACGTCATAACTCAAAATTTTTGATTTTGTAGAAAACGAGTTTAAAGTTTTCAATTTACTCCCACCTTAAAGAAAAACATAACGACATAATTTTCTATCAAGAGGTGAGTATACAAGATATCAATACGACTTTTTTACACTATATGATACGTGATATGACGAATAATTCAGAGTCATTAACTCAAAAATCATGTTTTTTGAGTTGTGACGTTCTTGCAGTAAATGAGCGATATATCTCTTGAATAAAAATATATCCTATCTGAATGTGACACAATATTTAATACCTTATCTAAAAATAAAACAAAAGGTAAGAGTTTAAGAAAACTGAGAATTGTAGGATTTCCACAGAATGCTTTTTTGATGCTCCAAGTATTTTAAGACTTTCAAATGCCAAGCTCTTTGGAGATAGAGGGCATGCGGCTGAATATGAATGACACACTCAATCAAGACCTTTCTACAATCTCCGAGTGGGGTCGCGCGAATAAGGTCGATTTTAATGTACGCAAGACCCAATGTTGTATGTTAACCCACAGACGGGCTGTTTAATTAACATTGTCATCTGTAGCTATGGATGGTATAGGTATTGAGAAATCGGATACTCTCGATGTTCTGGGCAGGAGAATACAGTGTGATGTCCGTTGGAATAAGCACGTATTTCAAGTGTCAAAAGAGGCATTCAAGTGTCTGGGTTTTCTGAAACGATGTAAGACTTACTTCACTCCATCCGATCTCCTTACTATTTATACCAGCTATATCCGGCCGAAAATGGAATACAACTCTCGTATATGGGCAGGGGCTCCACTGTCTATTCTGAAGCTTCTGGACCGTGTTCAGGGGAGGGCGGTGAAGCTTACCAATGACAGTAGTGTATCCAATTCTATTAATTCATTGGAGCATCGTCGGAATGTGGGTTGTGTGACACTTTTCTATCGATATTACCATGGGAGGTGCTCATCTGAGATAAGTGAACTTATTCCTCGAGCCCGAGTTTTTATTCGTAATACTCGCTTATCTAGTAGAGCACATCCGTTTGTAGTTGATTGTCCTGTGTTTCGCACAACGCATTACTGAGAAAATTCGTTTTTTAGTCGAACGATTCGTATGTGGAACAAACTTCCCGCAGAAGTCTTCCCTGTTACTTACAATTTAGAAAAATTTAAATCAAATATCCACAAACATTACTTCCTCTTTCCTCCTTCCCATACCCTATTTTCCTGATCAATACAATGCACTGCATGAGTAGGGGGCATCCCCTGAAAAAAACAGATAGTTAAAATAGGTCTTTTATTGTTTTTTATTTAAAAATTTTTCTCCTAAACCCTTAGAGCTGACATAATTTTATATCGTTAAGTTTGGCAGTAAAACCTACTGAATCCCAACAAAAAAATAGTGCTTACCCAGAAGCGCTTCCGGAAGGCATTATTTAATTACGAAGTGCTCTAAGCATATCCAGAAGGCATGATTTTTGTTCGCGATTGGTATGTCTCTTTTAAGAAGGTGAATAGAAGCAATAAATTCATGCTTGCTTAGGCAATAAGAAGCCCTTTTTTTGTTTGTTGACAACGTTAATACTTCAGGGTATGCATTCTTTATTGCTTCATTGTAAGCATTATTCACTGCTTCAAAGAAGGCATTTTGGGAAGCACAAGAGAATGTCTTCCCTAATTGCTTTATTGTATGCAAGGCGGTGAAGCGCTATTTTGGAAGCATACAAATGTAGTTACAGCTTACCAAATGCAGGTTATTTTTTTGCTGGGATATGACAGCTAAAATCAACTGTAAAAAATTTAGTTCTTTTTAACTGTGAAATAGCAACTACCAAATGCAGTAAAAATAACTAACAAGTCGTAAAAATAACTGACAATTTTTTACTACAACAATTTATAAACAACTGTGAAAATTGGTAAAAAAAACTACTGTAAGTTATTTCTTTCAGTATTTTAAAAATATTTTTTAACAAAAAAGAAAACAAAATTTTTTAATTACAATAAAAATTTGTATTTCCTACATTCTACTTAAAATGCAAAGTGAAAAATCCGAACGGTATTTCAGTTATGCCACAAAAAAAAAAGTATTGTCAATAAAATATCAGTTAAACTTTTGTTTGATTTCAAACTCACTTTCAATTAAAAGTTTAATAATATTAAATGTTTAATTGAAAATGAATTTGCTTCACCCATAATAACAAGAAATTAAAAAAATTTTAAAAATTGAAAATATTTCTAATATTTGAAAAAAACGCCAAAATTTGAGAGAAAAAAACTCAAAAATAGAGAAAAACAATCGCCAAAATATAAATCTCTTAAATAAAAGAAAAATCGTTTAAATTAAAACCACAAAATTTTCAGTTTTAAATAAAAGATAAAAATCGCTGAAATTAAAAAAATTAATCAATAAAATTGAAAATACTGAGCTTTTTAATTTCATCGGGTTTTTACATTTTAGTGTTTTTGTTTTAATTTTTTTTTCTCTTTTTTAATTTTGGATTTTTGAATTTTATTGATTGTTTTCCAATCTGAGCAATTTTGACGATTTGTTAACAGTTTTTGCTATTTTTTTTAAATTTTGAAATTTTTTTTTTAATTTTGGCGTTTTTTAATTTTGATTTGAAAGAGAGTTTGAAATGGATTATTAACTCCGAAACAAGTTTCTCGATATCCTGTGTAATCGGAGATATTCAGAATAGACTGCATTGTGTCCAATTTTTTAAGGTTACACCACTGTTTTGCATATGCAGTAAATTATGTATACAAATTTAAAAAAAAAACAAATACTTCATTATTGTTTTGCAGCAATTGACGTATACATATAATAATACAAAAGTTTAAAAATCTACTTCATTATTGTTGCGCTGCATTCCCAAAACAACAAACGTAAAAGAGAACTGCTTTTAGACGTTGTTGTTGTTGTAGCAACGTGACCTGCAATAGGTTAATTATTATTCTTCTTCTTCGTCCTGTTCTGCTTACTCGTCTAGATCCAGACTTATTAACCGAGTTACTTCGGCCGGATGGGTCCAGAGTGATGTTGGGACTAGATGAGTCGGGTTAGCTCCGCAGTTAAAGAGGTGATTAACGTCATTAGTTCCTCTTTGACATGTGGGCCACGTGATCGGTATGGTGGTCTCGATCCGAGACCAATAGACGCCAAAATGTATGGTGGTGCAGCATAGAAAGTACTTTTAAAAAAAGTTTATGTGCAGCATGAAACAAGAAAAAAAATTTTTTTCTCAAAAACTTAATAATTTTATTTAAAATTATATTTTTTATTTTAGCGGGTTTTTTTCTATACATGTTACGAAATTTGATATTGGACATGTTAAGCGTTAACGCTTTCAATTTTTTCAACTTCGATAAGTTGTCAATTTGTATTTAAATATATTAAAAGTATTGCCAACCGTTTTTTTTTCACATCTATGTTAAGTGTGAGGCACAAAACAAGGCTATTATATATAAAAAATTAGTTTTGTTTAGAATATGTACCACAATTAATGGGTAAAACAAAAATAAATATTCAGTTTGTCTCTGCCGACTTTGTGGCATATAGGTCAAACCAATGATAAGCTGCCGCCATGTATATATGAACGAGTGTATGTATCAGGAATAAAAAAGCGGATTTTTTTTTGTAGATTTAATTAAAAAACGTAGCACTCCAAAAAGTACTTTAAAACATTTTTTTAAATCTGAAATAAAAATCACTTCCCATCTCTGATGTATATGTGGAGAGTATGTCACATATTATATGAACACCACCAAACCAGACACAAATATATAAATCCTGGCAGCACTGGCAAATATTCGCAAAAATATTGCCGATGGTAACTCTTAATAATTTCGTGTTAGAATGATACAAATATATATACAATACTGTGTATATAATAACCAGGACAGCGACTTTCATGCAAATGCGTGTTTGTAGACAGTAGCTCAAAATCGATTTTGACTTTTCCGGATCAAAGTACTTTCAACAAAATGCCATAAATTTGTTGTTGCGTGTATTGTAATAAAAATAAGCGCATATTTTTTGCTTCTTTTTTATTATTTTATTGCATATTTTGAACTTAATTTTTATTTTTAAGGTATCCATAGACTACGCAATATTATTGTGCAATTTTTGCTAATGTGCGAAGTGTTTGCAGTTTTACATTCTTCCACAACAGAGCAAAAGAGTGGGGCCATATTTTGTGCAAAAGTATCTTATTGCACTATGTAGGGTAAAATGACAATAATATTGCAAAGTTGATGAGTATCTTTAGTGCATATTTTTCAGTTTTTAGTGTATATTCTATTATAAGTGCATATTTTTCATTTTTTACTGCATATTTTAAGAGCATACTTTCGATTAGTTGAAATTTCTTAATTACTTGGCAACGATATTTTGGGGTACAACAAATCGGTGCTCCCTTGAAAAAGTGTGGCAGCACTGACGAATACATAAGTCCGTTAACACTTGTTGCATTAATAACTGTTTTATTTCATACCGCCATTTAATGTTTTACTTTAGTTTCTTTTCGTGTCGAGTGATGAAATCGTCGATTTTTATGTCCGTCTAAGTTTAATAATTGGAAAAAAGTGTTTAATGTTTAAAAAATCACAAAAAAGTTATGTTTATATAAAATATACGTATTATAGAATATAAAAATATAAAAAGTATGCATTAATATAAAAAAGTAAAGCATAAAATGGTTATTTAGTAAATTGCTAAAGTGTTTGTATTCAAGTGTGTTAGTTTTTTGTTTGTCTCTTAAAATATTAAAAAAAAAAAAAAAAGCACAAATTTATAAAAGTTGTAAATATTTAAAATATAGTAAATTCCAATTAAAAGCAGTGTTTTAACATATGTATGTAATGTTGCTGTGGTGTAAAATGCAAGAAGAAAAAACTTGACATGGCCCGTGAATATGGTAAGTTGCTCTTTTATATTTGGAATTTCATTGGATGGGCACCACGGAAACATAAAATTCCATCAATTTTATCACTTTACGAACCAATGGTTGATTTGTGTCTCGTTTTTAATTGTTAACTAAAATTTCCCACCGAGTTATGTTGAGTCGTAAGACAGTTGTAGCTTTCATACCATACCAACAACCACTTAGGTCAGTATACTCTAACGCTGTCCAATAGAGGATCAAGTGTTAGAATATGGTATAATCTTTGAAGTATTTAGTAACGTCGACTATTTGGAGTTGACTCCTAGTAGACGCTTATGCAATATGAGACATTCGTGGTCTAAGGCACGCGCGGCCGCATCAATAAACATGCAGGGACATATTATTCGTGTTAGTAGACAAAAAAAAGAGATACATCTACTTGTTCATCATGACTTATACAATTTCCCTGTATATTAATTACTGGAAACGCGCATGTCTTAAGAGAAAAGCTTTTTAAATTTGGGGTAAAAAATATCACGTTTTTTTTTTTGATAGCACATTAACCCGAAATGTTTTTGTTTAAATTTAAAAAGATATTTTCCACTTATAATCCGTTTTCAAACTTCAGGGCTGATGCGGCAAGTCTTCCCAATATCCGATTATACTAATTTTACATAGTTTTACACCCAAATAAACGTTTCCAGGAGGTAGTAAGGTTAATAACTCAAAATTTGTTTTCTTCTAACAAGCTTGGAGCAGCCTAGTGTTCAAATACAAAATTAAGGGTGAGCAACTTTTCTAAAAAATAACCAGACTTTAAGTTTAACCACAGACATAAATGTTGAGATTCAAAATTATGATTCAGCGCTAAACATTAGTTATTTAGAGATAAGTTAGTAGGTCGAGAACTGTATAACTGGAACGAGTACAATTAGAAATTGGCCAAGGCTCAAAAGTCTAAACACTGGTAGAGCATTTTTATAAAAATGATGATGCATTGGTTAAAAAAGTTTGCAGTCAGAAAGTTCCGAGTTCGAGCACGGTTTCAGGCATATTTTTTTGTGATTTATTTCTACTTTTGAATATTTTTTTTTATATATAATAGATTTTTTTTCTGATTGGGTTATTATAAAAACCTGTGCAAATTTATAAACATGAAATATGTATTTTTTATATGGAGCACGTTAGGTTCTTTAACACGAAAAGATACAAAATACCATGCTTAAACGAAAAAAACGAAACCGGTTTTGAATACCGTTTTTGAAAATGTTTTTTTAAACAAACCGAAAACCTGTTCTCTAAATTTGTCGATTTTTTTACAAAATACCAAACAAATGCGTTTTACATAACAAAATAAAAATTTTGTTTATAAATTTAAAATTTGCAATAATTTTTGTTGCATTAGAACCAACATTTAGTAAAAGTATTCCGTTCGCTTTATGAAAACTACTCTGTTCACGTCAGAAAGAAAAAAATCACGAAAAAATAAGCTTTCCTTTTCGAAAATAACTTTATTAAAATTTCTGCTTTGTTATAGCCAATTCTTCTAACATTCTATTGTAACAATAACGAATGTCATACTCCATGTCATACCAAAAATTCACTGCCATACATTTATGACTTTGCTTTACATGATGAAACCAATAGTTCGGTAGATAAAGCATATCGCCAGCGTTGACTCGAATGCGTAGTGGTTTAAGTTTAGAGTATTGAGGATATTTAAACAAATCTGGAGCTAAAGGATCTATACTTATCCATTCAGTTAACACAGGATCATTGCAGCCAACTATTTTTTGTCCATCAACCACATTGGGGTATATTATTGGCTCAATATGATATTGATTAGTTTCTAAATTTCGTTTGTAAACACCTGTTGGATAAAGTTGCTTAGGAACCCAAGGTAAACTGTGAGGTGGCAATAAAATAAAATCTTTATAGCCTGTTATCACACAATATATATTTTCATAGGGATCTTTATGCATAGAAGTTATAGCACGTTCGTCACCCATCCAAAAATTAACTGCATCGGGTGGTTTATTAAAACATTTTTCAGCAAATTCCAATGCCGAATAATCAATATCATCTTTTAACTCTGAAAAATCTATGGAAAAATTTGAATTCTGTTTCTGTATATAGTATACAGGACCCATTGGATTATCTAAATGCTGCAAAAACTCTTCCATAGTACATTGTTCTTCCAAGGGTAGTACAAAATATTCCTTTTTATCTTCATACCTTATGGCCAGACCATCAGCATAGCCATTGGGTGTTATAGCAACATCCACTATTTTGTTTTTAAAATTCTCTTTGAAAAATGCTGGGCTCCATTTCCTTACAGCAGGCCATGTGGAGAGGGCATTTCTAATTATAACTGGTTGTTGTTTAGCATAGTATTCCCGGGCAAATTCCAAAGCATCTGGTATAGCATGGAGTTCAGATATTTGTGTACCAATGCACAAATCATTAGCCTCGCTTAGTAATAAATCCAAAGCTGAATTTATTTGATTTTCCATTTGCTAAAAGCAAAACTTCTGTATTTTGTTTTGGTTATATTTTTATTCTTACAGTTTGTTTCACACATGCACAACAATACATCAGCTGTTTCTTTATAAATTTAATTTATTTAGCAGACACCCTGTTAGTACTAATATCAACTAATTTAGAGTCTCATTTTATTTTTAACAGTGTTGCCATATTAAATATTTCTGATAATCTGAAGCTTTTATTCTATGGGGTGCAAAATTTAATTTGAATTAACGTATTTTAAATTATTGATGTGTTTTGAAATTGTTTTATACCAGACTATGAAAAAAGTTAATTATTGTTAATGAATTCGCATACAAATTTATTCATTTGAGTGCCTCGTTCAAACAAGGGTATAAAATACAAAAACTAGAGTGTTCAGGGCGGAAAAAACGTAGGAAACGGTAAAAAATTGAGTTTTGATAAATATTTTTTGGTTTTTTTTTTACAAATGTAGGAAAAGTGTACCTGTGTACAAAATTTCATTTAAAAATATTGAGTAGTAGTATTAAAAAATTGCGCTTGAAAATTTTCTTTAGTAGAATTTTGTTACAATTTTATTTGTATTTTCATAGAATATCTAAGTAGTTTTTTTTTTTTAATATATATATTTTTTTTTTTTTTTTATTTTCGTATTACTATATGAAAATTCCTAACATATAGATTTGCGGACAAAAAAAAACATACATCCTTTAGTCCGTGCCGTAACGAATCAGCTGTTTCGTTCATGGTTTATGTGAAGTGCTTAAAAATGCACTATCCAGAAATCAAAAACAAAACATCTGATTCGTTACGGCACGGAACGGCAAGACTAATTTTACATTAAGTAGTAGTTTGCCATGTTTAAAATTAAAAATATATTCAAAATAATAGTTAAATAATGTTTAATTTTTATGTAAATATATAACCTTTTTCTGTGTTCACACTTCATATGTTAATAGGTCTATATAAAAATATATTCAGCAGAAATCGCCTTTTAAGGCTAGTTTTGAGACAGAAAAAGACAAAATTTAGCAAAATTATTGGCATATGTTATACGTATTAATGCTTGATAAACCATGTACAAAAAAAAAATGATTTTTGAAAAAAATGTCGGTTATACCCTTATTTGAGAGAGGCATTTATATAATGAATTGCTTTAATTTCCTCAATTATTTTTAAAGAGAGCTTCGAAGACTGAATTCTATTTTGATAAAATTCTCTAAAAATTAAATCTGATTTTTATTTAAATCAAATGAATTCTTTAATTATCAAACGCATGGAATTCATTAGCTGAAATTAACTAGTAGGGAATACAATCAAAATATCTAATTAAATTTTATCAATCATTGAATTCAATAGTTGGGAATTTAATCAATGGGAATTCAATCATTGGAAAATCAATCTTTATAAATTCCATTATTGGGAATTCAATCGATTTTTACTCAGTCGATTTACAACTTGGGAATTCAGTCGATAATTTAATTTTTCTTCCATTTGTTTTTCAAAATTTAAATTAACAAAAACTCAAATTTTCTTGGCAAAACTAATGCAATTTTGAATAAATATAAGTCTTACTTGTGGGTTAAATATTGCAATAATTTTCTTTATGACCACTTTTCTGTAAAACGTCTAAATTTAGCAAAATAGGACTCAACTTCATTGAGAATTCAGCAGTCATAAATTTAGAAAGTATTTTCTGTTGTAGCTGAATTTTCAACTACTTATACAAACCTTTTTATGACTGTAAAGTAGTTATTGTAGTTTAAGCTTGAAGATTTAATTAGGTTTTTTAAAAAAATAGGACCAAATGGGTAGAAAAATATAATAAAAACCGTGAAATAATTTTTGAATAATTTATTAAACAAAAAACTTTATTATTTGAAGTCATACTTGAGCTGACTAATAACAGCTGCCAACCGTTGCTTGGAACAAACTTGCGATCGTTGGTAATTAAAAAATTTTGTGGTTTCCAAATACTTTAAATTTAAATAATTTTGTGAAAACACAGTTAAAAATAGCAAAACATTTCGGTATTAGTATTTAACGTGTTTAAACGTATGAAATATATAAAAAATATAAAAAAAAGATTATGCTACAATACTGGCAAACAAATTTGCGAGTGCAATGGACAAAACACTTGCTTTGCAAATATAGTACAATATTATTATTACTTTTAGTGGCCCTTTGTTCCCAATAGGAACCACAGGACATAATATATATATATATATTAGGCCGGGTCGATTTGTATGGAGGCAAGAAAATCGCTCAACGTTCAAAGAAAATCGTAATCTAGGGATCAAAATAAGAAACTTTGCCGAAAGAACCATACCTCTAAAACGAATTCTGATGTCCCGTCTTTAGACCCGTAGGGTGAAATTTTTAAAAATCCCACTTTGACCCATTTAGAGTGCCCCAATCGAATATAATTTATGCATTCATCTGCTAGAGCGTCTTCTGGAGAAGAAATAGAGACCCTAATCTTGGAAAGACTCCTCCTACTTTCCGAAATATCCCGAGATTTGTACATTTTGCTATAAAAACACGGCTAAAAGGCCGTCTTTCAACTTAAATTTTAACCCCTTAACGGTCACCTAGAATGATGATTTATGCATTAATCTGCTAGCGCCTCTCCCGGAGAAGAAGTAGCTCCCATAATCTTGGAGAGATTCCACCTACATTCTGAAATATCAATGTGGGCTTTTTCAAAATTTGACCCTGTGGGTCAAAAGTCGGGACATCAGAATTCGCTTTAGAGGTATGGTTCCTTCGGCAAAGTTTCTTATTTTGATCCCTAGAATACGATTTTCCTTGAACGTTGAACGACTCTTAAATCGACACGCCCTAATATATATATTGCTTTTAGTAGTTTCTAATAGGGTGGGTTTTACAAAAATAACAGTGATTTGCCAGTACTATTTTTTTTTTTTGTACGGTTGGAATTTTTTGCCTGAGTAACTTTCTAAAACGAAACTTTTAAAACAAAAATGTTTGTTTTTTTTTTTTTTGAGGAAAAAAACAAAAAATTCGGTTTAAAATGTTTAAAATCTGGTGTCTGTTTCGTTGTTCAGAATTGAACATATTGTTGAAAAACCTTCTTTCCCAAAAAAAAGCTCCAGGAGATATTAAAAAACTGTGAACGCCAGTTTGTTAACTTATGTTTAACAGACCGAAGACCGGAGGATTTGAAATCATAATTTAAATGTTACTATTATAAAAAGAAAACACCAATTGTTAATAAATATAAGATAAAGATGGAAAAAAATTTTGTCTGATCAGCGCTTTCGACCTAGACGGCTAGATCATCATCAGCCTCATTCTAATCCACCACATACAAGAACTTCTTTGGTTTATTCGATTGCAATGAAATTTATATATGGTATAAAAGACCAAATCATAGTGGCAATTTTTTTTTTTTCTGTCAAGTCTCACTTTTAGGGGTTAAATATTGGGGTCTAATCTGACCCCAATTTTTGTTTTTGCGTTATTTCTTGTTTGGTCTAAAGAAAATATGTAAATATTAGACTTTTTTGCGAATCCAACGCTGCATAATACATGCTCAAGATTTTACGATATTCATTCAAGAAAAAATGCATGTGGGCTATTGATTCGGGTAATCAAGAAGTGTTAATGTAAATTTTCATCAGGGCTGAAAACATAACACCTTTATATTCCTTCCCTCTCTAATAGCGTACTTCTGTGAACGAGTCAGTATTTTTTAACAATTCGATTAAAATATTTCAAAATTAAGTGTGAATATTTTAAGATCTTTTATGTTTAAGGCCACATAAATATGAAAAAATAAAGCTGGTAGTGTTAGAATAAAAAAAAATTAATTTCATAAAATCCTTGGAAATAATTTTAGAATGCTAATACATTTTTGATTCTAAATATTAGCAATCATTTAATTTCTAAGCTGGTTGCTATTGAAAGAATCTTTTAAAAGTGTTGCCTGACCTTTGGTGTTTTACAGAAACAGATTTTTTATTTTTTTTTTAATTTACTAAAGAAAAATCCTGCACAGAAGGAATTTTAGTGAATGAAAAGTGATGAACATTTTCAGTAAACTAATGAAATTTTTTCTCATAAAGTGAACGAATTTCTTAAAATTAAATTAAAAATTACTTTCTATAAAACTTCTTCATTGTGTGAATTGAACTTTTAATAAATAAAATGATATTTTTCATAAAAATTTATGAAAACTTACATTAGTTGAAAAGTTTTAATGGACTATTTCTAGTGCAATTACATTGCTTCTATGCAAAAATTCATTAATATCATGTAGAGAACTCTCTGTGTGAATGCAAAATTTTAATTGGGTAAAAAACGTCACATGTCTAAATTTAAAGTTGCAAAAAGTCTTAGTTTTTGTTATATTCTCAAAAATGTACCAACATTCTTTTGCCTCCGCAAGTTAATATATTTTAAAATATACAAAGTATTTATACTTTTCGGAAAGAGAAGAGACTTTGATGGGTTTAATGTAAAAAGGCCACAATGATATTAATGCATTTTTGTACAAAATCTAAGAACTTGCACTGAAATTCGACCATTGAAAGTTTTCATTTAGGTAATGTAAGTTTTCATAAGATTGTTGCATACGCTCAATGAAGAAGTTTCATTAAAAACTGGTTTCATAAAGAGTATGAAGCTTCCCAAGCAGAAAAATACAATCGGCACAGTGTTGGCAAAGTGTCGGCGACAGTCGGTTTTGCGTTGGCAGAACGTAGATTAACAATTGAAAGTATAGTCCTGTTAGCGGATTGATAACAGAGGCCAACCGTTGGTTTGAGCGAAATTGCCACCGTTGGCATAACGTTGGTAGTTCAAAAAATTTGGTGCTTTTAAAATACCTTAAATTTAATTAATTTTGAGAAATATGTATAATAAAATGCATTTGAAAACCAGCAATGCAGTTCCGTCTTAGCCATTTACATCATATTTAAATCTGTGAAATATGAGGGCGGAACAATAAGTCCGTGACTTTTCGAACTTCCCTAGTAGTTATATGCAATGCAATAGACTACTGTCAAATTTTGAGCAAGTTCCGTCATTTACTTTGCGTTTAACAGCTGTTCAAAAAATACAAAATCGTGGACTTTTTTAAAAATGGAAAAAGTGAATTTCGAGTGCTCATTAAACATTATTTTTTGCGAAAAAACCCGTCAATCAAACCAAGGAAAAGCTGGATAACTGACTTTCGTTGTGGTCGCACAAGTACAAATGACACTGAACGTTCTGGACGGCCAATTGAGGTCAATACACCGGAAAATATCGAAAAAATCCACTATATGGTGTTGGCCGATTAAAGAGTAAAAGTGCGTGAGATTGTTGATTCCATAGGCATTTCATATGGCAGTGTGGTTTCGATTTTAAATGATCAGTTGGGTTTAAGAAAGCTGTCTGCAAGATGGGTGCCGCATTTGCTCTCAATTGACCATAAACGCAATCGTGGCCAATAAGGTGATAGCAACAGTTTTTTGGGATGCACGCGGGATAACCTATATCGATTGCCTTCAAAAGGGAAAAACAATAAACGACGAATATTATGCCAACTTATTGAACCGATTTAACGAGGATTTAAAAAAACGGCCCCATATGGCCAAGAAATGCCTATTTTATGGACCTCAAAAAATCCTATTTTTTGGAAGGGATACAAAAATTGGAGAAACGTTGGACTAAGTGTATTGAGCTAAAAGGAGATTATGTTAAAAAATAATTTTTTTGTTTTGCAAAAAATCTGTGTTTCATTCAAAAGGTCTCGGACTTATTGATCCGCCCTGGTATAATAAAATACAAAAAGATAATGCTTCTAATTGGTGTTTATATTAGTAAAAACAATATTGGGAAAGAATTTTTCGGGTGGTATTGGCAAAACACATGCTTTGTGGGCGTTGTGGTGTAATGACGACAACATCAATTTAGAAAAATAATATGTATGAGTTTTCTATCACTTATATGTATCGCTACACCCACCTTCGGTGTTCCCATAGCACTTAACCCCACCGAAGTAAAATAATGAATCAGGGCTATGAAACAAAAAGCTTCAATAAATTCGCCAACTCTACATCAGGTGGCGAGCAACAACTGTTCTAAGACTTATCATCTCGCGCAATTACAGTGTTGCCATGTTTGAAGCCCTTCATCTTTCACCACCTTTCATCTCTCCACTATCCCCTTTCCAAAAGAAAGCAACACATTAATTAATAGGAAGCATTTCCTGAGTGTTGCTTCTCTTTTAAAAAAAAAATTTTTCCGGTACAATATTAGTATATTAGATGTACGTTTGGTAATTTTTAGAACGGTGGGTTTTACAAAAATATCAAATAGTGGTTTGTAAGTACTATTTTTTTTTTAGGGTTGGCAATTTCTACCTGGGTTTTCATTAATTTTAAGAAAACTTTCGTTTATTTGGTTTTATTGATTTATTGAAAATTGTAATTATTTTTCGTCCAACAAAAATCTTTTGGTATTTTTCATTGTTAATTCTTTTAGTAAAAACAAGTTAAAATACTTTTTTTATTAAAACTTTTTAAATTATTTTTATTATTTATACTTAAATTTAATTTAAACAATAACATTATATTTATTTATATTTTATATTTAAATAGTTTGTATAATTAAATTTTAAAACTAAATTAATTCTAAATAAAAAAGAAAGTTTAAAAAATCTAACAATTTTAACATTGGAAAAATACCACTATTTTAAAGATAAAATAATTAAATTAATTTTTTAATTATATGTTTAATTATAAAAAAATATTACACTTTTTTCTTCTTATCAAAATCTAATATATAATTTATATAATATAAAATATAAAATACAAAATACAAAACAATAATAATAAATAAGATCTTGTTTGTGCCATAGATTACATAGATCTCAAACTCTTTGACATTAGCTGTCAGTGCACGTAACTCATGAGAATATGTTGGACAATCGTGGTATACCTATACAAAAAAATATTTGAATGTGTATGGTAAAATGTGTTTGTTGATAAAATAAAAAGAGTTTGCAATCTATGTAATCTATGGTTTGTGCATGCTTAGTTTTATAATAATTATAAACTCGAGAAAAATTTTAATTTCAATGTAACTTTTTTTATTATAAAAATATTGCAATGGAAATTTTTACAGAATTTAGTTGGTCTCTGGTTTAATAATTGTTTATTAAATACTTTTGCCATTTTATAAAAGGACGGATATAAATATTTTGTTTAACTACATATGCAGAGTGTTACATTTTCCAATTTTATTTGATTTTTTTTTAATATATAACAATGTCGTGTGCTTTTAGTAATTTAAAATTTTTTCGAATTTGGTTTAATTTTTTATAAAAGTTTTTGGAAGACAACATACATTAAATACTCCCTTAAATATTTAAGTATTTTTTTAAATGAAAATTTATATTAAATTTGAATTTAAATGTGTTTAGGAAAGGTAACCTTTCCTTTATTTTCAACAAGTTAAGCTTCATCTGTACACAGTCTTGTCTTTATTTTATAAAGTAATCTTAATATTCCGAATTTTCCCCACCTTAAACTTCTGTACTATGCGTTTGTATGCGAACTTTCTTGACGCTACCATTTCTACGCATAGGTGGAGAATTACCTGAACCTGAATAACCAGGATTTTGTATACCTAATGTATTATCAGGTTTGGGTCTTGGTTTCTTTAAACTTGATCTAAGGGGAGATCTGGTGACAGATTCGACTGTTGAACCATTTGAAACACTGGTAACCATAGTACTCATAGAGGCTACACTACCGGCACCATTACGTATACCAGCGTATGGTTTACCAGATGCATCGGTTACTGAAATGCCTGTAAATAATAAGAAATACATTTTAGTTGGGGATAGCAATTTGAAGAGAATTCTTTTTTCTCTTACCATTTTTAGTTCTTGGTTCTTTAAAGCCAGGATTATTTATCGTTGTAGCCGATGAAGGCGATGCGGCATCAATCATCATGGTGGGATCACCACCAGGTCGTTTGGAATATAAAACATCGTATAAGGCCAAAACAAACAGGGGTATACTTAAGATAATAACAACAATCTGAAAACATAAAAGAGGTGCAATAATTAAATTGGAACAAAGTTGTTCAAATGCTTGATCTGTATATATTTTACATTTCTGAATTCAAATCTGATTTTCAAGCTTTTTCTAGCATTTACCATTTTAAATTAACAGGAATACATAAATATTTGCAAAAAATGTGAATTTTTTATAGTTTTTTTAATGCGAATAAAAATATCTTCTATTCTGGGATAAGAAGTCTATTTTTTAGAAAATATTTCTTTTATGTTAGAAAGTGTTTTGCAACCGTCAGATAATGACAATCGTAATTAATTTTTTATATTAATTACTGTAGAATATTTCTTTAGTTAGTCTCTTTACAGGAAGAAGAAGAAGAAAACATTTTTATTGAAAAATTTTACGAACACAAGGGATACACCAGACTGCCGCAGTTTCGTCCCCCTCCTGGGACTCGTCAGTGGTTAATTTATGTGTCAATATAAAATACTTTGTTCAATTGACACATAAATTAACCACTGACGAGTCCCAGGAGGGGGACGAAACTGCGGCAGTCTGGTGTATCCCTTGTGTCCGTAAAATTTTTCAATAAAAATGTTTTCTTCTTCTTCTTCCTGTAAAGAGACTAACTAAAGAAATATTTCTTTTAATTTTAGCTAGAGTTGCTAAATAATTATTTGAAAAATAAATTTAATCCTCTTTTCGATGCTAACTTTTTCATAAATTATTTAAATACAATATAAACAGCACCTATAGTTTGAAATTTTTATTGTTATGTTGATGAGAAAATATGAAAATGTATTTCTCTGCCAAAAATCGTCGATGGATTGAATATAAATTATGAAAACCTGACCGATCGGACTATGAATTTTTCAAATACACAAAGTCAAAAATATGAATATTTATTCCGTTTTTACTCAAAGATAGATTTTTAAATTTTCGACTCTTGTTAGCTCCCTGTAATCGGAAATTTATTTTGAACATTTCCGAAAATACCAAAATAATGTAAATCACTTTAAAAAAAACCAAAAACGACTGTATTTATTTAAATTTAACTGCATTGGATTTTCAGCAATTTTCCTATATTCAATTTTAAACGAAAATTTTCTTTAGAAATATGTATTTTTAATTAGTTTTTAATTCCCGGATTCGGGAATTTAAAAATCGGTTAACTTAAAAAATATTTAAATTTTATAGATATTTTAATTAAGATTTGTTGTTAAAATTATACAAAATTATACCTTCTAAAATATGTTCAACAGTCTAGGACTCATATTCTGTCAAAGTTTCAACTTTGGTTGCTTACATTTACACTAAAGGGAGCTTTAAGAAAATCTTGCTTAAGCTGGATTTTGGGCGTAATGTAAACGTAACCTAAATGCAATATAAAATCTAAGTGCCTTAAGTGCTGTTTCGCGTCAAACGAATGTAAATACCTTAGCAAACTTTCTTTGTAGTTCTAAACTGCATTCGATTCTTCTACAACATTTCAATTAATTGTCTTTTTGTAATTGACCTTATAACTTTAAATAAGAATTACCTGTAAATAAAATGAAATTCCTCGTGATACACGAAAACCATATTTTTCTGATTCATCTATTTGTACAGCAAACATGACAGTTGCAACCAAAGCTAACATACCTAGAAAAACATAATCAATTTAACTGCTTTAAACTTATTCGATTACAAATCTCACTATAAAAAAAACTTACCACCAATTAAAGATAAAACCATTTTGGTCATAACCAATGATGTATAAGACATAACAACCTTTTCCCGCGAAGAGATCATAGCAATCTGTATCACCGAGAGTATACAAAATAAACCAAAGGCAGCAGAACTGAGAATGGCAAAAATGCCACTTATGAGAATGGCAGCTGTTTAAAAGAGAAAATATAGAAATAGATAATTAAGCTATGAATTTATAATAGCAGTGTGAATAACTTACATGATAATCTAAATTTCGAAACATCATTGCCACATTTCTCTCTATTATAGGCTAACTGTTTACAAACTTTAAATGGACCAAAGTAACCACGATCGAAATCATAGCCTCCCGATGGTGAATCATAATAACCCCAAATCGGTATACCAATGGCAGCCGAAGCTAAAGCAAAACATATAAAACCCAAACAAGTTACACCAGCAGCATAAAGAGCAATTTTCGATTTGGCCATTTTTTAAAGATCAGCATAGTAGTAAAGAAAAACCCCAACCAAAACTGTAAACAAAACAATCACTTAAAGACTGGGACTTTCTTTACAATGACGCCAACAATGAGATCAATAACTGCAAATAAACAAAGTAAAAAAAAAATATAGAAATTAATACAAGTAACAATTAATTAAATAATTACTAACTAACAAAGAAGGTATCCCGACCCGGACCGGCAGATCTTAATAAACTTCGGATATGTTGCAGAAAATACAAATTTAAGAGACCCGTCTTTTTTTTAGCTGCCCAATCTTACGTTTACGCGTTATTAAGCGGGGTCAAAAATTATCCCATTTTACGTTTTTTTGGTTTATTTAGTTCTATTAAAAGTAACTATAGACAAATTTGGTATCAAATGAAAGGTTTTTTGAAGACACGTTCACTGGTGTATAAATTATCAAATAGTTTTGTTATTCAAAGAAGTGTGTTTTGAGTAACATTAAATCTGGCGTTTTATTAAGGAAATTTAGTTGTATTAAGCTAAAAATAATACATAGCAATGCCTATTTAAGTTATTCGAGGGGGTGTCTGAGCTTTTCCCGATATTCAAAAGCATTCGGTTTTTATGCGACTTTTCCCGAAAAGCATTTTTGCCTATATTTCTAATAAGAGTTGCCACATTTTCGGCAACTCTGGGCCCACTATATATGCAATATGGGTATCAAAATTTTTGTTTTCTGTAGTACTTTAAACCTGCGTACAAATAATTCTAGTTTTTGTAAACTAAAGACCAATTTTCATACAAAAACAAATTAATTTGTAACCCTGTTTTTAACCCTTAAACGTGAGATTCGGCAGCTAAAAATAATACGTGTCTTTTTTTTTGCTCTTTTACAACATATCCAAAGTTCTATAAAATCTGCGAGTTCTGGTTGGGATACCGCCCTTGTAAGTAATAAAAAGAGAATGAGACATACACAGAGAGAATTTTAGTATACAAAAAATAACGAAAATGTTTAGTGAACCAATGAAACTTTTTTCACAAAGTGAATTACAAATTTCTTATAATTAATAAAAGACTTTACAAAACTACACCATTTTCAATTGTTTTTCAGATGTTATCAATTGTATTTTAGATTTATTAATCGTACTTCAGAAATTATCAAATGAATTTAAAATTTATCAGTTAAATCTCAAATTTATCAATTTAATTTTAGAAACTATCAATTTGTTAAAGTTCTGCCTATTATATAGGCTCTAGCTTTTCTAAAACTTCGGGTTCTGATGAGATCTTTAGCCAGATCGAAATACTAGTATCAACCTAGCTAATATGTTTGATTTGCTTTATTTTTGTAAATATACGGAGGTTGAAAGCTCGTTATAAATTGAAAATAACATAAAAATAATCTCGATGTATATAAAAACAAAAACCTAATATAACTGTAAAAAATATTACTTGAGCCAGAGTACACACTAAAAATTTTTTATATAAATAGAACATTTTTGGTCTTCAAAGTTTAGTAACGTCATGATGCTTGTTAGGAAAAGACCTAACCACGTGGTTGATTACTAAGAAGACAAGAATGGAGCAAAATTGATTATTAATAGGTTTTTTGTTAAAGTTCTGCCTATTATATAGGCTCTAGCTTTTCTAAAACTTCGGGTTCTGATGAGATCTTTAGCCAGATCGAAATACTAGTATCAACCTAGCTAATATGTTTGATTTGCTTTATTTTTGTAAATATACGGAGGTTGAAAGCTCGTTATAAATTGAAAATAACATAAAAATAATCTCGATGTATATAAAAACAAAAACCTAATATAACTGTAAAAAATATTACTTGAGCCAGAGTACACACTAAAAATTTTTTATATAAATAGAACATTTTTGGTCTTCAAAGTTTAGTAACGTCATGATGCTTGTTAGGAAAAGACCTAACCACGTGGTTGATTACTAAGAAGACAAGAATGGAGCAAAATTGATTATTAATAGGTTTTTTGTTAAAGTTCTGCCTATTATATAGGCTCTAGCTTTTCTAAAACTTCGGGTTCTGATGAGATCTTTAGCCAGATCGAAATACTAGTATCAACCTAGCTAATATGTTTGATTTGCTTTATTTTTGTAAATATACGGAGGTTGAAAGCTCGTTATAAATTGAAAATAACATAAAAATAATCTCGATGTATATAAAAACAAAAACCTAATATAACTGTAAAAAATATTACTTGAGCCAGAGTACACACTAAAAATTTTTTATATAAATAGAACATTTTTGGTCTTCAAAGTTTAGTAACGTCATGATGCTTGTTAGGAAAAGACCTAACCACGTGGTTGATTACTAAGAAGACAAGAATGGAGCAAAATTGATTATTAATAGGTTTTTTGTTAAAGTTCTGCCTATTATATAGGCTCTAGCTTTTCTAAAACTTCGGGTTCTGATGAGATCTTTAGCCAGATCGAAATACTAGTATCAACCTAGCTAATATGTTTGATTTGCTTTATTTTTGTAAATATACGGAGGTTGAAAGCTCGTTATAAATTGAAAATAACATAAAAATAATCTCGATGTATATAAAAACAAAAACCTAATATAACTGTAAAAAATATTACTTGAGCCAGAGTACACACTAAAAATTTTTTATATAAATAGAACATTTTTGGTCTTCAAAGTTTAGTAACGTCATGATGCTTGTTAGGAAAAGACCTAACCACGTGGTTGATTACTAAGAAGACAAGAATGGAGCAAAATTGATTATTAATAGGTTTTTTGTTAAAGTTCTGCCTATTATATAGGCTCTAGCTTTTCTAAAACTTCGGGTTCTGATGAGATCTTTAGCCAGATCGAAATACTAGTATCAACCTAGCTAATATGTTTGATTTGCTTTATTTTTGTAAATATACGGAGGTTGAAAGCTCGTTATAAATTGAAAATAACATAAAAATAATCTCGATGTATATAAAAACAAAAACCTAATATAACTGTAAAAAATATTACTTGAGCCAGAGTACACACTAAAATTTTTTTATATAAATAGAACATTTTTGGTCTTCAAAGTTTAGTAACGTCATGATGCTTGTTAGGAAAAGACCTAACCACGTGGTTGATTACTAAGAAGACAAGAATGGAGCAAAATTGATTATTAATAGGTTTTTTGTTAAAGTTCTGCCTATTATATAGGCTCTAGCTTTTCTAAAACTTCGGGTTCTGATGAGATCTTTAGCCAGATCGAAATACTAGTATCAACCTAGCTAATATGTTTGATTTGCTTTATTTTTGTAAATATACGGAGGTTGAAAGCTCGTTATAAATTGAAAATAACTAAAAATAATCTCGATGTATATAAAAACAAAAACCTAATATAACTGTAAAAAATATTACTTGAGCCAGAGTACACACTAAAAATTTTTTATATAAATAGAACATTTTTGGTCTTCAAAGTTTAGTAACGTCATGATGCTTGTTAGGAAAAGACCTAACCACGTGGTTGATTACTAAGAAGACAAGAATGGAGCAAAATTGATTATTAATAGGTTTTTTGTTAAAGTTCTGCCTATTATATAGGCTCTAGCTTTTCTAAAACTTCGGGTTCTGATGAGATCTTTAGCCAGATCGAAATACTAGTATCAACCTAGCTAATATGTTTGATTTGCTTTATTTTTGTAAATATACGGAGATTGAAAGCTCGTTATAAATTGAAAATAACATAAAAATAATCTCGATGTATATAAAAACAAAAACCTAATATAACTGTAAAGAATTTCAATTGTATTTTAGTTTTAATAATTGCTTTTCAGAAATCATCAATTGTATTTCAGAAATAATAATTAAAATACAATTGGTTATTGTAATTTCTGAATTAGTAATTTCTTGAAAACAATTGATAATTTTTTTAGTACAATTAATAATTTCTGAAATACAATTGTTAAATTTAAAATACAATTGATAATTTTTGAACAACAATTGATTCAAATTAAATACAATTGATATTTTCTGAAAAATAATTAATAAATTTAAAAAACTTTTCATAGTTTCTGAAATGCAAGTGATAAATTTGAAATTCAATTGATAGTTTCTGAAACACAATTGATAAATATGAAATACAGTTGATAATTTCTGAAGTACAATTGATAACTTTTGAAATAAAATTGAAAATGGTGTAGTTTTTAAAGAAACTTCTTCATTGAGTGAATGCAACTTTTAATCAATTATATTACATTTTTCATAAAATTCTGTGAAAACTTGCATTAACTTAATGAAAAGTTTCCATGGACAAGTTCCAATGCAACTTCAGTTTTACTTTTTTGCAAAAATTAATTAATATCATGCAGGTTATTCTTACAGTGTAGAGAAATTAATAAAAAATATGTTCATGTTTTATTGTATATTTAACTACTTAACAGCTTAGTCAAAATAAAAAACCTTCGCCTGTTGCGTCGAAAATAATAAACACATGCAGAGTGGACGTATATATACGTCTTACGCAGCAGAATATAGTTTTGATAAAACGAATATATACGTCTTACGCAGTAAAGAGGTTAATTTAAACTGCAAACATTGTTAAAATTGTATTATTACTAACAACAAAAATATTGAATGTCAATGTCAGTGTCATTTAAGACAAATGACAATTAATGTTCTAGCCAACAAGTCAGCGTAAGCAAGTATAATTACTTGAAGTCTCAACTGTGTTTGGATTATTTTTCATGTTTGAAATTGTTTAATTAATATGTTTTTTCTAGCGAATTAAACCGAATAAGAAAAATTAAATAGAAATTTTGTCATTCGAATGTAGGTCAAGTGTTAACTTATTAAGTAAAAAGAGTTGTTTTGCCAAAAAAAAATTTATAAAAGTTGTTAATAAAGAAAAGGATTTGTCATATGGGTAATTCCATGTCAAATCAACCAATGGGTGTACACTACCTTCTCCAAATTTTACGTAGGAAGACAGATTATTACAGAACTAAAATAAGTGCAAAGTTTGAATGCGCTGGCACTTCTGGATCCGGAAATATGTGGTCTTGAAATTCGTAAAAAAATGTCAAAATTTACAAAGTTGTACGATTGCGGAAATTTAAAAAAAAGCCCAGACACCCTCTCGATAAATTTATTAATGGATTATTTTGAAACTACAGATCTTAATGAAACATAAATATTTTGTAGAGGGCAAAAAACTTAACGTATATTTTTGAAGGTGTGAAGTTGATGTTTAGTGATTAAAAAGTGGGGACAAAAGTTTAACCATTTTTTGATTTTTTGTGATTTATATTTTGTGTCCAAAGAAACTAATATCTAATGGAAAAGTACTCAATGAGGCAGGTATGTCTCTTAACAAATAGTTATTACTTCCCAGCCAACGCATTTCTGAATTTTCAGAAATTATGACTCATAAAAGACTCTTAAATATGATAATTTTCGAAGCGCTCATATTTCTGACTCATGAATTGAACATAATTGACTCTTATTTATGAGGCTATTTGAAAATTTTTAAAAAAATTTTCAACGCTCAAACGATTCATAAAGAGCTCAGAAATTCTAAAATTTCCAAAAATACTCATATTTAAGAGCCTTTTGTGAGTCATAAAAGAGTGCTCAGAAAGAGGCTTCACCCTCAAAAAGCTATGATTTCAGAAGGTCTGAAGGCTCTTTTATAAGTCGTTTCCGACTCCAAGTGTACAGTGGGTTTTGTGCTCTATCACATGTTCAAGTTTCATTAAAATCTAAGGGTTACACCAGTTTTAGAAATAAACTAGAAATTTCCCATTAATTTTTTTCACATTGCAAAATTTATTATCTTAATTTATTTATTATTCATTTTTGTATCTAAACACTTTGCAATTTTAAAATTACTCTACAAATTAGTAAGAAAAAAGCAAATTTTCCCTAACAACTAGAAAAAAATTCATAGATAACAAAAGTAATTTAAATTTGCTAGTTATTTTCTAGAAAATTGCTTTAACTACTGCATTGTTAAATGCGTTTTTTTTTTCTATTTCTCAACACAAAAATGAAATGTAGGTAAAAGTTAAATAAACTTTACATAAGAAAAAAATCACCAAAACGCCCCTTTTCCTTAAAGCTGGGTAGTTGGGGGGATTTATAAACAGGGTTGTTGTTATTGTTTAGATAAATGTAACAATTTCTTTTTATGTGTGTTAACCATGGTAACAAGTGCATTTACCACTATTACTAACCAAATATTTTTTTGAGTTACACAAAGAAAAACAACAAAACAATTGTTTATAAAGTAATATTAACAACAATGCAATAAAAGGAAAATCGATACTACCAACTAAGGTTTTTCATACAGAGAGAGAAATTTTCTTGAACGAGTTTCAATGAAATTTTTCACTAACCTAATAGATTAGATTATATGGCACTATGCACTGCGACCAACTTAGGTCTTTTGTGCTGCCTAAAGTAACCCTAAAGAATCAAGCTACCTATAAAGCCAATAATCCTATTAGGCAAAACCTTCATAATGTCCGAAGGTTAGACAAAGCGATCGCCAAAAAACTTGGCACGCCTTTCACAAAGCCTCGGACATTAGCAAAGAACATGCTCCGATGTCTCAGCTACCAGTTCGCAAAACCTACACTCATCCGTGTCCGAAAGACCCCTTTTGCGCAGGTGGTATCTGAGATTGCAGTGTCCAGTCAGGTAAGACACCAGGGTACTCAAGTCACCCCTCCCGAGGGACAAGAGTCTTCTCGATCCTGCACTGGAAAAAGAGATTAATCTCTTAGCCAGTCGTTGGACAAGAGAGTTTTCCCAATAGAGAGAGAATTCTGATTCCCTCCACGACCCGAGCTTCTCTCTAACATACCCCAAAGGTATACCACAGAATGGTTCAGGGCCAATAAAGGGCCTTCGGGCCCCGCAATTAGCAAGACAATCTGCCCTCTCGTTGCCCTCATGCCCCTCGTGACCAGGAACCCACCCTAAGGTAAGCGAGTTGCGCCCGCCAAGTCGGTGAAGAGCCAGAATGCATTCCATGACCAAACCAGATGACACCTCATAGGACATTAAAGCCCTTAATGCCGCCTGACTGTCAGAAAGAATATAGATGCGAGATCTAATAGTGCCCCTTCGTAGACACTCCTCCGCGCAGACACAGATAGCAAAAATCTCTGCCTGAAAAATGGAGGGGTATATACCCATGGGTAAGGCCCGTTGGAAACCTGGTCCACAGACACCCGCACCAGTGTCACCATTCGCATGCTTTGAGCCATCTGTGACACTAACCTAATGAAGTTTTCCTCACAAAGTGAATGAAAAATTTCGTTTACTTTATGAAAAAGCTTCATTATATTTATAATGACTTAATGCAAAACTGCATTGATGTCATGCAGATAATTCTCTCAGTGTAGTAAGAGAAGGTAATATTTAAATTTATTTGTGAATGGAATTGGAGTACATAAATTCGAAATACTGATAGTTATGCTGGTATAAATGGAAAGAAATTTTTAACTTCGTGACACACGTGCTTTTATTACATGGAGGAGATTGAGAGGGAGGGAAATAGATATTGTATTGCCAACTATTGTAAATAGGAAATTATATTTACAATTTTGGCCTACATTTTGCCATAAAAGTCATTGTAAAGATTAGCCAATTCTTAAAGGGTTTTTATTAGATTTTTATACACTAAAAAAGTTTATAAATTAAAAAAAAAAAAACTACAAGAATTGCGTGATTTATAATAAAAAGTAAAAGAAGACTATTTTGATGGTAAAAAAACAAAATTTAATTCAACCTGGTTAGCTACATAAATTAAATATAACGGTATATTTTTAACAAATCTCTATAAAAATCTTTAAAATTCTTTTAAACTCTATCTAATGACATTTAAACATGCTCATGATTTTTAATGAAAAGAAAATAAAATAGAAAAACAAGATATTTAAGAAGAGATTAAACTACATTAAAAATATTCTATAAAACCATAAAAAAATAATTTTAAGTATAAAAAGTCTTCATATATTAGTTAATAAACGTGTTTAAAAGTCAACCCAACATCCCGGCAAAACCACTCATTACCAAATCATGGGTAAAGTAATGTATCGACATAGGGCTGCACGCATTACATTACACCTTACTTCACTGATAAATTTTACAGGCGATGAGCCTAAAAGTAATGGGTGGACTCATTACCTTATAGGGGTAAAGTAACTGGTTACTTAAATGGTTACATGGTGGGAAAAAGTAATGTGTCTATAAACAGATTTTCATAAAAAAAAATACATAAACATTTTTTTTTTAACAGATGTTTTTTTAATTAATTAAATAACTTTTTTTTTTATTGAATAAATTATGTGCCATGCTGGGATTCGAACCTGGGGTCTGTGGTATTTAACAATTAGGCGAGAACTCTTCCAACTGAGCTATCGATACATATAATATTTTATTGCTTAAAATGTAAATGAGTTGTTGTGTTTCGTGTTTTCGTTTGTGATATCAAAAATATACACCTTAGCCTCATGCTTACAAAAAATCACTAAGTAATGTGTCTATAAATAGATTTTAAAAAATATATATTAATAATTACTTTACGTTTATAATTCATGCATTATGTAATTGATGATCGGTAAGTCATTATTTTATGTTTTGAAGTAATGTAAAATGTAATGAGGTATAATTACAAGGTAATCCATGAGTGTTCAAGTATCGGTAACTCATTACTTCTTGTTGGAAAATAATGATACATGTAAGGAGTACACATTACAAGGTAATGCATTACTTTATCGCACACATTACCAAAGTTTTGCTGGGATTGTTATTTAAAAAAGAAAAACGGAAATCAAATCCGTATCAAAGCTTATCAAATTTTAGCAATTTTTTTTATACCCTACATTAGGATTATTAAAAAATTCCAGACTCTTGATACTGATGAAATTTTCAATACAAATATTTTGTGTTATATCGCCAATTTGATAAGTTACTTAAAATACTTAAACATGATATTGTTTAAGTAATTTAAGTACACTTAGAGAATTATTTGCATAATAATTATGATTTTTTGCATAAAATCAATTAAATCGCATTGGAATTCGTCTTTTGAAACTTTTCATTAAGTTAATGCAAGTTTTCTTAAAATTGTACAAAAAATAAATTTTATTTATAAAAAATTTTCAATGAAGAAGTTTCATAGAATTACTGGTTTCATAAAAAGTATGAAGATTTTCATTAATTTTAAGAAAGTGTTGCTTATTTTGGGATAAAAGTTTCATTGATTTACTGAAAATTATCGTTATTTTTCGTCCAACAAAATTCACTCTGACATTTTATGCTGTACGCCTAAAAAGAAAAAGTTTTAAAAAATTAAGAATTAAAAAACTCTGCTAAGCTCAAAAAAGAAACATTTGTAAACGATTTTCAATCGCACTTTACTACATGTGTTTCTACTTATTTTTAGTACAATTTTTTATTTCATATTTCGTCCAACAAAATTCACTCTGACATTTTATGCTGTACGCCTAAAAAGAAAAAGTTTTAAAAAATTAAGAATTAAAAAATCTGCTAAGCTCAAAAAAGAAACATTTGTAAACGATTTTCAATCGCACTTTACTACATGTGTTTGTACTAATTTTTAGTACAATTTTTTATTTCATAAATATGTTTTGCTATTTTTATTTCACAAATTACTGATTTTTTTACTTATTGACGTTGCTGATTTAAACAAAACATTTAACAATTTTTTGAAACCAGTTACTGAAATTGGCAACAAATTTTACTAATTAAAAAAAAAAAAAATTTATTTAAAATAAATAAAACTTTTAATTACGTAATTGAACTTTAAAAAATGGGTATGTCTATTAGAAAAATAGTGTAAACAATAGAAATCGATATTTTATTTCCTCACAAATATATAAACAATGTACACTCAAATAAAAATAATAGTAGAAAAATTTTTTAAACGTTTTATAACCCACTTTAGTTTTTGTACTAAGTTTTAGTTCTAAATTGTTTCCTATTCTCTATTAACAAATTAGGCAGCATTCGCTACTTCTTCTCAAAGCGCTGTCGTTACTAAACAAAGTTTTTTGGGAAAACTCTTTTTACCCAAAAACCTACATACATATCATAGCTTTATTTTGCATATAAAACATCAATTAACTTTATGATTTTCAATTGAAACCCGGGAAACTAAGCCGTTTTTCGTTACCGTAATCCCAGGAATTTGGTCCAAGATATTTTTAAGAATAAAATTAAATTTAAAAAAGCGAGAATTAGAAATCTAAACAAATTTTTAAAAGAAAAAAATTAATTTCTTAGATTTCAACAATAAATAAGATAGACATTCAAAGATTTGGAATTTGGTCCAGGAATCCCGGAATACTTTTAAGAATAAAATTAAATTTAAAAAAGCAAGAATTATAAAGCTGCACAAATTTTTAAAAGAAAAAAAATGATTTCTTAGATTTTGTCATTAAATTACATTCAAATATTGCGTTTACATTACGCTCGAAATCCAGTTTAAACTAGATTTTGAAATCTAGTTCGTGTATTATATTATACACTTCCATATGAAATCTAGTTTAAACGGGATTTCGAGGTTAAGCCAAAACCACTTCAGTTCGCTCCTTAAAACAAATTTTACAGTTATAAAAATTTGTTAGAGCACTTTCTATAACCAAATATTGTCCATGATCTTTGGTCAGATTATTGATTTTATATTTTTCTATTTACAAAATTTTGCTCAAAACTGTCAGGCCGGATTTTTGAATTTTGAAGGATTCTTTTTTTGACCCAGTGCTTTTAACGGATTTATATTTTTAATGTAAAAAGTTAATTAAGTGATAAAAAACCTTAAAATTTTTATCTTAACTACAATCGGGAGTAAAAAAATTGTGAAAAACTGTTATCCAGAAAAAAAAATTTGTTTAAATTTTTTGATGGATGTTTTTTTACAAATTATTTAAAAATATAAAAAAAAAGCCTAATCTTTTATATTTTTGAGTGTTATGTTTATGAATAAATATGAAAATGTATTTCCCTGAAAGAATTTAGTTCTGCTTACAAAGCAAACGTTCTACCGCCTGAGCTTATGTTGCTTTTGCATATTGGCTGGCTAACATCAAAGTTATTTTTACAGCGTGGGCTTAAATACGAAAGAAAAAAATAAAAAAAATTAAACACTTAAATATAGGAGAAAAATGGAAACAAAAACAACAATAACACTTTAAAAACAAAACATAGTTAAAGTGCAGGGATATGCAATGGGTTGACCTGTCACGGGATAGGTCATTTAAGGAAAATTTACTTATTTGTTTAAAAACAATCAATTCAAATTTCGAAAATTACAATAAAAATGTAGAAATAGTAAAAATATTATAGGTTATTTTCATTGTTAGTTGATTTTACTGCATTTGTCAATTGTTTTTATAACAGTTGATAATAACAGGAAATTATAGTTAATTTAATTAAAATTAAAATAAATACCTACTGAGTCCTATGATTTTACCAACATAATTCTTTGAATATATGAAGATATAATTCAAAAATTGTTCAACATATTTTTAGCGACATGACCAACTTAACATACCTCTCTATTCATAATGGATGGTGTTAAAATAAATGAAATACTTATGATCACTTGGGCGTAACGTACATAACTGTGTCTATTATTGCTGTTATTATATTTCTTCTTAACTTTTTTTATATTTTATTCTCGTATTTAGTGTAGAAAGATAATAAGAAAAAGGTTAGTAGTGTTGGTATTTTTTTTTCTATTAAAGGTTACTAAACTATCGCACAACCAGCATAATTTTAACTTTAACAGACAACATTTTTAGAATATTTGTGAACCACCTGGGTGGTAAGAAGTTTGAGAAAAACTAATTTAAAAGGTGGAAGTAAAAGAAATATATAACTGATTAGTAGATAAATATTTATGTAGAAAAAAAATACAGAAACTTGCATACAACTTATGTATCATGTGCTAAAAATTAAAGATTTTCAACCAAACTAACATGTTTTCAACAAAACCAACATGTTTTTCACAGAAACTACATGTTTATAACAAAAACTTTATGTTTTCAACATAAACTATTAAACATACTAGTCGTTTATAATAGTTTCTGTTGTCAAATTCGAAAACTTGAAAAACGAAAACTATCAGTTTTGGGTTCATTATGAATAATTATGTAGTTTTTGTTGCAAACATGTGGTTTATGTTGAAACCTTGTATAAAGAATAAAAACTTCATGTTTTCAAAACTAGAGCTTAAAAATTAGCTTTTGCCAGCTAAATTTAACTACCCGGTTAAAAATCCACATATTTATTTATGTACACGTATGATCTCATTCATGTTTACATATGAAGACATTCGAGTTCATAAATGTCCATATACCCCCATATGTGAATTATATATGCTCAGAGGTGTTCATATGAGATCATACAAGCAAATATTATTCTCGTTAATGTACACATATGACCATGTATGCAAATGTATGGACATGTATAATCATACATGTAAATATTACTTAAATTTTCGTTACTGCGCATACGAACATGTATGAATCATTTATGAACACATGTGAATCATGTATGGATGCATGTGGACATGTAGGAAGCAAGTGTGTTCATGTATGGATCCATATATGTCGATTTGGATTAGATATCTTAAAAAAGATTACAGACAATTTTTGATTTCTTAATCTCTTTTCTTTGCCATTTTAGCCAGTGTGAACGGGGTTACAGTTTTCCCAAGTAAACTGTAACATCATTATCTCCTTTTTGCTCTATGCAAGTTTTTCCTATTAATCTTAAGATTTGTCTTTTCCCTTATGCTTTTTTAATAAATCATCTAAATTTTTTATAAATAGTGTTAGATTTTTTAGGCTTTGATCTTTTTTTTTTTTTCATTTTAAATAACATAATATTCTTAGAATTTTCTTTAAATTCATGTTAATAACTTTTCTTTTATGCCACCTTTAGCTCACGTTTTTTCTAGTCTTGAGATTTTGTGCTTATGTTTTTAAAGAGGGACTTTAATTCATGCTTTTGTACTGTTTTTTTTTTTTTTTCTTAAAGCTCCCACATAACACTTTTCAGTCGACAAATTTATGTTTGTAAAATGATTGTTTTTATTGTGGGTTAAAATTCGTGACAATGAAAACATGTTTAAGACAAAACAAAATATTTGGAAAATAAACTAAAGAACTTGAGTCGATTGATATGTTAAAGAGTTTGATTATTATACAGATAAAAATGTGAAAAGAAAGGCATTATTAACAAAAAAAACTTTAAATTATTTCTAAAGAGGTCAATGATTACTTGAAATATCTCATTTAATACGATCTGAGAGATACTAAAATTTCCCATACCTTAACAACTAAGAGATTATTTTAGACTATAACTAATTCGTTTAATACCCTCAGGATAGTGTCATTTCTTTACAAAAATGTCATAATATGATCAGTTAGGATCATATATATTATCATAAGGATCACGCTATTAAAAAGAGTATAGATTTTTTAAATTCGTTTGAATATAAGATTGTTTAAATTAAAACTCGTTAAACAAAAATGTATAGTCCGGCTTTACAAAATCGAAAAGCCCTAAAACTCTTTACAGGTATTATGTACAAGATATTCTCTGTTTATAATTGGCTGAATACTAAGGACCAATTACTGAATGTCCAGTTAAAATTTAACAAACAGTTAAAATTAAAATTTATTGGGAAACAACATATGTGTCAGTTAAAGTCCCAGTTAGTAGCCAACTGGACATTCAGTAATCGGACATAAATTATTGAAAGTTAAACATTTGTATTTGTAAATTACGAAATAAAATCTAAATTGAGCTTTAATAGTTTTTGTTGAGGGAATTACTAACAAAATTTACTTCACAGGAAATAAGAACAAAAATACAGACAAAAGCAAAGATTATTCCAAATTAATTAGCATTTTAATAAAAGAAAAGTGAAAGCTTAATTTTGTGCTACACTCAAGAAAAAAGTTAGCAAAATTTTAGTCAGGAAGGAGCTTGAAAAAAATTGTTAATGTCAGCAAAAGTTGTGCTACACTCAAAGAAAAGTCAGTAAAGTCAGCAAAAACTTTTGCTGATTCAGCGAAATTTTAGTCAGGAGGTTGCTTGAAAAAAATTGCTAATGTCAGCAAAATATTTTGCTGAAAATCAGCGAGCTCATTTTTACCAAAAAAATATTAGTAAATTCATCAAAAGTTTTTCTAATATTTAGTTGATTAAATATTAAAATAATCCTTGCTAAAAATTAATAAAATTTTTGCTAAATATTAGTAGGCTGAAAAGAACTCGAAAAATTGTAGAAAAATTATTCTTTAGATATTTTATTTGTTGAAAATCATAAAAAAAAATTGTGATTCATAAACATAAACAACCCTTTTCTGCAAATAGAGAAAATTACCTATGATGTGTGTCCTTGTCTTTCGCTTTAGTCTGTTTTGTTTGTAATTTATTATTATTATTATATTTGTTTGTAATTTAACCAACTTTTATAAATTACCACTATAAACATTTAGTTTACAAATACACATTTAATTTTTTTTTAATTTAAATATTTTAATTTTATTAATAAATAATTTCGTTGACAAGCAGGAATCAACAAAATAGTTGAGTTTTTTATATCCACAAGTTATATGTAATATACACATTATTGGCGCCTTTTTGTTTTATGTATGAAAAACATATACAAAAATCTTCAACAGTTGATTTCTGAGTACATCTATCAATCTGGTTGTTGTACAATTTTGGTAGCCAAATAAATTAGTGAAACATTAGTAAAATATTAGTAAAACATCAGTTCAACACATTTAAGTGCTAAATAAGTATAACTAAAATTTTAGCTAAAAGCACAATTTCAGCAAAACAAAATGTGCTTGATTTACAAGACGTTTATCTAATTGCTCTACTAACTTTTTTTTGATCAAGTGAAAATATTTTTTAACATAAAAAAAATAACGAAAATTTAAATTTTTCTTTATATCTCAAAAACCAAAATTACAAAAAAATCCTGTAAAAAGCAAAAAATTTTATTTTTTTCTACCGAAAAAATCGAACAACAAATTTACTTAACTAGGAAAAAAGATTTTTTTCAGCCTGGCTCGATTTTTGGAACACCTCGAAAATTTAGGGCACGGAAAATAGGAAAAAGTTATTTTTTTTGTTTGGGAGAATGTCCAAAAATTCTCAAAATCAAAAATAAAATGTGCATAGCATTAAAGAGGAAGAGTCTGAAAAAGTAGTTTAGTACGCGTTACACCGATGTTTTTGAGCAATATTGATAAGTTCTTTAAAAAGTCTCAAAAATATAAAAATGCGACTTAGTCAGAGTTATCGCTTTTATTAAAAAAATAAAAAGTAAGCCTTCACTGAAATTCAATAAGGACATTGATATCAGTATGCAATTCATCTTCTAAAAGGACCCCAAAATTTATATATTTTTCACAACAATTTAAAAAGTAAATACAAAAAATGTGCCAATTGGTCCTTTCCAACAATATATAAATGTCATATTGTAATATAGCTCCTTGAAACCAAATTTCAAAAAATTCACTGCTGAGATGACATACAAGCCGAGACAGGTCTAGATAATCTTAAAATTTTAAAAACTTTTTCCTACATACAAATTTTTTAATTCAAATAATTGGCCAAATGATTGGGCAAACTATTCACGTGTGTATTCTCAGAAAAATTAACTGATGGCCAAAGGCATAATATACAAATTGTTTAGCTTAGCTTTTTTTTTTTTGGTTACATTCCTGAAAAGTTTCAATGGACGAATTCCAGTGACACTTTATTGACCTAATGCAAAAGTTCATTGATATTATGCGGATAATTTTCTTAGTGCACAAAGTCCTCAATATGATTGACGTTTTCTATATAAAAATGTCCTTACAATTATAGTAATAAATCTATTGGGAACAGTCTACGGTATACGGGGGGATATACGGGGCTTTCATTAAATTAACGCAGTTTGAGAATTTTGTAAGTATTGTTGATCTTTTAATATTGCATTACATTTTGAATTGTCAGGTTTCAGATCATAATTAAAATGTGTTAGAAAACACTAATTGTTAATAAATGTAAGAGAACGACGAAAAAAATCTTGTGACCTAAGCGACTAGGTCATCTCATTTTAAACATCAGGCTCATTCTAATCCACTACTAATGATCTCAAACATGACAATTCAAAATTAAAATTATTTCAGTTTTTCATAAAATTTAGTGAAAATTTTTATTTCATTTATTAAAAATTTCATACTACTAATAAAAAAGTTTCACTAAAAATAGTTTCATTAAAACTATGAAGCTTTTTCATAAAGTTTTTCATTCACATTGTGAAGAAAACTTCATGAGCTTAGTGAAAACAATTTCATTAAAACTCGTCCAAGAAATTCTCTCTGTGTACAACAATGTTTTAAAAATCTAGCCGTTCTTTAAATGAATAAATTTCTTAAAATTTTCGTAACAAAAAGTTTCTAGTGTCGAACATATTTTTAAAGGTTTTATATAAAATATTCATAAGAATCAGAAAGTTATCAATAAAAAAATCCTCAAAATCAAATATTCATCAAAACAAACATTGATGTACGAGTTCGGATCAATAAGTCCGTGACTTTTAGACTTTTTCAACATAATCTCCTTTTAGCTTAATACACTTAGTCCAACATTTCTCCAATTTTTGTATCCCTTCCAAAAAAAGGGTTTTTCGAGGACCATAAAATAGGCATTTGTTTGATCAATAATTTCATCGTTGGAGCTAAATCTCTTTCTACCGAGCATTTCTTTAGGTTTGAAAATAGGAAATAGTCACTGGGGGCTAAATCCGGAGAATATGGCGGATGAGGTACCAGTTCGTAGCCCAATTCATGGAATTTTGCCATTGAGACTGCACACGTGTGCAAACGTGCATTATCTTGATGAAAAAGAACTTTTTTCTTGGCCATATGGCGTCGTTTTTCTTTTTTTAAATCCTCGTTAAATCAGTCCAATAAGTTGGCATAATATTCGCTGTTTATTGTTTTTCCCTTTTGAAGATAATCGATGTGGATTATCCCGCGTGCATCCCAAAGAACTGTTGCCATCACCTTATTGGCCGACAAACTTACCTTGGCCTTCTTCTGAGCCGGTTCACCCGGAGAAACCCATTGTTTAGACAGCTACTTGGTCTCCGGAATGTTGTAATGGATCCATGTTTCATCCATGTTACAAAACGCCGCAAAAACTCATTCAAATTGCGGTTAAACAACTCCAAACAATCCTTTGAAGTTGTCACACGATTACGTTTATGGTCAATTGAGAGCAAACGCGGCACCCATCTTGCAGACAGCCTTCTTAAACCCAACTGATCATTTAAAATCGAAACAACGCTGCCATATGAAATGCCTATGGCATTAACAATCTCACGCACTTCTACTCATCGATCGGCCAACACCATATCGTGGATTTTTTCGACATTTTCGGGTGTATTAACCTCAATTGGCAGTCCAGAACGTTCCGCGTCATTTGTACTTGTGCGACCACAACGAAAGTCAATAAACCACTTTTTTACCATTGAAATCGATGGTGCAGAGTCCCCATAGTATTTATCAAGCTTTTCCTTGGTTTGATTGACGGGTTTTTTTTTCGCAAAAAATAATGTTTAATGAGAACTCAAAATTCACTTTTTTCATTTTTAAAAAATCCACGAGGTTGTATGTTTTGAACGGCTGTTAAACGCAAAGTAAATGACGGAACTTGCTCAAAATTTGACATTAGTCTATTAACAGGTGGTACTTGATGGGATCAGTGTTGCATTTCATATAACTACGAGGGAAGTTCGAAAAGTCACGGACTTATTGATCCGCCCTCGTATATAAATTTTAAATTTTACATAAATTACTCATGAATGCAATTACACATGGACTACACAAGCAGTCAAAATTTCACGCAATTTGTGTAATTACACAAGAAGTGGCAACACTGGTTAAAATAGCTGAATTTTCCGTTAAGTATTACATATTTTAAGAGTTCTGATAAATCTGTAGTTTTACAATTTGTTAGTTCAATTTCACTATTTCAATTATCGCAATTTAACAATTTCATTTAAATTTACATTTCATGTTGAACCGGAAAACTGTAAATTTGTCCAATAAATTAATTGATTATTAGTTATTTCCAGACGTACTTGTAATTTTGAGTGTAAGAACATTTTCTTTCAACTTTCTTTAAACACAAAAACGAAATTCATAATCATTTACTTGTGCTTAGTTTAATTTGAACACAACTCGTTGAACATTAATTAGAAAATGTTTACTAATTGAATGAATTTCGTTTAATTTCAGTATGGATGTTGCGAAGATGATAATAATGAACAACAATAAATTTTTATGGTTTAATACTAAATTTGTTAAGCAACTCAAGTGCAAAATTATAATATTCATACAATTAACTTGGGTCAAAAAATGATCATAAAAACAACGAACGAGTAAGAAATTTCTGTTCAAAAAAAAAATTCTTTCCAAATTATATTTCAAATGTTTTAACAATTCACATCGTGACCTTTAGATTGTAGGTTGCTTATTTTTAGTTAGTTTTTTAAGATCAATTGTTTTTTAATAAAATATCTATGATTTATGTTATTGTATATAATGTTTCCTTCCCTACAATTTATTTTCATTGTTTATTAATTTAAACGATTCTTACTTAATAAAAATATTTTTTCTCTGTTAATGCCCTTAACAAATTAACGAAGGGTTAATTGTTAGAAAACAAAATCAATTCATTTTGTATGTTAGTATGTCAAATGAATGATAATAACCCAATAATGACAGTCAACTTGTTTACACTTACAGAAAAAACTAAAAATTAAATTGGGAAACTTACAATCAGAAATCAAATTACTAAATTTAGCCAATTTTTGGAATTTTTGTAGGAAAAAAAATTGTTTGTTGTAATCGAAAGAAAAAAATTATTATTAAAATATATGACTTTATTAAATAATTGAGCTCTAAGTCACGTTTGTATTTATAAAATATCCTCTCCAAGAGGAGATATATAAAATAATAAAGGATATTTTATAAATACAAACGTGACCTAGAGCTCAATTATTTATTAACGTCATTCATTTCAAAGATCGAAAAACTTTTCATAATTTATAATTAAAATATATTTTTAAAATACCGAAAAAATAACTGTTAAAAACAGTAGTTTTTACTACATTTTTTAGTTGTTTAAAACTGTTGTTTAGTTATTTTAACTATAATGACTTTTGTCGCCTTTTTAGCTGAATTTACACTTTCAGTTGATTCCATTGTCAAACTGTTTTGAGTGCAGGCGCATAAAAATTAAAATTGCGAAGCTATACATTTTATTAAATAAAATGGAAAATATTTTTATTAACGTTAATTTTAAAATTTGTTAAAATTAAATTTACAATTTTTTACAGTTATATTAGTTTTTTGTTTTTATATACATCGAGATTATTTTTATGTTATTTTCAATTTATAGCGAGCTTTCAACCTCCTTATAATTACAAAAATAAAGCAAATCAAACATATTAGCTAGGTTGATACTAGTATTTCGATCGGGCTAAAGATCTCATCAGAACCCAAAGTTTTAGAAAAGCTAGAGCCTCCATAATAGGCAGAACTTTAACAAAAAACCTATTAATAATCAATTTTGCTCCATTCTTGTCTTCTTAGTATTTTTTAATTTCTTTCAATTACAATAATTTTGTATTGCCTGTTGTTTTAACAGCATTTTTAATTGTTTTTACTACATTTATCAGTTGTTTTTTACAATAAAAAACAACTACCGTTGATGTAAATGCAAATGTAGCATACAACTTTTCAACTGAAAATGCAGTTATTTTTAACTGTCATTTGTAGTAGATTTTAACTACATAATTCCCTAAGTTTGCTAAATTTCATTCTACATGTTAACACAGCCGTATATTTTGATAGAGGAGATTTTTTTTTTCTAACTAATAATCTTAATTGCAAGCTCATTTTCATAATTTCCCCATTTTATTATACTTTTTGCTTTTATTTTTTTACATTTACTGTATTACTCAGTAAATGTTTACCCATTTATGTGGACTTTTGACAAAAGCACTTAAGTCGACTTAAGGAATTTTTCCTAAATTTTTTAGTCAATATTCTTTTTGATACTCAACTTTCTTCACTTTATACATCAAATCAACACTCAATAAAGTTTGACAGTAAAATCTATTGAAAATGGCAGTTAAAAGAACTGTAATTTCAGTTAAAAAGGCGACTGAAGTAATTACAGTTAAAATAACTAACAATGTAGTTGTTTTTAAGTGTTGAAAAACAACTAAAAATGTCGGAAAAATAACTTACAATTTTTGCTACGAAAACTTTAAAACTGTAACAATTGGTAAAAAAAACTATTGTTTTTTCGGTATTTTAAAAATACTTTTTTTTAAATATTTTTTTCCTTTCAATTACAATATAAATTTGTATTTTCTACATCCTACTTAAAATGCAAAGTCAAAATTCAAATCGGTACTCCAGTTATAACGTTGGAGATGCAATCAAATTTTCTAATTATTATTTGCAAACTATGAGCATATCAATAATAACAAATTTAAACTAAACGAGAATTTTTCAAAACTGCAAAATTACTTTCTGTTGTTTATTAAAATATCAAAATAACTGCTTCAAACAACACAGTGAAAAATACAGTAATTTTTTTTAATAACTGTCATAATAGTTGTTTTGTACTATATCATAGAAAACCAACTGTAATTGCAGTTAAAAACAACTACTACTGATTACTACACAAACAACTGTCATGTAATAACTGTAAAACTTATTTGAGTGAAATTGTTTCAAAATTGTAGTTAAGTTTAACAAAATAACTTATTTCTTTTGTAAAATTAGATGAGATTTTTTTCATGCAAAATTTTCAATTTAAAAAAGAAATAAAAAAATTTTAACGGCTTTGTTTCAACATTTTCATACAACGATAAGTGTGCTTTTCAGTTCTCCTGAAAATTGCGTGTTTTTGAAAAAAGCGTTTTTGTCTGATTTGCTGTTGTTTTTTTTCGCAAATGATAATTTATTACAATTGATATTTTTATATTGCACATCTACAAAACAGACATACGCTCCAACTCACACAATCTTACTAAATAATTTAGCTTCTTTGCAAAATGACTCACTTGAGTATAATTTGAAAAGACCACAGAGTGGGTAAATCACTGTATGCTCCAGTCATTCAACATTTGCAATCGATAAAAAACATATAAAGGGTCCTCCAAATAACTTTTTTTTTTGAACTCCTGAACCAATTGGACTTTGTATGGCGTCATACCAAGGTCTTTATGCAAAATTCGTCTCAATGATGTCTCCGAAATGTTCAATTGTTGAGAACGACGGTGAATTGATGTTGATGGCGCTTCACGCACACTTTCTGCCACAGCAGCAATATTCTCGGGTGTACACACTGTTTTTGGCTTTTCGCGCTTTGGTTTATCGATGAGGATGCCAGTTTGTTTCACTTTTTTCACAAGATAACGAACATATGGACCATATTCGTTCAGCGGAAGGATAACACTAATTATCTGTCAAATCAGACATAAGCTAAGTGTTACCATTCACGAAATAAGCACTAGTTGAAAAAAAAACCTTAGATTGCGGACCCTTTATTTGAAATTTTGTATTGTATTAAAAAAATTTGTTTTTTGACTGTCAAGTCAGTGGATGGTGATTTGTATAAATGTGTTGGTATGAGTTTGTATGAATGCATTTGTAAAACTTGAAATGCATACAAATTTTCTTTTATTACAAAAAAAAAAACTTTCAAACACTAGATGAATATTTAATTAACTTGTATGACAAAAATTTACTTTTTTTTTTTGTTTAGCGATCGTCCTGAGTTGAAATGCATTTTTAAAATTTTTGTTATACAGTTAACGACTAAAGTCTACATACACCCCACTATTTTGAGATTGTTAATATTGATAATTAAAAATCTTTTTATGTTAATAATTAAGGCATTATTAAATAAGATTATTTGTAAAAAAATAAGAAAAAAACATAACATCAAAATGATAAGCCATAAACATAATTATAAGTGGGACTAAAGTCTACATACAACGTGACTACTTCTAGGAACACTTGAAAAATACAAAACTAAACTTGAGGCTTCCCATTTTTTTACCTGATATTATATGTATTTTAAATAAATATTTAAATTTCAATCATTGTATTTACATAATTTATTGACCTTTAAAATGGAAAATCGCCAAGAAATAGAGCAAAAAAGTTATGGATAAATTGTAAAAGCGATTAAATTAAGTTGTTTTATAGTACAATCCATTATTAAAAACTATAATATAAAAAGGAAAATACTGAAAATAACCCACGATCTGGCCGACCAAAAAAGTTATCACGACGCGATGTTAGAAGTATTCTTAAAGAAGTCAGTGTGGATCCGAGAATTAGTGCCACAAAACTAGCCGAACACATTTAAAAAACGTTCCAATAAGATAGTCCACCAAAAAAATATCTGCTAAAAACTGAAAACTCCTTGACTTGAATTTGCTAAAGCACATATTAATAAGAATGCGGACTTCTGAAAACGGGTTCTAATTACCGATAAAAGTATAATACAACATTTTTGGAAGCGACTACCGTTTTAAAGTTTGGAGAAAACCAAACAAAGCATTAGATCCAAAGAATATTATACCCCCGGTCAAACATGTAGGTGGCAGTGTTATGGTGTGGGGAGCCATAGCATCATCGGGATGTGATATTTTTTTTTTATGAAGGCACAATGGACCGCTAATTTTATAAGAATATTTTGGAAGAGAATTTGATACTATCCGTTGATAACTTGGGTATTGGCAATCACTAGATTTTCCAGCAAGACAATGATCCCAAATACACGACAAACATTGTTCGGGATTGCCTTCTATATTATGCCCCAAGACAACTTAATTCCCCACCACAATCACTCGACTTAAAAAATCCTAGATCCCAGATATGCTCTGGGATGTTTTGAAAAAAAAGTAAGGAAATATGATTTTTTTTTTGCTTTAAACAGAGCTTGCGCCGAAATAACCCTGGAAATTACAGAAAATTTGGTAAATTCTATGCCTCGACGCTTAAAAGCTCTAATCGATGCTCAGGGGGATTAACTAACTATTCAGTTTTAAAAAATTGCAAAATTACTAGTGAAATTTTCAATTATATTGTTTATTTTTTACACTTGTCCTTTGAATTTTTTATGTTTTTGTTATTATTGCTTTTGTAATGTTTATGAATTATTTTTTTTTTATAAATAAAAGTATTTATTAATGCATTAAATATTGGCTTACAAGTTCATTGGCTTATAAAATCATAAAATAGTAGGGTGTATGTAGACTTTAGTCCTTAACTGTATATTTTTAGTTTTTCCAATATTTTTGTTTCAATTTATTTCATGTTCTCCCCAAAAAAGCCTTTTGTTCCAAATTTGGGTTAATCTATTTTTAGACAATAATGACCTTTAGTTTTGCATATAGTACACTGAAAAAAATAGGTTAGTAGAAAAGTTAGAAAAACGTCTTGTAAATCGAGTATACTATTTTTCAGCAAATTTTTTGCTAAAATATTGTTTTACTAATATTTTACTTATGTTTTACTAATTTATTTTGCTAAAAAAAAATTATGCTGATAAGCACATTAATAGTGTGGACGACAACCAGATTTAAAGATATACGCAGAATGAAGTAGATGTTGCGGCATGTCAATATGTAGTAGAGACGAGGAAAATGATACTAAAAAGTAAAACTCTTATTAGACATATACAAAATCAACCATGGAAGATGATTGTATCTGTTTTTTCATACATAAAACAAAATTGTATATTAAAACAACTTTAATTTTGTATTGTCACCGGCTTGTGAAAGTAATTTTATATTTTCTAAAGTATAATTTTTCTAAAATTTTTTCGCGTTTTTTTTTTGTCCACTAATATTTAGCAAACATTTTGTTTACATTTAGCAATGATTTTTTATTTTTTAATCAAGTAAGTGTTAGCAAAACTTTTCTAAATCTACTAATTTTGTTGCTAAAAATTAGCTCGCTGATTTTCAGCAAAAGATATGACTAAAATTTTGCTGACTACTTTTTGCTTTACTAACTTTTTTTGAGTGTAATTTGTTAAACTACAATGAATATTTTTATCTGCTTTAACAATATGTACATTAGGGTGTCCTAAGAAATTTGTTTATTTGTTGTTCAAGCTTAATTTGAATGCTTATAGTGTAAAGTATTTTTGATATTACAGGTTTGAGGTCGCTCAACTCGATTTTTTCCCAAAAATCGGGGTTTTTGGACGGTTTTTGAATTTTATTTTAACTTGGTCAATAACGCAAATTGATTTAGCTTCTAAGTCAATATTTTTAAAGAAAAATATCCAAATTTTATATTTATGTGCATAAACCGTATGTTTCGCCAATGCTTTTGTACATTTGCGTACCAAATATTTAACTTTTTCGTAATTTTTGCATAAATTTTGACAATAACGCTTTATAACTTTTAAAATTTCTACAAATATTGAACAAACTATTGATACAGTTTGAAACATAGATTAATTCTAAATAATTTTGTCAACAAAAAAAAATTTAATTTGCTCTTACTGCTCCACAGTTATACCCTTTTACTGCTATTATAAGCTCTTTGCCATCGGATTTGCTTTAAACTTTGAATTTTGTGAGTTTGTGAGATGTTTCATAGACTAATCATTTTGGATATTTGTTATCTTGAGTGAAAAAATAAAAACTAAAAGCGAAAAATCTCATAATTGAGCAAAAAAATAAGTACTTATCTCGAAAATTATCATAATTCAAAGAAGAAATGGGTACTCACACTCACGATTACGTGGGTAAATTCAGATTTGTTTGCTAAAATTCTACTCACGCACACTCACTCACGCTAAAATTTGAGTCACACTCACTCACATGAGTAAAACGGAGTTTCGCTCACACTCACGCGTGATTAACATGAACATGAAACATAAAAGTTGTAGTCACGTGCCCATCTCTAATTCAAAGTTTAAAGCAAATCCGATGCAAAACTGGCAAACAGCTTTTAATATTCTTAGTTTTGTACAATGGGTACAGGGCTTTTAATGGGTATAACTCAGGAACAGGCTTTTAATGGGTATAACACAGGAACAGTAGAGCAAATTAAAATATTTTTTTACAAAATTATTTAGAATTTATCCATTTTTTAAACTGCATAATTTTTTGTATTAATTTTAGTAGAAACTTTAAATGTTATAAAGCGTTATTTTCAAAATTAAAAAAAAAAAATACGAAAAACTTAAATATAAGGTACGCAAATGTACGAAAGCATTGTCGAAACTTATGGTTTATGCACATATTAATGAAATTTGTATATTTTTCTTTAAAAATATTGACTTAGAAGCTAAGAAAATTTTGGTTATTGACCAAGTTATAAATGAAATTCAAAAACCGTCCAAAACCCCGATTTTTGGGAAAAACTCGATTTGCGCGACCTCTAAACCCCTTTCGAAAAATCTGAAAAAATCTCAATAATACTTTACTCCACAAGCATTCAAATTAAGCTTGAGTACCCATGAAAATAAAAATATAAGAAAGTTTTGGGACACACTAATGTACATATTTGTAACGTATTACATAGTTTGATCTCAATTGCAAACAGTTTTTAATAAACTATAAATACACTAAGAGAAATGATGGTTCAAAAAATTCATACAACTTTGATTGATAGTTTTGTGACGCTTAAAAAAATTGTTTATGACAGCGGACATAAAACTATATTTTTAAAACCAAAACACCAGGATTATTCGAAATTGTGGATTTTGCAGAGAATTAAATCGGACCAAGTTCTGAAAGCCTCCCACCGGAATGCGTCAGCAAGTAGGTCACTTGCCACGTATTCACTTTGCCACGTATTTTTTCTTTTCATCGTTTCACTGGGGAGTACCTACAGAAGATACCTCGGACACACATTTTCCTTGCACCGCCATCCGGACCCAGATGGAATCTATGCTTGCCTTTTACAGAGGGGGATGGACTTAACTGTCCCACAAATACAAATACAGGGTGCTTTTTACAACACGTTCTACGATGTTGGAAACGGAATTCCTTATAATTAATTTCACTTTGGAGATGCTCCGCTCTAGGCTAATCACGTTTGGCATAGTGACCGTGTTTTTCTGACACCTATTTTCCTAGCACCAATGCCCATTGAAGTGCATTTTCCAGTACCGGTAAACAGGCGAGTAGCTACTATACTCCCCTCTGCTGAAGTTGCTCTGACATACCGTCTATTCTTTTTTGTGTGTTCTAAATAGTGTTTTCACCTGTTCATTATCCCCATGTGGTATCTTGGTTCCTTCAATTCCGTACAGAGAAGCGCCTATTGTTGGTCCGTCTGAAAATCCACCGCTACGTTTCCCGTGACCGGTGATTTGGTTATACCCGACTTTCCCTCAGTCATACCACCGAAGGAGTGCATATCACAGATTCCTTTGTCTCCTAAACACCCTGGATGAGTGCCTGAGCTACCACAACCACAAGATGAACTGGAGGCCTAAACGACGAAAACAACGAAACCACGCAGTACCTCTGCATTTAACTGAAACTCATTGGATGAGACCTCATCTATAACAACTCTTTACGAATTAAAAAGTAATCGCTGACACGATCAAATACTTTAGAAATATCTAGAGCAGCCACATTGCTCTCCACAAATCTGTGAATGGAACTACTTTAATGCTCTGAAAGAAACTCATGCGGGTCTTAATAAGAATGAATTCTACGAAAGCCATACTTTCGATCAAGATCCTGTCCGTAACCTTCGAGATTGCAGTTTTGTCAGGATAATTAGCCGCATCATATTTGGCGATTTTATCGACTTTGGACAACTTGCCAAAGAGAGTTGACAATGGAGATCACTGTGCTAGTATTTACGTCGAGATTAGTAAGAACCCTTTTAACAGTCGACCAACTTGGAACTATAAAATTTTCGCATGCAACTAGAACGTATTTTAAAAGCATTGATTTTAGCGTTCAAGACTATTTTTAATTTCTCTCAGTGTATTGTTTTGTTCTATAAAATACTGATGCTTAACATATGATAATTTTGCATATTGTACTCATAATAACGCTTATATTTCAAGGTTAATATACTACAACTACTCAATGAAAATCTATTGTCTGTTCTTATTTCATTAAATTATAAACATATGCTGCAGACTTAATTTTAAACAAATAAAATTAACAATGGAATTTAACTAAATATTAACAGTTTTACAAAATTAAATTAAAATCTAATTTAGACCTGTTTATTAGGCCGGGTCGATTTGTATGGAGGCAAAAAAATCGCTCAACGTTCAAGGAAAATCGTATTCTAGGGATCAAAATAAGAAACTTTGCCGAAGGAACCATACCTCTAAAACGAATTCTGATGTCCTGACTTTTGACCCGTAGGGTCAAATTTTGAAAAAGCCCACTTTGATATTTCAGAAAGTAGGAGGAATCTCTCCAAGATTATGGGAGATACTTCTTCTCCGGGAGACGCGCTAGCAGATTAATGCATAAATCATCATTCTAGGGGTTAACATTTAAGTTAAAAGAGGTCCTTTTTAGCCGTGTTCTTTTTTAGCAAAATGTACAAATCTCGGGATAGAGATATTTCAGAAAGTAGGATGAGTCTTTCCAAGATTAGGGTCTCTATTTCTTCTCCGGAAGAAATAGAGTATAAATATATTCGATTGGGTTGGATTCGATTGGGGCACTCTAAATGGGTCAAAGTGGGATTTTTCAAAATTTCACCCTACGGGTCAAAAGTCGGGACATCAGAATTCGTTTTAGAGGTATGGTTCCTTCGGCAAAGTTTCTTATTTTGATCCCTAGAATACGATTTTCCTTGAACGTTGAGCGATTTTTAAATCGACCCGCCCTACTGTTTATGTTTAAGCTGTTAGTGAAAGACACACTCAAAATCTGTTTGGGAGGATTAATTTATGGTTATTTTAAGTTTTGCATGACAGTGTAAATATATAACTGTATAAGCGGCTTGCGAAATAAACATAAACTAAATCGTACACTCAAAGTAATAAGGCAGTATATAACATTTTATAATATTGCTGTTAATTAAATATAATAAAATTTCGAGAATGTCGCTAATTCGTCCTAACCTGATTATCGAAGACCACAACCCTCGGACTTTTTTTAGAGTTCAATTTAAATTGAAAACTAAGCGAGATGGAATCAAATGTTCGCTCTTTGAAAAAACTTATACTTTGCCTACATAAATATGGACCTGGTCCGATTAAGATCATAGATAATGTAAGATTTGATTATATGTAGAGTTGGGCATTAAAGTTCACAACCCATTTAATTTTTTCAACTAATTCGTTATTTTAGTTCTTTCGTTTAAACTCTAAATTCTTTCATTTATTTATAAAATTATAGTGTCACTGATTTGTTTGACGATTATGAATAATATGAACGAAAATCAAAAATTGAAATTGAACTAGGTCGTGAAATAAAGAAGCTAGAATACCCAATCACAACTGTTAGTTCATTTTTTCTGACTAAAATTTTTTTCTTCAAAACAATATAATATATTGTTAAATTGACTATTTTTTTTTAGTTATTTCTACTAACGTCTTATGTTAAGTGTACTAATTCAAATTGGGAGTCTGTGTGCAATGGACATGCATTCATATTGTACTATTTTTTGTAAAAATGTGTTTTTGTATGTTTGTGTAAGAAGTGAATGTGTATTTGTAACATGGTTGTTTTCTCAACCGGCAAATATGTTAAGCATACAAAAAATAACGTGTCGTTTTATTGTAAAACGTTGACGGTTATGGTAATAGTCAACTACGATATATGCTAGTATATTTGTTTGTTTAATTTTAATACGGCAAGTGTATATAGTTAGATAGCTAAGCCGGCATTAGTAACTAGTTTTTGAGTACATGTAACTGTCTAATTGTATGTGTCTACTAGTAGAGAAAGAAACTTAATACCGTTGAAATATAACTTATGCATGAAGAACAATCACTTTTTTTAAAACCATTCACAAAAATACATATTTCAACAATTAAATTAAAATTAATAAGAATCTTAAAATTACTTTACAAAAAAGCGTTGCAGAATATAACGGTATGTAAGAATAGATCTTAGAAATCTCTTCAGAATATATAGACTTGTTTTATACTACACTCACAATATTTGTTCCGTTAAGACTACTGGATATACACATTAAATTAACTGAAAATCAGTTAAAAACAGGACTACTTACTTTTCGTTTAAAACAATTGTATTTTTTAGTTTATTTTTAACTGTTGAAAAATTAGTTGACAAAATCCATAAAAATAATAGATTGTTTTCGTTTATTAAATACTCAATATAATATAACAACTTTTTGTTTTAAATAGAAAATTTTAACTGAATATTTTAACTATTACCGAAAGTCCGTGTTTTTTGTTTATTGAATAACAGACAGAAAGTTAAAAAATACATTTCTTTGGTAATTTAACCGTATATTCCATTGAAACAACTTTACCGATTAAATGTTTAAATAACTGTTGATTTTTATGGAAAAGCTCTTGTAGTGTACATTTATACTATAATCAAAAACACGTAGTTTTTAAAAAATACATGTATTTACTTGTCAAATTCCATACGAATTTGAAATGAAAAACTAAAAGTTTTTAAAAACCCACTAGTTTTTGATTCTAGTGTGAATGTAGTATTAGAATCGATTTTAAAGTTTTTGTGTAGAATAAGCAAAATTTCCTGTTTCGGAGAACCGATTCTTAAAAACTTTTTGCTTCAATACTTGTTTTACTATCGGTTCTATCATTAAAGGTTGTTTGTGTTTGAATGAACTAGTTCATTGACTCGAATTAAACGATAATGACCGAGTCACAAAAATATATGATTAAACCTAACTTTAATGTTGATATCAGAGAAATAGATAATGGAGTAGTGTGGATAAATATATGACATGAGTCCTCTAAATTGAAACTAACAGGGTAGACTTTTGAGGAGAGTTTATTCCACATACGGAATATACAATCGACCACATAAATATTGGGATTTCTCACTTTTCTCAGCAGATCCTTTCCCATGGCAATGTCGATAAAACAGAGCTAAACAACCCACATTCCGATCATGCTCCGACAAACTAAACTAATCAAACTAAATTGGCGATTTTCTACCTGCAATCAAATGTTTGGTTTCTCCTTAACTTAATTGAACTTACTTAAACTTAGTGCAATTAAAAAGAAGCGGTACTGAATCTTGAGCTAATTTTAGATATATTTATCAGTATATCTAAAATTAATGGGGGTTGGTCCTAAATTGTTCAAAAGCAACCGGCACTGGAACTAGTTCGAGTAAATTATATATTCATTTTTAATTACGTATAACGGAATTTGGGGTTCTGTGGAATTGATACTACCCAGAAAAATCTCAGCAATGTGCTCTCATTAGCAGTATAAGCAATAGACTTTAGTCCAACTGCATATAATTCGGCGTCAAAACTCATTATTTTTGTTCAAAAACTCATATTTTTTGTGCTCCGTCAAACAGAAATAACTAATGCTGACGCCGAATTATAATGTGTTGAGATATTCATTTTCATTATATAACTAAATACGTGGCAATGAAAGTTTTTGCTGGGTAGAAAAAATGGCGGTTAAAAAGGGGGAAAAAGTATTCCCTTTAATGTTTCTGGGTAGGTTAATCGTTCTTAATTTAGTAAGAGCTTTTTAAGCCCCATATATGATGTAACAAAAAATTTTCTAAAAAAATGTAAGAGCGTTTATTATCGCACTTTCTAAGAACATAGTAAAACATTTTTCATCATTTAAAATTTTTTCATTTTATTTGTTACTTGGATTTCAAAGGGTTAATTCCGATTTATGTTTTCGTATATATTCTTCAGCTCTAGTAATATTTTTCTCAATATCTTTAACCGCTTTAGTGTAAAGAGTAATTTCATAATCTGACATGGGAGGCAGACGGCGACACTCCTTAATACCATTACTATCCATGGAAAAATTACATGCAAAATATTCCAACTCATTAACATCGGCTGGTATAAAACCGACTTCTACAACATCCTTATCACCATAAATAGCACGACAAACGGAATTGCAAAACTTGGAAACACAATAACCCATCGACAATTGAGCAGCTCCATGCGACTGCTTAGCTTTGACTACTTCTGCAGCACCATGAACAATACGATCTGCGAGAATTCGTTGTTTTTGTTTATCTAAATCAAAATGAGGTTTACTTTGCGACACTAAAGGTGTAATACTACCAGTTGAATGGCCGCCCACTACTGGGACTTTCAGTGTAGATGGATCACATCCCACAAGCTGCCCAAGAAAAGTACGAGCCCGCATTGAATCTACCGATGAAGAACCAATTATCTTTTTTGAATCATAACATCCGATAAATTTTAAATATTCAGCACATAAGGGAACCAAAGCATTTACTGGATTTGATACCACATGTATAAATGGCATATTATGATTACAGGCACAGGCGGTAGCTTTCATAAATTTAGTCATTAATTTAGCATTAGCATCAAACATTGCTTCACGTGTAACAAATTTCGGTGAATGAGCTTGACCTGCTAATATCACTACTAAATTACTACATTTCAAAGCATCGATCAATGATTTTTCTTCATATCCTGAATAGGCTTCTACACGGGAATTTGTATCAACATGTAATAAATCTTCTCGTACTCCGGCCGTGTTCGTAATATCGTATAGAGCAATATCGGTAACGTATTTATTAAGTTTTAGCAATAAAGCTAAATGACGACCTATGCCACCATTTGCTCCCAGTATACAAACTTTACACATGTCAATATTAACACCGAAATATGCCATATTTCTGGAAAAGTTCCACATTGTTATTTGTTTTTATATTCTTTAGAAAGATTTGAAAAAAATTTTAATTTAGCACTTTCTTAATTTTATAGAAATACAAACAATTGTGTTGCTTTTTGTTTTAAATTTAATTTTTTTTGTCAAGACTAGGCCATTATTTGAATGAAAGGGGTGCCATAATACATATTTTTAGAGCTTACCCACATACCAAGATTTATCAAAGTTTCAATTTGTAAAGAGGTTTCTCCGATGTACCATTATACAAGTTGTCATAGATGGGATCTCATCCAAAGATTTTTAGCTAAATCTAGGGGTAACTCAAAGTTCTTTCATCTCCCATATATGGGTTGGGGATGCAAAGTACATTGGAACTTTTGGATTGTATATGTAAAGAAGAGCATCGACCCTTATCAACGACAACTGTGTTTTCGACTATTGATTTGTTTAAGAGTACAAGTCAGAAGTATTCCACCTTTGCTCTTTCACATTACCAATTAATTTGACTAGACAGTAGTTATCTATACTTTTATTTAAATAATCGTTAACCCTTACCGGCCTGTGGGCAAAAAAGACCCATGAAAAGTAATTTTAATTATGACTACAATATTGTAAAGCTTTTAAAGTTGATAAAAGAAAATGACTACTTGATAAAAAATAATTATTTTATGTAATTTGATCCACATAGGATTATTTGACATATGACACCACATAAATATGCAAGTTAAAAATTCTCATATTAATTTTTAATGTTTATTATTCAATAAATAATATTTTTCTCTTTTTTTTCATTTTAGGTAAGCTTTAATTTCAAAATCAATGATATAAAATGTGACTTTAGGCGTAAGTATAGTATAATTATAGAAAATAATTAAGATGTTTTTAAAGATAACAAGATAAATTTTAAATCATTTATAAAAAACGACTACACGAATATTACAAAAAAACACAACTGTAAAATGGTATAGCATAAAAACTGTGAAGCAAGTTGCGAGTTTGAGTAATTATTTAATTAATTCAATTAATTTTTAATTGACAGCTTTTAAAACTTTCAACATATCGATTTAATTGAAAAAAGTTGGGAAATATTTTTTTTGTGTAAACTCAAATAAACGTGAAAATGAGCCATTACATTTGTTAAAGATTAATTAATATTTTTAATAAAAATTTTATTTTAAAAAAATTAAAAACAAAAAATGTAAAAAATATAGAACTCAATTCTTGTCTATTTTGTTAATTTTCTCACTCTTTTGATTCTTCTGATTCATCTTACTCTTGGCATATGTTCTACCCAGTTCAATGTCCTGCTTTAACTCTGGTAGAGCCTTTGCCAACAAACTTTTTTCATAATCATTTAGCTCCGGCAAAGGATTAAAGTTTTTAATACCCTCTTTACTTAAATCAAATGTGGAAGAAAAATATTTAACATCTGGATGAATGTTTGATTCTACAAAGCCAACATCGGATACACCTGTCTTACCCTCCATAGCTCTTAATAGAGAATTACAAAATGTCATGGCTATATAAGCCATGGAAAGTTGTGCAGCTCCTTTACCTTCTTTGGCTTTAAATACCTCAGTACCACCATTTCTAACACGATCATAGATTTTTATTAATTCCTCTTCTTCACCTTTTACATGTGGCATAGCTTTTGATATAACGGGTACTATGGTATTGTTGGAATGACCTCCCACAACATTAACTTTAACTTTAGCAGGATCTATAACCAAATGATCACCTATAAAGGTGCGTGCTCTCATTGTATCCACTTTGGTAATGCCAAATAGTTTTTTAGGATCATAAGCATTATGTTGCTTAAGAATCTCAGCTGCCAAAGGTATCAAAGCATTAATGGGATTTGATATAATGGCTAAAAAGGCATCCGGACATTGTTTGGCTTTATTCAAGGCCACTTGATAGATTATATCTGCATTAGCATCAAATAATGCCGATCTTGTTGTCATAGTTGGTGATCGCGGCACACCTGCGGCCACTACTACCAAATTTGTACATTCCAAAGCTTTAGCAATTTTATCGGCTCCCGTAAACGATTTAACTCCAGAAAAAGTATCTATATGAGAAACATCTACGGCTATACCAGCTACATTTTTCAAGTCCATTAAAACCAAATCGGTTACTAAGGGATCTGCTTTCATTAGCATAGCTAAAGCTTGACCAATACCACCAGCTCCTCCTATTATTGTTACGCGATGTAGCCGTATGGCGGAAGTTGATATCAGACGTTTGGTTTGAGATTGGACAAGAATTTTTGAAAATCGTTGTAGCATATTGCTTGGAAATTCTTTAATAAATCGGGGTTAGATTTATATTTACTGCGGTTAAAAATAGAAAACGTATCGAAAGCAATATAAAATAAATTTTACTGAATTTTTTCAATTTCGACAGTTTTTAGGAACATTTAACAAAGTTGTTTTTTGAATTTAAATAGGTTAAAATGTAAGTTGAACAAGTTGACTCAAAAACTGAGAAAATGCTTTTAATTTATAACAAAGCCGTGAAAGTTTTACGGTACGAGAAAGTTCTCTAGGAATAAGTTCAGTTGTCTCTGCAAAACACGTCCCATTGTTAAATTGATAAAACAGAGCTAAAAAACTCACATTCCGCGGATCTTTAATTAGCGTGAACAACCCACTTCTGTGTACTGTCTAAAAACTCTAAAAGATTTCACGTAGAGATTCTCATTCAGTGTTTTATTCGTAATCTGCGATCTAAGGAAAATGAATGAGTTAATGGAATTGGAAGTCTAGTCAAGAAGGTCATTAAAAAGGACAAGAAAAAGAAAATAATGACCATCCATGAGATGACCATCCATGGGATGACATACACCTATGCCAGAAGATCGGCATGTTGTACGCTCTCGCATCTGGCATTAAAAATATTGCGGGTCAGCTGTTAATCGGCTACAAACAGATTTGGATATAGTAGTCCAGAATGTATTAGGATTTGAAAGGAAACGATTTTAAGGTGGAGTACCAATCAAAATATTCTATCCCATAATATTTTACAAAAATTTTAACCTAAAAATACAAAACAGAGACGTACAGTATGAATTTCTCGAAAAAAATATATTTCAATAGTGGATTTTGAACGTTTTTGCTCGGGCAAAACATTAAGTTTATATTAAATAATCAGCGTTGAATAATTGTTCTGGTGTTTAGTGTGAGAACATTTTTTTCAGTAGCTCATTTAATCTTTAAAATATTATGTTAAGACTGAAAATTATTTGCTCTTAATAAATTTTTATAATTGACATCATTAAACAAAATACCGCTACTTAGTCAATAATTTAATTAAAAACGCATTGAACTTAAACTAAAGAATTTTATTTCTTTGTCATCACTTGTCTATTGTCAGAACAGCAAAATAATGTTTTTAAACAAAATCAGCATAATTAAACATAATAAACTAATGACAAAGCAGAAATTCAATGTAATATAATAAATATTTTGTATTGATCTTGGTTATGTTATGTTAATTGCGAACTTTGATGGGAGTTTACATTTTTAAAAAGAATTTATAACTTGTGGTTTGTTGTCGATATTTTTAAATGATTTTATGTTATGGGTTATTGACATTGAACTTTTGGGTAGACAATGTGTTGACCCTGAGATAGATCAAAAACTATTAAAATAGTTTGTATTTTTTTTTTTCTTTTAAGAAAATAATTAATAACTTTTTGAGAAATTAACAAAATGGCAAAAAAAAAAAAAAAACGATTCTTTCAATTAAATTTTTTTCGACAAACGATTTTTGGTCAAGGAAACCGAAATTTTATTGTCCCATTGAATTAATGTTTTCTCTTGCCACAACCAAATTTGATAGTCAAAAACTTTAACGGTAAGCACGAATCTTTTTTCTATGTGTATATAATGATAAACTTACATCCATGAGTGTTGCCATTTAGCATTATCAGAGTTGGCAACATCTTTACATAATAATTGCTAAAACTTTAATTAAACACATGTTTTAACCTCTCTGCTGCGTAAGACGTATATACATATACTTTTTATCAAAACTCTATCCTGTTGTGTAAGACGTATATATACGTCCACCTTATTTTATTTCGACGCAACCAGCGAAGGTTTTTTTTTTATTTTGACTACGCAGTTAAGTAGTTAAGTACTTTCTCTAGCTTTTCTTAAAATTCAAACACCGGAAAACTTTATTATTTAATTTTATCTTTAAATACTTTGTTTCCTATTTAAGGCATATACAAAAACTTTCACCTTATTTAATTATTTACTTTTAACAACATTTTATTTTTTGTTAAGGTTTTCTTTCTTTTACAGATTTTGTTAAAAACCTCAACTAATTATTTTAGCATATCAAATGAAAGTTCAAGATATCATATATATGATTTGTATTTCCTCGTCCCGCTCTCTGCTTTATATACATAGATGAAACTGATAAAGTCGGAGTTGTAGTTTTTTTCACAGAATGTAACATTCGAAACAATTGTCATCTTCTTCAAATTTAAACTTCTTCTTCTTCTTATTTTACATCTTCTTCTTTATGATCTCTTGTTTTCTCTTGTTATGCCCTTCTAAACAACTAAATCAACATAAATACTACTTTAGCAGTTCATACAAACAAACTGTCGGCTAATATTTAACATTTAACCAACTGCATCAAATGTGCATACTTGTGACTGACCTACATTTGGGTTTATGCTTCTTCCATTTTTTCCAATAGTCATACATGTTAACGCAATGTTACAGAAGAAAAGAAAACAATAATACCATACAAAAAATAAACATCACGTAAAACTTTTTATACATGTCATATTATTAGAAATGGCGTTTTATAATGGTCTCACTCAAATGAAGAGCTATTGTCATTTGTAATTGTATGTCATTTATAATGAATTTTAAATACGTACTTACATACAGTTACTCAGACATTATTCACACACAGACATTATCCTTATTTCGAGTCTGAGGATTGTCACACTCTATCCACCCCTATCGACCCATATCTACTATTTCCCGGTATTGATGATACGAATTTTTTTTTTTTTTTTTTTTTTTTTTTTTTAAAAGAGAGGCAACACTCAGGAAATACTTCCTATATTTAGTGTGTTGCTTTCTTTGGAAAGGGATAGTATAGAGATGAAAGGTGGGGAAAGATGAAGGGCTTCAGACATGGCAACACTGTAATTGCGCGAGATGATAAGTCTTAGAACAGTTGCTGCTCGCCACCTGATGGAGAGTTGGCGAACTTATTGAAGCTTTTTGGTTCATAGCCCTGATTCATTATTTTACTTCGGTGGGGTTAACTGCTATGGGAACACCGAAGGTGGACATTGCGATACGTATGAGGGATAGAAAAAACTCATACATATTAATTTGATGTTGCCGGCACCGGGGATCGAACCCGGGACCTTCTGTGTAAAAGTCCAACGCGCTAACCATTACACCACAACGCCCAATTAAATTATTGTAAATTATCTTTTGAAAATTACATGTATAGTAATTAAATGTGCTAAAGTCCCAAAACTTATTTAACAAATTGTGAAAACAATCTGCTGTAGGCTTGTCCCTATCCGGATTTCATTCCTGCCCAAGGAAATCTTCAGGCGACTTTGTTATTAGAATTTCTAGAGATATTTGTTATGTTAAATCACAAACTCAACGAGAATTTCTTACATTTTATGTCATTAATACTGGGAAATGGTAGATATGGGTAAGCAGATAGCGCGGGAATGAAGCTTTATGCCTCATCGGTTTTAATCGATTATAGTGCTTATTAGCTATCATAGTACTCCAGTAATCACACAGAACAGAGTACTGTAGTATGTAGTGAATAACACAGGGTTACCAAGGTATTCGAAAAAGTTACGAACAAGGACTTCATAAATTTAATCAAATTCAAACTATTAAGCACTTAAGCAATTAACTACTTTACTTCTACTGGCTAAACCAAAGAGTATATACAAATAGAGAAGCTACCGTACACAGAGTTTTTTATGCTTACCTATTGAACTCGGTCGAGGTAATGAAAACATTTTTTTACTCTAAAAAATAATTGCAACATGTTGACACAAAATTGTCACACTTTTATTTTATTATTTTCTATTAAAATTGAATGTATTTTAATTTTATCTTGTTTATTTTATCGTAAAAATTTTAAATAAATAAACATGTTATTAAATTGTTATTCAAAAACATGATAACAATTAATTTAAACTTTTAAATTTCTGCAACTTTGTGCGAGTTTACGAACAAATAAAAAGACGCGCAATTGTGTGAGTGACTGTATGTATTTATTCATATGTGAAGTTAATAGATAATGTCGTTTTCCTTGGATTGCACAAATGTTTAATCATAAAGTTATCAAGTTTCACCTAAAGTTACAATATTAATAATTTTTTGGTTTATAAATTCAAAATACTCTTAAAATATTTGTTTTTAAAATATTTGTTTATAAAATACTATGGTAACAAAATTACAATCAAAACTAAATAAACAAACAAAAATTTAAAGTTTAAGGTCCTTTTCCTTAAACTTTAAAATGTAATTTCCGGGGAAATTAATAATTTTTGCAATAAAAAATGTGGAGATTTACAGAATTTTAATAAAACTCTATTTAAATTCAGTATAGCCTCAATCCATATATAATACCATCAAAAAATATCCAATTTTCGATCTCCGCGGTTTAAACCGATGCATTTCAAAAAACAGTTTTTTTCTAATTTTCAAACAAATATATGTTAATTAAAATTTATTCCATTATGCCGTTACCAAATCAATATGCGGAGCTCTTACGGTATTCAAAGTTATTTGCAAACAAAAAATTATTTATTGAAAAAAATAAAAATTAAAGTTTTGCAAAGACTTTGCACATAATTTCCCATATATTTTTAACGGGTTAAGCTACAATAGTCATTGATACCTTATTTTGAAAGTGCGTAAATCGTGGGTTTAATGGTTTACAAAAATAATTCACTTTTTAACGGTAAAATGCATTTTTTTTTCAAAATCCATGGCGGTTTGCTGTATTTAAAAAAACTGGTTTTCTAACATTTTTAAAAAAATATATGTTAATTATAAATTATTCTTACCGTTACCAAATTCCTATTTTGTACTCACACACAGAGAAAAATTTAGCTTTTTGCCAATTGAAATTCGGTTAATGCGACTCAAATGCGGTTATTACGAATTTCAGACGATTGGCGCAACACAATAAAATTCTGTTCTGTCAAATGAGTTTTAGTTGCAACACCCAAAATATTAAAAAATCAAATATAACTATCTTTGTACTAACTGAATTTATAAGTTGTTACCATTAATATACATTTTTTAATTTGGTTGGCACTTTATTTCTCTGTGTGCATGCATGTTTCTGAGTTATTGACTTTTTAGTTAAATTGTTTCACATTTTATTCATAACTCAGGAAACCGATAGAGCTCCACATAGAGAATTGGACACGGCATAAGAAAGTAATTAATAATTAATTACACACACAGAAATAAATTGGCAACTGAATTGAAAAGTGTGTGTTTTATGGTAACAACTTATATATACAGTTAGTAGAACGACATTAACATTAGATTTTTGAATATTTCAAATGCTCCAACAAAAATTCAGTTGAATTAACCGAACTTTTTTGTGAAAACTAATGTTCAGTTGTACCAAACAACTGAAATTCGTAATAACCGAATTTGAGTCGTAGTAACCGAGTTTCAGTTGGCAAATAGCTACATTTTTCTCTGTGTGTATATATTAATAATATATATATAATTAATTATATTTTTTTTTTAAATAAAAAAAATTTTTTTTTTTTTAAATACAGCTTTTTGAACCGAGGTTTTTGAAAACAATGTATTTTGCCGTATAGAAGTGAATAATTTGTATACACTAGTAAAACCACAATTTAAAAAGCTTTAAAATGAGGTATCAATGACGCTCGCAGCTTAAACCATTAAAAAGATATGGAATATTATGTATGGCTATTTTTTTCAAATTTCGAATATTTTTCATTTTTTGAAACGCAATATTTCAAGATCCGTAGGGTTTAGCTGTCCTACATTTATTGTTATATGATGTACATCTTCTATACCAAGTTTGGTTGAAATCATAATCTCAATTTTTAAGTACACTCATAGAAATATTCCTGAAAAAATAGCAGAAAAAGTTACTAAAAGTGAGTTAATAACACTGCAGAAAAAATAGCTGAAACTAGAAGACTTTTTAGCTATTTTATTAAGATAAGAACAGCAATTATAAATCTATTAAATACGTGGTTGGCAGGCAATACTACTAAAATGCCGTTATCAATTCAAATCCCTTTCTACTGACTATCGTTATCCTCAATATACCGATACCGAAATAATTGAAACACAGCTATCCGTAATATGCCGTTACTGATATAACTGATTTATCGATATCCTTAAAATACCGACATAACTAAAATACCGTTATCGCTAAAATACTGTTACCGAAACAATCTAAAAAGGCGTTTTCTTAAAAACAGCAACACCTTAATTTTTTTATTCATTTAATGGCCGTATTTTCAAGCACCTACTGGTGCTTAGATACCTACCGTGTACACGAACAAAATCGGGTAGGTATCTAAGCACCGGTAGGTATCTATTGCTTGAAATTACGGGCATAAGTCGTATTGTGAACTTACCTACCCGTTTATATCGTTACATAATAAATAATTCAAAAATAATATAAATAATTAAAAAATGTGTTTTTATGTAAAATAACGTTACCGAAATAACTGAAAACCCGTTATCCTTAAAATATCGTTAACGAAATAACTGAAAACCCGTTATCCTTAAATTTTTTAAATAATTAAAAAATGTGTTTGTATGTAAAATAACGTTACCGAAATAACTGAAAAACCGTTATCCTTAAAATATCGTTAACGAAATAACTGAAAACCCGTTATCCTTAAAATATCGTTACCGAAATAACTAAAATACCGTTACTGCTAAAATAACGGTACCGAAATAACTAAAATGCCGTTGCCGCTAAAAACCCGTTACCGAAATAACTAAAATGCCGTTGCCGCTAAAATACCGTTACCGAATCGGTAACCATCCATGGTTAAGTATTCAAAATTTCAGTTAAATTTAAGCTAAGTTTATGTTTATTAAAAATAACGATAAAATCAGCAAAACAAATGCTAAATATTAGGTTTATTTCTTTAAGTGTAACAACTTTATTAAAAGTTAATTTGTATGCAAATTTCATTACAGTACATTTCAATTTTTCTATTTAAAACAAAACAGGGTCATTGACTGTCATTTATTGCAAAAAAAAAAAGTATTCGCCTGCAAAATCACGAAAAAGAACCACAATGCCACAATATATAAACTCGTTTTAGTTTTTTACAGGCCTTGTCGCCTTTGTCGTATTAATCTGGCCACATTTAAAGTTTGTTTATATACAATAAGCCATAATATACTACAAATTCAGTCGTAATGAAAAGAATGCAGGCCTACAAAGCCAGTTTAGTTTTATTTATTTATTATTTAAGTTTTGATTTCGTTGAATAACTTTTAATGGCACCGGTTTTCATTTATTTATAAAAAAAAAAATATATAAAATTAAACGTAACATTTTATAACTTGCGATGAAGTACATGATGGCCTGGCATGTGGGCTTGGTTTTGACACATACTCATACGTATTTGTAGTACCAACAACCAAAACAATTAATACAGCAACTTGGTCATTGATTTGTTTGAAAAGTAAAAAATTAAAAAAAAAATTATGTAAAAATAATGTGACCAATTCAATAGAATTTTCAAAATTAAAAATGTTAGTGGTTTTACCAATTTCTGAAAAAAAACATATAGTTTTCGTTGGGCGCCATAAACAAAATTTTCTAAATCCACATCTACACGTTAGAGAAAACTGAGCAAAGCCCACCTTTATATATGTTAATTGTGTATAATTTGTGGTATTTAGGCCCAGTTTTTAGAATGTACAGTGGAACATTATTCTAAATTATAAAGCACAAAACTAATATAAATTGCTTCAAAAAAATAAAAAATTAAAAAAAACAAAAAATTCACTTTTCGGACACTTTAGCACTGTTTGCACTTTTGTATGCGGGGTTTGTTGAAACCAATTAACGTTGCCAATTTAATATTTCGTCCAAAGGCCTTTTTTTTAATTACGCTTTCAATACGTTTTGCCATACTCTCCACCAACTTTTGGATGATATCCCGGTCAATAACTCGCCATTCATGTTGTATTCTCTTCCTAAGCTCGCCAACATTTGTTGGTGGGTTTTCATATGCTCCCAGCCTTCTTTTCACAATAGCCCATACATTGTCTATAGGATTCAGGTCTGGGCTTTGTGCAGGCCATTCCATTTTTCCAAAAGTTTTGTTTTGTAGCCAGCTTTTAACTATTTTGGCCGTGTGCTTCGGATCCCCGTCTTGCTGAAAAACAACTTCTTCGGTTAGATAAGCACTCTCGTCAACAAATTCTGGTAAATTTTTGTGTAGAATATTCAAGTAATCCTCCTTCTTCATTATACCTTGGATTCTCACCAAACATCCAATGTTCCACCAAGTAAAACATCCCACACCATTATACTGCCGCCACCATGTTTCATCGTTTCCTTCACATGGTGCTTTTGGATGCGGCCTATGCCAATAGTATACTTTTCCATCAGACTGGTATCGGTTGACTTTCGTTTCGTCGCTCCAAATAACTCGTTTTCAGTCATCTACTGTCCAATTTTTGTGGGTTTTACAGAATGAAGTCGTCTTTTCACATTTCTATTGGAAAGTGCTTCCTTTTTCTTTTTCACACTGGCTAATAAACCAATTCCATTTAATGCGCGTCTAGCCGTCCAGGAACTGACATCCTTACCAATACTTTTTGCAGCATTTTTCGGGGTCTTGATGTCCTTATTATGTAGCAAACGTTCAATCTGCCGGGCATCATCATCAGAAAGCAGTATTATTCGACCCCCTTGGTTATTATTGCAAGCTACATTACGTCGTTTTTTTATATCATTTACCGTGGATTTACTTAAATTTAATTTTTCAGCAATTTTACGGCATGAATAATTATTTTGCAACAAATTCATCACATTGTTTTCAATATCAGTTGGTGTTTTTCTCATTTTTAAAGATGTTTTAATTTGTTATTTAAAAATCAAGTTAATCACTTCACAGGTCAAACAATAATGCACAAATTTACATTTTACATTTACATTACATTTACGTTACGTTTACGTTACATTAACGTTACATTTTAACAAAACAATATCGTGATAATGTCAATTTCTTGTACTGTGCAAAAGTGTCCGAATAGTGAATTTTTTGTTTTTTTAAATTTTTTTATTTTTTTGAAGCAATTTATATGAGTTTTTGTGCTTTATAATTTAGAATAATGTTCAATTAAATAAAAAAATGCATATATTAGATTATATACCTATATTTGTATTATTTTCATTACCTTACTTCCTTAATGCAAAACATCCGGACAGTTTTGCTTCCCACTGTAGATTATCTTTAAACTTAGTTTAACGCAGTTAGTAACTGGAAAACTGTTTTAAAAATGTTTTTTATTTGGCTTTATAAAGAGACCAAAATTATAAATGAGAAAAAGTCGTTCCGGCAAAATTTGTTTGTAAATAACAAATAAAATTGTTTTCGGTTTAACTAAACCATCCCAAAAACTCGGTCTTAAAGGAATTTTTACTGTAGTTTTAAAAGTTTATTTTTGTATCGTTTAGATGTGGCCTAAAACTTAAATCGAAATTTATGAAAGGAAATTAAGATTTTCAATTTTACAAATTTATATTTTTTCCTTCACGCCAATCCCGTAGTAATCGGTTTATTTGGCCACATTTATTATAAACATAAATGATTGGAAATACTATCAGGCCTGATTGAAATTTAAATAGAAACTATAGCCATAAAATACATTTTTTATATTTGTATTTGTATTTTTATATAATCTATGAACAAATATTTCTTAAGAGAAAAATAAAATAATGAATTCTAGTTTTGACACACTGAGAGAATTATCTTCACCTCAATAATAAACTTTTTCAGTCTTAAAGAAAGTTGTCACTGGAATTCGTCCATTGAAACTTTTCATACAATCTATGCAACAGGTTTCATTAAAGTCAATTCTTATGAAATGCTTTATAAATTCAGTGTAGAAATGAGTACATCATTCCGACAATGAAGCGTTTTATAACATTTTTGAAACAGTTTCACAAAGTTCTAAAATACATTGAAAGATTTTATTTTTTTTTCGAAGTAATAATGAAGTTTTAATACAATGAATTTTTTTATTGTAATGTTGGCAAATAACTTTTTCGTTGAATTAATGAAACGTTTATGTAATGTATTAAACATTTTTATAATATGAAGAATATTGTCTAATGGTTGAAGCGACTCCTGTGCAAGTCTAATGTTACTAATTTTGTTGGTATTAAAAATAAACGTATCAGTATGCGAAAACCCTAACCCTTTAATATAAAGTTTAAAATATATAAAAATTAATAAACGTTCGAAATTTATGAAAAAATAAAAAAAGCCGAACGTTTTAGTAGCTTTAACCCTCAAACCAGCCTAAGCTTTTTTACAATGATATTTATACCACGTGTTCGGCACGAAAAATAAACCATATGTTCTTCTACCAATTGGTATTGTTTTTCGTTGCCTAATTCAGAGCCAAAAAGTAATCAATTAAAATTAATAAGATTATGTATAAATTATTCCCCATGCCAAGATATGACCACACTCCAAAAATTACACTTTTTTTGCTTTTAGTTAAGAAGAAATTCAGCGAAAACGCCCCTTAACTTCAATATATATTGATCAAACTTACAGGCATTGCTGCAACTGCTAAATATATTCTTTCATACGTTTTCAAGTTAAGACGATGTTCTTTCGAGGTATCCTACACTGAGATATCAATGATATCTGCATGATATCAATGAATTTTTGCATTAGGTCTATGAGTTGTCACTGGAATTCGTCCATTGAAACTTTTCATTAAATTAATGAAGTTTTTCATAAATTAAAAATTTCATACGACTACTGAAAAAGTTTCATTAAAATTTGTTTCATTAAAACGTTTTCATAATGTCTAGGAAATATTTCATTCATATTGTGAAGAAAACTTTATTAGTATAGTGAAAATATTTCATTAAAACTCGTTCAAAGAATTCTCTCTGTGTACTGGAATCTTGTATGTCCTATAGGACATACCTACTTCAAAGCTTTAACTTCAATCTTACTTTGTGTTTACTATCAACGGTTTCTAGTCAAAATAATTATGTTTTTAAGATTTTTGTTCATTTCATAATATACACTGATAGAATTATCCTTCATGAAATTAATGAAACAATTTCATAGAATTTTTTTTGTAGATTCAATGAAGAATTCCATTATATCCAAGATATTTTATTAATATTAGGAAATTTTTCATTAATTTTTTCATAAAATTTCATAATTTTATTAATTTTCATACATTTTAAACTTTAGTTTTAAGATTTAATTCTCAAGTGTTTGACATATTTTATAAAGTGCTTTATTATTTCAATATAGCCTTTTATTAATTTTGGACTCTTATGAAATTTTTTAAAAATCATATGAAGCGGTTCAATGGCTTAGTTCCAATGCATTTTCAAGACATTAATGAAGAGAAACTTCTTAATCTTAAAAAATTTTATGAAATTGTTTCATAAATTCTAAAACGCTTCATTTTCGGTATGAATCATTCGTTTTATGAAGAGTTTCATTAATTCTACAAAAACTTCATGAAAAACTTTGAATGCAGCAATTAAGTAGGATCAAGTGGTTACCTACTCCACCAGGTCGCATCTCGTTTCCTCTTAAAATATGGCCACAGTGTCATATGAAATTAACGGAATTTAAAAAATTTCAATATATGATATTGAAAATGGCCCATAGATCGGCCCTGAAGCACAGACCTGAAAAACTTTGAATGCAGCAATTAAGTAGGATCAAGTGGTTACCTAATCTACCAGGTCGCATCTCGTTTCCTCTTAAAATATGGCCACAGTGTCAT